>JAIFGZ020000802.1:1200000-1507501 GCA_019925245.2 Oryza australiensis
TCTCTCGGGCCAGTGCATGGGAAATTTTCTCATCAACATGCTTTTGGCACACCCGGTGGGACTCAAATCACAAGACAGATGCCATGGTAGACATCAAAACCTCCGATGTTGATTCGTAGGACATCATTCCGATCACCATGGATAGGTTAACGCCGGAGCAAAAGGCCGAGCTCGAGGAGATAATGAACAAGCTGCGGAGTCAGTATCTGCACTCTTTTACACAAACTCAGTACGACACGGTCGTCTAGAGGTACAAAGCGAAAATGCCAGCCGATGACGAGCCTGAACCTAGCTTTGGCAAGGGCAAAATGCCTCAAGAAATCAAGCGAGAAGTTGGGCCAGAGCTGAACAACCTCCAACATAGGATTGGTTATGCGGTTCATCATGCCTTGATTAACCAATCTAGGATACTATTCAACACCCTCAACAACATGATCAATACGGTTGTCGACTCCAGGATAGCTGAACACCAAGCCAGGGGACCAGTATTCCTCCCTGAGGGTAAATTTCCTCAGTACAGGGCCTTGGCAACAGATGGGTTGCCGACTACTTCAAGAGTTCCTCCGAAATAGCCGATCGCGCCAGGATCGGTTCCCCTCAAGTCGTTCGTGCCACCATCGGCATGAAAGCTGACAGACTTCCAACCCAGGGTCCTGATAAGGCCGCATGCTCACCATGCAGGCCATGAGATCCCTCAGGTGTCCTCAGAATAGATTGCGGCCATGTTCAGTGCAGATCGGCCACCTGTTCTGCCCAAGGTGCCGATAGGATCTTATTCGTCATGCTTCCCACAACATCCTAGCAGCTCACAGCCTCTCCAGGATCAACAACCTTCCATGGTGCATCGATCTCCCAAGCATTTTCTAGGAGGCAACTTTAATTAGCACTATCAACCTCATTCGCCTCGGATGCAGTATCGACAAGGACCACTCTAGTTTGATCAGTACGAGTCGATGCAGCAACAAGCACATGAGGTGCCTCAACAGGACAAGTCTTGGGTAGACTTGATAGCCGACATAATGAGAGAACAATTCAGCCTGAAATCCAAGGACACGAGCAACATGTATCGGTATCCTTATCCTGAGCACTTTGAAAGGGTTCCGTTGCCTAACCGATACAAGGTGCCAGATTTTTCCAAGTTCTAAGGGCAGGACAATGTTTCTACCTATGAGAATGTTAGCTAATTTTTAGCCCAATGCAGACAGGCATCGGCTACAGACGCCCTGAGAGTTAGGCTTTTTCCCCTCTCACTCTCTCGATCAACTTTTACCTGGTTTTGTTTGCTCCCATACAATTCTATACAGAGTTGGGCCGATTTGGAGAAGCAGTTTCATCGATACTTCTACACCGACATCCATGAGATGAAGCTGTCTTACCTAACCAGCATCAGGCAAAAGCATGACAAATCAGTCCAGGACTACATCCAGAGATTTAGAGACATGAGGAACCGATGCTACAATGTGGAGATTATGACAATCGGATACCCTCATGGGAAGCTTGTCTGACTAATAATAGGGATAGGTTATGCTTATGGATTGTGTAAACCGGATATGACTTGGGTGTTATGTTGCTGATCAGATAAGGCAATGGCTTATAGTCATAACTTGGTAAGATTTAGAAAACTGACTTAGAGTATGATAGGGTCTCCCACTTGTAAGCCCGCCCTCCAAGACTATATAAGGAGGGTAGAGGCGTCCCTTGAGGGATATCAAATTCATGAGCAATAGATTTGATAGGCGATACACAAGATCGTGAGATCAATAAACACTCGGCGGATCGAATCCCCGAAATAGAAGTAGGGTATTACCTCACGACAGGGCTGAACCTGTCTAAACCCTTATTTTCCACTTAACCCATTGTGCTTGGCGATCTTGACTGCACCCCCAAATTTCTCTTGCCAAAACCAAGTTTCGACAGTTGGCGAGCCAGGTAGGGGCCCGAGCATCAAGACTTCTTCTCCAATCTTGCCGGCAAGCGCGATGGGATCTTCATCAGGCATCGACGACTTCGCCACCAAAAGACTCGACAAGCTCTTCCTCCTCGACTCGGATTCGGACCAGTCGGGAGGGGGGACCTGCTCGGCGCCGTTCGGGTTACCAAACGACGCTGAGACCTACTACAACGTTCTGACTTCCGAGTTGGAATCCATCCACTTGGAAGGATGAATCCACTCGGCGCCGTTCGGGTTACCAAACGCCGCTGAGATCTATAGCAACCTTCTGACCTCCAAGTCGGAATCCATCCACTTGGGAGGAGAAACCCTCTCGACGCCGTTTGGGTTACCGAACGCCACTGAGATCTATTGCAATCTCTTTTCTTCTAAGTTGAATTCGACTCACTCGGAAGAACCATCGCCATCCAGCTACGACCCGACTGGAACGATCCAGACTCAAGCGATCCGGGCTCAAGGGAAGTCGCCGTCATCCTCCAACCGTTCGGATCATGCTCATCCACGGAGCTCGATGAGTACCTTAGCTCTTCAGATTTTGATGACCTCTATGGCATCTCCACGGACGAGGCCAACGACTCCGACTTTGACAAGGATTATGAGCCAAAGTGCTTCGATATTCTCATGGCTGAGGTGGCTGAGACTGACTCGGCCATGGCCCGCAGAATCGCAGAAGAAGAACAAGCCAGGCTTGAGCAAGAGCGCAAGCTGGCGGAGGAGGAGAATAGGCGCAAGGAAGAAGCCGACAGGAGAAAGCGAGACCTGAGGGCGACGAGGCGATCCGCTCGGGAAGCCACACTTCAGACGCGAGTCGACAACACCAACATCTTCCGAACGTCGTTGCCGCCCTCACCCTCCTTGACACTGTTATCGAAGCGGCACCTGCCACGGAACACCAATCCTAGACAAGATCAAGACCATCGTCGCGGCTGCAGCCAATTGTTCTCCCTCCACCTCAGCACGAAGGCCGACTGAGTCCATCGCTGAAACACCCGACGGAAGCCGACTTCCGCCATTACGATCAAAGGACTACAGGAGGCCCGAGCAAGCCGAGACGACCACTCGGTCAAGAGACCCTCGCCACGAGACAACACGAAGGCATCACGAGCAATCGGTCGACTCCCGCGAAAAAGGACATGGACGACCACCCGTCCATGACCGGATCCGCCGCAGCTACAACTCCGACTACCGTAGCAACCTACAAAGAACCCCGCCGAGTGATCTACGGGAAGTCCTCGACTGGCGCCATTGAGAGTGCGAACAACGCTCCTACGAAGACCGAAGGAGATCACCTGACTACAATGACAACGGAGTGCCTACGTTCACTCAGGACCTACGTCGAGTGGATTGGCCGAGTGTTTCAAGCCCATAGGAATCGAGAAGTACGACGGAAAGACCAACCCCGAGTCATGGCTGACCGTGTACACCCTCGCCATTCGCGCAGCAGGAGGAGACAACAAGGCCATGGCCAATTATTTTCCCGGCGCCTCGCCAACTCAGCCAGAGAACCGGCTCACGAGCTTGCCAAGAGGCTCAATTAGCTCGTGGAGTGAGCTCCCGGACCACTTCATTGCCAACTTCCGTGGCACTTTTGAAAGACCTGGGACCCACTTTGATCTCTACAACGTCATCCGAAGCCGACGAGCCGCTAAAAGACTACATCCGACGCTTCTTGAAAAGCGCAACAAGATCCCCAACATCACCAACGACATCATAATCGCCGCCTTCCAGAAAGGTGTCCGAGACGAGTTGCTGATTGGAAAGTTTGGGTGTAAGCCACCGAAGACGGTAAAACAAATGTTCGAAATAGCAAACTCCAACGCAAAATCCAATGATGCGATCAAGGCGGCACGACAGGATCGGCCTGACAAAAGGGACGACAAGCAGTCGGGAGGAAGCCGACATCCTAAGAAGGATAACGGCAACAAAAATCATGGCCAGAAAGATCGCAAGCAGCAGCCCGAGGACCTGGTCGCTACAACGTCCAACTCCCAACGCCGTCCCGGGGTTGCGGCCTACGACACGATCATGAATCCTCAGTGCACGCATCATCCAAATCACAAGCATGCGGCCAAGGACTGCTTCATCTACAAGCAGTTCGCTGAACAATACGCGGTACAACTAATCAAGAAGCCGACTGACGAAGCCGGCCCATCGGGAACCAAGAAGAACAACCCGACTGAAAATTCAGAGCCTTTTCAAGACCCCGTGGAAGAGCTGAATCACATCTTCAGGGGTAGCAGGCTTATGAGTCCAAGAGGAAGCAAAAGCTAACGGACCGCAAGGTCAATGCGGCACAACTCGAAGTCCCACAATATCTACGGTGGTCAGAGGTGGCCATCACGTTTAACCGCTCGGATCATCCTGACCGAGTGGTTTACCCGGGGCGGTATCCCCTGGTACTAGACCCGGTGGTTCGAAACATAAAGCTGAAGCGCGTCCTCATTGATGGGGGCAGCTCCCTCAATATTCTGTTCACCAAGACCCTGGACGAGATGCAGATTCCAAGATCCGAGTTGAAGGCAAGCTCAGCCCCCTTCAACGGAGTTATCCCGAGGCTGTCATCTACGCCACTCGGGCACATCGCCCTTCCAGTCACCCTCGGAGTTCGACAGAACTTTCGGACGGAGAACATCACCTTTGAGGTGGCCGACTTCAAAACGGCCTACCACGCAATCATTGGAAGGCCTGCGCTCACCAAGTTCATGGCGATACCGCACTACACCTACCTCTGCATGAAAATGCCCGGCCCCAATGGTGTCATTACTCTACGCAGCGACGTCAAACAAGCCTTCACCTGCGATAAAGAAAGCTATGATATGACCCAATCTCGTGAGAGATCACGTGGCCAGGAAGAAATCCAACTGGCTGCATCAACATCTGAAGAGGGTGAAATCCCTATGAAGAAGATAGCCAAGTCGGGACAAGGTGACGCCAAAACGAAGAAAACCTCCCTTAATCCATCGGATCCTTCTAAAACCACTGTAATCGGCGCTGAGCTAGATCCTAAATAGGAACGCACGCTCGTCACCTTCCTCCAAAATAATAAAGATGTTTTTGCTTGGAAACCATCTGATATGCCTTGAATTCCTAGGGAGGTGATCGAGCACTCTTTACACGTCAAAGATGATGTGAAACCTATCAAACAACGATTACGCCGCTTTGCTCAGGATTGAAAAGATGCCATCAAGGAAGAACTCACAAAACTCTTAGCCGTCGGGTTCATCAAAGAGGTTTACCATCCCGACTGGCTAGCTAACCCGGTCCTAGTCCGAAAGAAGACAGGGCAATGGCGCATGTGCATTGACTACACCGATCTCAACAAAGCCTACCCCAAGGATCCCTTCGGACTGCCTCGAATCGACCAAGTCATGGATTCAACATTGCCGGCTCTTGAGTTTTCGGACTATTACTCGTGCTACCACCGAGATCGCTTGAAGGAATCACCGCTGAAAAACATCATTCATCACGCTGTTTGGAGCTTACTGCTACATCACGATGCCCTTCGGTCTGAAGAACGCCGAAGCCAAGTACCATCGCATGATCCAGAGATGCTTTCAGATGCAGATCGGAAAAAACGTGGAAGCTTACGTCGACGATGTCGTCATCAAGACCAAGCAGAAGGAAGACCTGATTGCCAACTTAGAAGAAAACTTCGCAAACATTCGGGTCTTCAGAATGAAGTTGAACCCTGAGAAATGCACATTCGACGTGCCATCAGGCAAACTGCTCAGCTTCATGGTGTCCCATCGTGGCATCGAAGCTAACCCAGAGAAAATCAACGCTATTTTTAATATGAAGCCCCCGAGTAACCAGAAAGATGTCCAGAAGCTCACTGGCTGCATGGCGGCACTAAGCCGATTCATCTCCCGACTCGGCGAGCGAGGCATGCCTTTTTCAGGTTTCTGAAGAAAACCGATGACTTTCAATGGACCACGGAAGCCCACAAAGCCCTTGAAGATTTCAAAGAGTTTCTCACGACGCCGCCCGTCCTAGCCTCACCTCAGCCTCAGGAACCCCTGCTACTGTATTTCTCAGCAATTCACCAGGTGGTCAGCATAGTTCTCTTCGTTGAGCGTGAGGAAGAAGGTCGAGTCCAGAAGATTCAAAGGCCAATCTACTTTGATAGCGAAGTGCTGACAGGAGCCAAAATTCGCTACCCCCAGGTAAAAAAACTATTATATGGTGTTCTGATAACCGCGAGGAAATTGGCGCACTATTTTCAGGGTTACTCGGTCACTATCGTCACTTTCTTTCCACTTGGCGATGTCATCCATAACCGAGAGCGACTGGGCGCATTGCAAAGTGGGCTCTGGAACTGATGCCGCTGGACTTAACTTTCAAGGCGAGGACGTCTATAAAGTCACAAGCCCTGACGGATATCCTGGCCGAGTGGACCGAACAACAAGAAGATGTACCTAGGGAGGACCTACAATACTGGACCATGCACTTTGATGGATCCAATAGGATCACTGGCTTGGGAGCGGGAGTCGTGCTGATCTCCCCGACTGAAGAAAAGCTGCGATATGTTCTTCATATTCATTTCCCCTCCTCACACAACATCGCCAAGTACAAAGCCCTACTACACGGCCTACGACTTGTTGTTTCACTCGGGATACGACAGTTGGCTGTGAAAGGAGATTCCCAGCTGGTTGTCAACCAGGTGATGAAAGACTGGTCCTGCCTAAACAACAACATGGAAGCCTATCGGCAAGAAGTTCACAAACTTGAAGACAGGTTTGATGGACTGGAGCTATCCCATGTCCTGAGACATAACAATGAGGCAGCTGACGAGTTGGCGCAGTTCGGATCTAAACGAGAAGCCGCCCCAACAGACGTTTTCGTAGAGCATCTCTCTGAGCCGACTGTTGTAGCGAAACCAACTCCCAACGAGCAAGCTGCAAACCAAGTCACCATGCTCGACGCCGACTGGAGGACTCCGCTCATCAAATTTTTAACTCAGCAAGAGCTGCCAGAAGACAGGAATGAGGCGAAACGAGTCCGATGCCGTTGTTAGGGCTACATCATGGTCGACTCTGAATTATACAAGAGAAGCCCTTCTGGAGTCCTAATGAGATGTATCACGCCTGAGGAAGGATGACAACTACTCCAAGACATCCACTCAGGTGTATGCGGAAGTCACGCGGCGGCACGCACCTTGGTAGGCAAAGCCTATAGACAAGGTTTGTTCTAGCTTATGGCGGTCTCTGACACCGACAAAGTGGTTCGCACGTGTGAGGGCTGCCAGTTCTTCGCTCGGCAAAGCCATGTTCCAGCCCAAGAGCTACAAACGATCCCACTATCATGGCCGTTCGCGGTTTGGGGCCTGGATATGGTCGGTCCTTTCAAGAACGCTTCAGGAGGATTCACACATCTGTTCGTCGCGATCGACAAGTTTTCCAAGTGGATCGAGGCTAAGACGGTTGCTACGATCACCGCTGACAAGGCACGAGACTTCATCCTCAACATTGTGCACCGGTTTGGTGTCCCAAATAGAATAATAACTGACAATGGGACCCAATTCACTGGAGGCATTTTTCAAAGAATTCTGTGAAGATTTTGACATCAAAATTTGTTACGCATCAGTAGCGCATCCCAAAAGCAATGGACAGGTTGAGCGTGCCAATGGCATGGTTCTTCAAGGCATCAAGGCCCGAGTGTTTGACAGGCTCAAACCTTACGCCGGCAGATGGGTTCAAGAATTACCTTCGGTCCTATGGTCACTGCAGACTACGCCCAGTCGGGCCACCGGCCGAACTCCTTTCTTCCTGGTTTACGGGGCAGAAGCCATGCTGCCTAACAAAATAGAGTACGAATCTCTTCGAGTCTGCAGCTTCAACGACGAGCGCTACGACCAAGACCGAGTGGATGACCTCACCCGACTGGAAGAGGCCCGAGAGGCAGCCTTGATCCAGTCGGCAAGATATCTTCAAGGACATAGACGATACCATAGTCGCAATGTTCGGGCGCGAGCCTTCATTGTCGACGATTTGGGATGTCACAAATTATCTCCACTATGGGAAGGACCATACATAATGCTGAGGTGACTCGGCCAGGAGCATATTGACTAAAGCGTGAAGATGGATCCATGGTGGTGAACTCCTGGAATACCGAATATCTTCGACGATACTATGCTTAAATTGCTTTAAGTTTCATGTTATTCTCGACTGCCAACCTCAAGCAAGATGACTTCTTGAGTTGACAGTCGAGGGGCTATACATGTGTCAATAAAGCATGGTTTTCTTAGACAGCTTGTTTATATTTGGTTTATCATTATTTAATGTTTTGATTTGACTTCAATACATAACGACTGAGAATTTTTTGATGACCTAATCAAGCTTAGACTTGGTGACAGTCAGACGAAAATTACTTAAGAAATTTGACATAAAGACTCGGATCAAGGCATTAACATAAATAAGCTAAATATTTACAAGTTCACACCAGAACTTACATGCAAAGTCTGCAAAATAATCAGGATCGAAAGTTGTTAACTACATCAGCAGCCACCTTTTTGGCCGACTCCTGTGCTTCACCAATCAACTCTAAGGCCTGCTCATCCGAAGTGCCGTCGGCAAAGCCTTCCCCGACTGAGTCAACATCTATCCGAGGGTAGAGTGACTTGGCCTGCGCAAGAGCGAAGCTTTCTCCCATGGTGGCCGCTTCTAAGATATTGGCTATGTATTGTTTTGGGGCCCTCCTGAGCTTGTCAAAGATTTCGACGGCATCCAGTGAGCTTGTCCCGAGCCTGTGTTGAAATAGCGACAAGATAATTGGTGTTGCCGTGTTAGCAATATTGTCCCTTACGCCTTCGGCTCTTCGGACCCTGTCGACGAAGACATCGAATTGCGCTCGGGTTTTGACTTTATAAGCTGCAAGATACATATGATTACACAGACACTCGAAGATGAAGCAAAGTGAAGAATGCTATATTAAGAAAATTTACCTTCGAACTCAGATTCCAGCTCAGCTTTGTTAGCGTTAGCTTCTTCCAGCTGGGGCCTGGAGTGTGTGGACTTCTGACGAGTTCTTTGCAACAAGAAAATTTGCTGACGTCAAGATCAAGAAAGATTACAAATAGAAGCATAAAGAGACCAAGATAATTAAACTTACTCCCGACTGAACCCCAGAGGTCAAGGTTCTCTTCTTGGAGCGCAGCGATTTCTCTCCGCAGGGCAGCTTCTCTTGATGCAGCCTCTTCCCGAGTGGCCTTAAGCTCCTGCTGGATGTTCTCCAGGGAATTCAAGTGGGGGACTAGCTTCTCGAGTGCATCAGACTTGGCCATTGACCGGCAATATACTCTCTGCACGCGAGTTCAGAGTTAGTCGACTAAAAGAACCCTTAAGGCTATAACAGAGAAGAGCGATGCTTACATTTAGCAGCTGGGTAGCTTCACTCAGGCTGTCCACAAGCATGTCTCTTTCTTCATTATCTTTCTAGTTGTTCAAGACGATGCCTTGCTTCAAGCCCTCGGAGTCCCGCCACTCTATTTTGATCGGAGGGACCCAGGTCTCTGAAGATTGTAGCCTGGGGATCTCCTCCTCTTTTGCCAATTGATTTAAAGAAGAAAAATGAAGACAAAGAAAAGACAGATTGAAGACTAAAGTCAAAAGACTGCTTTAGAACTTACCAGCATCAGTGGCCGAACCCTCGACTGGTACTTCCCGGCTGCTTATTTCTTCTTGATTCACACCCGACTGGCTCTCAGTCGGGGCGCCTTGAGCTGCAGTCGGGATCTCTTTTTGGGCCGACTGGTTTCCAGCTGGGGTTTCCTAGTTGGCAGTGGGGGCTCCTCCGCTGAGATATCTTTACTGGGAAGTGGGGACTTTTCACTCGAAGCGCTCTCGCTCGGGAGAGGGCCCCGAGATTCTTGTTCTGCAAGTTTTGTCACTTCAGCCGCTGTAGATGACTTTGGGCCCTCACTCTGCCCAGTGGGGTCTAAGTTCTGAGGCCTCCTGCAAGGAAAAAGATGGGAACAATCGGGACAAAGGCAGAAATATTTTCGACAAGGACATGATTTCAATTATGAGACATACCTGGTTGATCGGCGAATTTTGGGTGCGGATCTGGGGGATTGCCTCTGAGGGGTCACTTCAGCTTGAGGAGCTGGAACATCATCATCCAAGTCATCAATCACCAGCCTCCTTTTACTCGCCCGCTTGCTGATATCCTTGTCAGCGGCATCCCTTTTGTCGACTGGATCACTCCTGATCTTGTCGTCGCTGGCTGGCTTCTTGCTAGGCCGAGCTGGCGCATCGTCATGATGCACCTTGTACGGCTTTGAGATGATGAAAGCATTTTCCTGCAAGGAAGATTCTATATACACCGAGAGGTGCAATATTAGGATTGAGAGACATTAAAGAAGTTAAGTCAGCTTACCGGAGGAGGAGGACAGTACAAGCTGAATGGGAGAACAGGCAACATGAGGTTGCGTTCGACCGCGATCCCAGAAGAAAAGATCTTGTACATACGAGTCTTCAGGGTCTCGTAGCTCAAGGAATCGCGGTCTTCCCGATTGGTGTCCCTTTCACCCTCATACTCAAATGCAGGCTTGGATCTTTCCTTGATAGGTGCCAGTCGGTTCTTGATGAAGTGTCGAGTTATCTGTTCTCTCCGAAGGCCCTTTTTCTTCATCTCCAGGATATTGGCCAAAAGCTTGTTGGCTTCATCCCAGTCTTGGGCCACCGGCACAGTGCTCCAGTTAGGCCTTGGAACAGGTGGAAGGCCAACAAAGTTGGGCAAGCTGGGTTCGAGATTTGAGATATTGAAACCGTTCGCGTGCCGCCTTTGTTGGAAGATTTCAAGGGGATAGAGAAATAATCTTTGCAAGGGTTCCGCGGAGTTGAAAGCTGGCCCCACCAACGACGCAGGGCTCATCCTTGTTTGGATGTGGCTTAAGATAAAAAATGCGCCGGAAAAGCTGGAAGTGGGGAAGGATGCCAAGGAAGGCTTCACAGACGTGAATGAAGATTGCGATATGAAGAATGGAGTTGGGATTCAAGTGATAGAGTTGAAGACCGTAATACTCAAGAAGACCTCGAAAGAACTCGGAGGTAGGGAGGCTGAAGCCACAGTAGAAAAAAGAGGTGAAAACGACAATCTCACCGGTGTTCGGAGTGGGGAACTCTTCACCGGCCGTCGGGTGCCAGCCGATGATTTCCTTGGGAGGAAGAACTCCGTTCTTCACCATCTCCCGAAGAGTTGATTCCTTGACGTCTGAGGTCGCCCATTGCTCAAAGGGGATTTCTTTCTCTCCCGCCATGAATGCGATTTGGGGGAAGTAGATCTGGCACGGGAAATGGGTATTCGTAAAGGGGATCTTGGAGGCTGGATGCGGAAGATGGCTTGAGGTGGAACGAGGGCTCCTAGATTGATGGATTTGGGCGCGTGCACGAGTTTAGGGTTCTCCGCGAAGAGCTTTGTGAACAGTGATGCGAAGAGGAAATTTTTGGGAAGATGAAGTGGCGGGATGACCTCAAGGCTTCGTAAAAAGACTTGAGGGTTTTTTGGTAAGTCATCTCGCGATTGGGCCGAGCCCATGAGAGACTTACGGCCCAGCTATGGTGTGGCCTGATGCGTGTCCTTAAGGATTTAAGTGGATGGACTTAAGTAGATTTGCCCTGGCAATATGCACGTGTCGCAGAGCCCAATACCTTTAAAATCCTTTTATGCCGCGATTTGTGTAACTTCATGAGAAGTTGGCACGATGTAATTTGAAAGGTGACAAACAGTTAAGCTTTTCATGGCTGTCCTGATGACGGGAACTGTTTGGTTTTTAAGCATTTGATTAAATGATTATATCAATGCTATTTTTCCACCTTGGTGAAGATCTTTTTAGATTAAGATCAATATAATGGCAAGAGCTATTTAATATTTTGGTCGTATTTTTTAGATGATTGAAAAATTTGTTTACCCATGAGGGTCGATTAAATTATTTGTTCCGAGATGACTCGGGCAAGTTAACTCGGATAAGCATGAGCTTGCCGATTGAATTGATTTCTTACCCATGAGGGCTAATTAAATTATTTGTTCCGAGATAACTCGGGTATATTAACTCGGATAAGCATGAGCTTGCTGAGTGATATGATTTTTATGATTGCTTTAGCTTGAGCTAAGCATTTATGTAAGTATGATTTTTTATAGTTCTTGACTATATGCTTAGTCTGTTTTTGACTAACCACATAGTCGAGGGCTACACCTAATTAGGTGCATCAGGAGATGCACCTAGATATTTATTTTTTGAGAATTTTTGGGATGTTTTCCAGCCCTTCAGTCTTTGGAACCACTCGGGAGATTCAGGCAGAGATGACGAAACCACTCGACAACAGTAGCACTCGGCCAGGGAGTCATTCGGCTGTGTGTTGCTTTGGTTCAAGGCAAAGTTGTCTTGTCGACTGCGAAGGTCTCGGGGTCTACTGTGGAGATTATGGCAATCGGATACCGTCATGGCAAGCTTGTCCGACTAATAATAGGGATAGGTTATGCTTATGGATTGTGTAAACCGGCTATGACTTGGGTGTTACGTTGCCGATCAGATAAGGCAACGGCTTATAGTCATAACTTGGTAAGATTGAGGAAACCGACTTAGAGTATGATAGGGTTTCCGACTTGTAAGCCCGCCCTCCAAGACTATATAAGGAGGGTAGAGGCGTCCCTTGAGGGATATCAGATTCATGAGTAATAGATTTGCTAGGCGATACACAAGATCCTGAGATCAATTAACACTCGGCGGATCGAATCCCTGAAACAGGAGTATGGTATTACCTCACGAGAGGGCCTGAACCTGTCTAAACCCTTGTTTTCCACTTAACCCATTGTGCTTTGCGATCTTCACTGGACCCTCAAATTTCTATTGCCGAAACCAAGTTTCGACATACAGCCAGGTACTATCAAATTCCCAGCTAGCCGATCTTGCCTTCTAGGGTTTGCTAACACTCGTCAGGGAGAGATTTTCGGCCCAAGATTTTGAAAGCTTGGCACACTTGGCCCAGAAGATCACTGCCCACGAGCAACGTTTTCAGGAGCCCAAGAAAGCCTTCAAGAAGGTTAGCCATGTCGCTTATGCTTCCGATTCCGATTCAACTGACAGCGAGATCAAAGTAGTAGCAGCCGAATGGGCTAGAAACAAGAAGATCATAACCTGCCAATGGGTGAAGAATTCGACTAAAGAGGAGAAATATGATTTTGACATTACCAAAGCCAATAAGATCGTTGATCTGCTGCCTCAGGAAAAACAAATCCAACTCTCGGCCAATCACGTCATCCCGTCAGCTGAGGAGTTGAAGAGAAAATATTGCAGGTGGCACAACACTGGTTCCCACAGCACAAATGACTCTAAAGTGTTTCACCACGAAATTCGTTAGTGATATGCCCTAGAGGCAACATGGAGATGTTGGATATCACGTCAATGTTTATGTATAAATGAATAAAGTGTTATTCAGCCCATGAAATAGACATCTTGTATTGATCAATAAGTATGTGACTTATTTATGAGACTCTTTATGTATGAATCTATTTCTAAACGATCCTCGATCATATGTCATATTGTTGGAACAAATATGATTCTAAGATTGGCATGTTTATTGATTGATGATCACGTCTCATAGATCATGGGTATGGAGATACCAAATCAATAAACATGGACATATGTGTTAGAGAACACATTGTTGGATAGACCCACCATGAGACACTAAGCTGGGTAGTTATAAAGGTAGTTTTCGGGTTTGCTATGAAACATGTAGTGGGATGTGAGTGATCAAGATGGAATTTACCCCTCCTTTGGAGAGATATCTCGGCCCCTCGAGGTAATGGATTATGGAAATGCATGGCCATGCTAAGTTGATTGAGGAGTCAATCAACGACGATAATCCAATACGGTTCGAGTGAATGGTTAAGCTATTGAAGGGATGGCACACATCTTGCCTATAGCTTAACCGGTATCGTGAGGCAAAGGGATTTGTGTACACATTACAGTTCGAGCCGATATTATTCTTGTATACTATGGTGTCAATATGTGTTGCTAGGCGCCGCTATTGACAGTCGGCTGAGTTAGACTCGAGCCGACGATCGGCTAAGTTAGACTATAGTCGAAACCGAGTATACCTGAACCTACGGGTCGCACGCTTAAGGGGATAGAATAGATATTCGAGTTGGACTCGGATACGGCTCGATCGATAGGGATCCGATCGGATAGAGTCCTATGGGCTTACGACGTGTGGGGCGGCCAACTCTATGAGATACGGATGAGATCCGATTCAAAATAGAGTCCTAATCGGCCACTAGTCCCAGTCGGCCAACTCTATATAAAGGAGGGAGGGGTGGAGAGCGTGACACATCAATTGCATCGCGTGCAACGAAGTCGCCGAGATCAATCTCCACGGAAACCCTCCCCACTTTCGAGCCAAACCCTAGCCTTGCATCGCGTGCTAGCACACGGGTGTACGGCGTTCGTCCCCGGACGTGTGGATACCGGTAGAGGCGCCGCTACGTTGCGCGCTTTTGATCGGCTGCGGCCGGCGCATCGGAGCGAGGCGTGAGAACGCGGCCGGACGACTCGAATCGGCGATTGGCGAATCGGCTGTCTCCGGAATCGGCTACACTGTTCGGATCGGATTGCCCCGATTGGCTATTCCGTTGCACTCTACTCCAATCGGTAACGATCTATCGCCCTTACTTGCAAGTGTTCCTGGTTTGCGCGGTAGAAATTTTGTTTTCGGCTAGCGTAGCTTCCGCGTAACCCTTCGGTGGTATCGAGCTAATCTTGCTTAGTTCGGGTTTTAGATTGGATCCGGAACAAGTTTTGCACACGGGTTGATTAGATCAATTGGTTTTACGGGATTCGTTGAGGAGAGTTAATGGTAATTGCGTTCCTTGATAGTGTATCGGAACGGCGTAACGTGATTACGTCGAAGCAATTTCCATATAACTCGGTTTGAGTTGGGTTCGAGATAGCGTTCCTTGATAGTGTATTGGAACGGTATAATGTGATTATGCCGAAGCTATCTCGTAGTCCGATCTTGTTAGCGCTCGCGCCTACGCAAACCATCTCCCTTGATAGTATATCGGGACGGCATAATATGATTATGCCGACATGGTTTCCGTAAGCGAATTCATAGATTGGATCTATGAATTTCGTGTGGTGTTCCGGGCTAGCGGGACCGCCGTGTGCGTACCCCTTATAGGTCGTCTCGATGTCGTTTCTCTGCGATAGGTAGAAAACGTTTCTACGCCTAACTTGTTTTTGCAGAGAATGCTTTGAGATGGTATGGACCTATTGTATGTATGAGATGCATGTGATGCATGTAATATTCTTTCATATGTGCAATCCTGTAATATTCTTTCATACATGCAATGCTTGTAATATTCTTTCATGACTGCGAGTCGATGTAATCTTCAATTAGAGCTTCTATAGTAGTAGCTTAGTTTGAAGAAATCAAGCATTCGGCACTCGAAAGAACGGTGATGAAGATGGAGATCTGTACACCGGCATGGAGATGGAGATCACCATGTGAAGGGGGCCATACTATTTCATGCTATTCTACGCTTTCATATATGTGATATGTTTGTTTGATAGGATAGCATCCCTCACAAAATTAAGTAGTAATGATGCCCTTCCAAATGTTGCACCCGTCACCGTTATGCTCGTCAATGGTGGGTCTCGCAAAGCAGAGTGCCATTCTCTATCATAACACGAGGGGTATATGTCGGACATATACAGCAGAGCATTTGGTTTACTTAACAAGGCTATCAAAACAGTTTTGGGCCTTGGGGCATAGGTTGGGGCCGGGGCATGGAGATGCCACACCAACAACAAGAGTCACATAGAGATGTGATTAGCAAGGAGTTGCTTACCGATGTTACTAATTTTCTAGCGGTGATGCCAAAGCTCACTAGAAAATTAACTAACATGTGGATCTTGACCCAATACGTAACCTAGAGGGAAGGTGGAAAATACGTAATGGGAGTCTTATGTTAAATTGTTTAACAAAAGACATAACATAAACATTGTGCTAAACTTTGTTTTTCTCGTTGTAGAATTAATGGCGGCTAATACTACACCCAGTACCTTTAATTTGCGATCTATTCTCGAAAAGGAAAAATTAAATGGAACAAACTTTATGGATTGGTATCGCAACTTGAGAATTGTTCTCAAGCAAGAGCGTAAGGAGTACGTTCTTGAAGTACCCTATCCCGAGGATTTGCCAAATAATGCCACCGCAACCGCACGGAGGGCTTATGAGAAGCACACTAATGATGCCCTAGATATAAGCGTCTCATGCTTGCTACAATGTCCCCCGAGCTTCGAAGCAATATGAGAGCAGCGATGCTCACACTATTATTCGGGGACTGCGTGGCATGTTTGAGAACCAAGCTCGGGCCGAGAGGTTCAACACCTCAAAGTCCTTGTTTGCGTGCAGCTTGTTGAGGGGAATCCCGTCGTCCGCATGTGATAAAGATGATTGGCTATATCGAGAGTCCGGAAAACTAGGTTTTCCCCTTAGCCAAGAGTTGGCTACGATGTGATTCTCCGCCGCTCCCTCCGAGCTTCGAGCCATTCATATTAAACTATCACATGAACAATATGGATAGAACCTTGGCTGAATTGCATGGGATGCTAAAGACAGTGAGGAGAGTATCCGAAAAACGGTCATCATGTGATGATGATGCAGAAGGCAAAGCGCAAACCCACTGTCAAGAAACTTTGCACCAAGAGGAAGTTAACTCCCGATGAGATCGCGAGTGCCTCCAATGCAAAGAAGGGCAAGAAGGGGTTGGCGGCATCGATGCCGTTTGCTTCTACTGCAAGGAGAGAGCCACTTTGGAAAAGGAACGCAAGAAGTACATGGAGGATCTCAAGAAGAAGCAAACTACGACTTACGCTCGGTATTAATGTTATAGACATTAATCTCGCTACTTCACCTACTGACTCTTGGGTATTTGATACCGGATCGGTAGCTCATATTTGCAAATCGTTGCAGGAATGAGAAGAAGTAGAGGATTGAGAAGGGGCGAGGTGAACCGCGCTTCGGCAATGGAGCAAGCGTTGCTACGTTGCTTGTCGGCACAGTACCACTTCATCTACCTTCGGATTAGTTTTGGAATTGAATAATTGTTATTGTGTTCCAACACTATGTCAAAACGTTATTTCCGCTTCATGTTTGCAAGCGGAAGGATATGATTTTAGATCAATGGACAATGGTTGTTCAATATATCTTAGAGATATGTTCTATTTTCATGCTCCATTGGTGAATGGATTATACGTTTTGAATCTTGAAGCATCTCCCATCTATAACATTAATACGAGAAAGACAACTCTCTTATGATATAAACCCCACGTTTATCCGGCATTGTCGCTTAGGCCATATAAATAAGAAACGCATGGAGAAGCTCCATAAGGATGGATTGCTTCACTCTTTTGATTTTGAATCATTTGAGACATGTGAGTCTTGTTTACTTGGTAAGATGACAAAGGCACCTTTCACGGGACATAGTGAGAGAGCAAGTGACTTATTGGCACTCGTACATACCGATGTATGTGGACCAATGAGCTCAACGGCCGAGGTGGTTATCAATACTTCATTACCTTTACCGATGACTTTAGTAGATATGGTTATATCTATTTAATGAGGCATAAGTCTGAATCCTTTGAAAAGTTCAAAGAATTCCGAATGAAGTACGTAATCATTTAGGGAAAACAATCAAGTTTCTACAATCGGATCGTGGAGGGGAATACTTGAGCCAAGAGTTTGGTAATCATCGAAAGATTGTGGAATTGTTCCACAGTTGACTCCGCCAGAACTCCGCAATGGAACGGAGTGTCCGAACGGAGAAATCGCACCTTGTTGGACATGGTGCGGTCGATGATGAGCCAAAGTGATCTTCCGTTATCCTTCGGGGATATGCTCTTGAAACACTGCGCTCACACTAAATAGAGTTCCATCTAAGTCGGTTGAAAAGACACCATATGAGATATGGACAGGGCAACCCTCTAGTTTGTCTTTTCTCAAAATTTGGGGATGCGAAGCTTATGTAAAACGTTTACGATCCGACAAGCTCACACCCAAATCGACAAGTGCTTCTTTGTGGGATATCCTAAGGAAACAAAGGGATATTACTTTTATAATCGGGAACAAGGCAAAGTGTTTGTCGCCCGACACGGTGTCTTCTTGGAGAAAGAGTTTCTTTCAAGAAGGGTTAGTGGGAGCAGGGTGCATCTTGAAGAAGTTCAAGAAACACCGAAAAATGTTTCAGCGACCACGTAACCACAACAGAGGTGCAAAGTGTTGCGCCACCGGTTGTAGATACACCAGCCCCACGGAGGTCCGAAAGATCACGTCGTGCACTGACAGTACACAGTGCGGAACAATGTGATATATTGTTGTTGGACAACGATGAACCTAAGACCTATGAGGAAGCGATGGTGGGACCCGATTCCAACAAGTGGCTTGGAGCCATGATATCCGAAATAGAATCCATGTACGACAATCAAGTTTGGAACTTGGTTGATCCACTGATGGTGTCAAAACCATTGAGTGTAAATGGGTTTTTAAGAAAAGGCCGATATGGATGGAAATGTTCACATCTATAAGGCGCGATTGGTGGCGAAAGGTTTTAAACAGATTCAAGGAGTTGATTATGATGAAACCTTCTCGCCCGTCGCAATGCTTAAATCTATTCGGATTATCCTAGCGATTGCTGCATATTTCGATTATGAGATATGGCAGATGGATGTCAAAACGGCTTTCCTAAATAGAAACCTAAGCGAGGATGTATACATGATACAACCTCGGGGTTTTGTCGATCCGAATCGCTCGGAAAGATATGCAAGCTACGAAATCAATTTATGGATTGAAGCAAGCATCTCGGAGTTGGAATATTTGTTTTGATGAAGTAATCAAAGGGTTTGGTTTCATCAAAAATGAAGAAGAGGCCTGTGTTTACAAAAAGGTCGGTGGGAGCGCAATTGTATTTCTAATCTTATATGTGGATGACATATTACCGATTGGAAATGATATCCCTATGCTAGAATCCGTCAAGTCTTCATTGAAAAATAGTTTTTCCATGAAAGACTTAGGGGAGGCAGCATACATATTAGCATTCGGATCTATAGAGATAGATCCAAGAGGCTAATTGGATTAAGCCAAAGTACATACATTGACAAGGTGTTGAAAAGGTTCAACATGCATGATTCCAAGAAATGTTTCTTGCCCATGTCACATGGCATTAATCTTAGCAAGAATCGGTGCCCTCGACACATGATGAGCGGAATAAGATGGGTATGGTTCCATATGCTTCGGCAATTGGATCCATCATGTATGCCATGCTTTGTACACGCCCGGATGTCTCGTACGCTTTGAGTGCTACGAGCGAGATACATCGATCCAGTGAAGGTCACTGGATGCCGTAAAGAATATCCTTAAGTATTTGAGAAGAACTAAGGATATGTTCCTAGTCTATGGAGGTGAAGAAGAGCTCGTTGTAAGTGGTTACACCGATGCTAGCATCCAAACAGGACAAGGATGATTATAGATCGCAACTGGGTTCGTGTTCGCCTGAACGGAGGCGCGCACTGGAAGAGTTCCAAGCGGGATACCGTTGCTGATTCTACAACGGAGGCCGAGTACATTTGCTTCGGAAGCCGCAAAGGAGGCTGTTTGAATCAAGAAATTCGTTTCGAGCTTGGTGTGATGACTAGTACAACTGGTCCAATGTCTCTCTATTGTGATAATAGTGGAGCCATTGCGCAAGCCAAGGAGCCGAGGTCACATCGAAGTCCAAACACATACTTCGGCGATATCATCTCATCCGCGAGATAGTGGACAGAGGTGATGTCAAGATATGCAAAGTGCACACGGATCTCAACATAGCGGATCCGCCGACAAAACCTCTCCTCGGCCAAAGCATGAGGCGCACACAAGAGCAATGGGTATTAGATACTTACATGATTGACTCTAGTGCAAGTGGGAGATTGTTAGTGATATGCCCTAGAGGCAACATGGAGATGTTGGATATCACGTCAATGTTTATGTATAAATGAATAAAGTGTTATTCAGTTCCATGAAATAGACATCTTGTATTGATCAATAAGTACGTGACTTATTTATGAGACTCTTTATGTATGAATCTATTTCTAAACGATCCTCGATCATATGTCATATTGTTGGAACAAATATGATTCTAAGATCGGCATGTTTATTGATTGATGATCATGTCTCATAGATCGTGGGTATGGAGATATCAAATCAATAAACATGGACATATGTGTTGGAGAACACATTGTTGGATAGACCCACCATGAGACACTACAGAATTAATGTGCCATTAGTTGGTCTCGGGTAGTGTTGGTACAAAGTCCTTAGACCTGAGATCACCATGGATTCCAACATGTGTAGTAGCCTACTTTGGGACTACCAAACGCTATTCCGTAATCGGGTAGTTATAAAGGTAGTTTTCGGGTTTGCTATGAAACATGGAGTGGGATGTGAGTGATCAAGATGGAATTTGCCCCTCCTTTGGAGAGATATCTCTGGGCCCTCGAGGTAATGGATTATGGAAATGCATGGCCATGCTAAGTTGATTGAGGAGTCAATCAACACACGATAATCCAATACGGTTCGAGTGAATGGTTAAGCTATTGAAGGGATGGCACACATCTTGCCTATAGCTTAACCGGTATCGTGAGGCAAAGGGATTTGTGTACACATTACAGGTTCAGAGCCGATATTATTCTTGTATACTATGGTGTCAATATGTGCTGCTAGGCGCCGCTATTGACAGGTCGGCTGAGTTAGACTCGAGCCGACGATCGGCTAAGTTAGACTATAGCCGAAACCGAGTATACCTGAACCTACAGGGTCGCACGCTTAAGGGGATAGAATAGATATTCGAGTTGGACTCGGATACGGCTCGATCGGATAGGGATCCGATCGGATAGAGTCCTATGGGCTTACGACGTGTGGGGCGGCCAACTCTATGAGATACGGATGAGATCCGATTCAAAATAGAGTCCTAATCGGCCACTAGTCCCCGGCCAACTCTATATAAAAGAAGGGAGGGGTGGAGAGCTGTGACACGTCAATTGCATCGCGTGCAACAGAAGTCGCCGAGATCAATCTCCACGGAAACCCTCCCCACTTTCGAGCCAAACCCTAGCCTTGCATCGCGTGCTAGCACACGGGTGTACGGCGTTCTGTCCCCGGACGTGTGGATACCGGTAGAGGCGCTGCTACGTTGCGCGCTCTTGATCGGCTGCGGTCGGGCGCATCGGAGCGAGGCGTGAGAACGCGGCCGGACGACTCGAATCGGCTGATTGGCGAATCGGCTGTCTCCGGGAATCGGCTACACTGTTCCGGATCGGATTGCCCTGATTGGCTATTCCGCTGCACTCTACTCCAATTGGTAACGATCTATCGGCCCTTACTTGCAAGTGTTCCTGGTTTGCGCGGTAGAAATTTTTGTTTTCGGCTAGCATAGCTTCCGCGTAACCCTTCAAATTCAGTTTGCTATAGAGGTCGAGAAAATCAAATTTGAAGATCCAAAAAATCCGATGAAAGTTGATGGGAATCCTTTTCCCGTTAACATGGTTTATGCCAGCCGCCGATCAGCCGGTCATCATCCCAAAAATGGATAGCTTAGTCAAATTCATGAAGGAACATGAAGAGAGGGAGATGGGCAGAGATCACAAAGTGCATCCAAGAAGACACGATCGGTAGGAAGAGACTTACCATCGACAACATGATGGCTTCGATCTCCATTGGAGCTGCGATTTCTTCAGGTTTTGCTGGAATTAGGGGATGAGACTGCCATCACTCCAAGACTGCTCGACGTGCAGTGGCTATGAAGATGAGAAGGCCGAGAGCTCCAGTCGATTTTCGCTCAGAGAAAACTGGCCGAGACAGAAGAAACGCCCTGTGCACCAGAGGCTGGGCCCTATCCATGAAGATTTCTTTCAGGAGGACTTTGAGGATGACGAAGAGCAAGCTGCCAACCCACAATGGTGTCCTTCCGACACTTTTATCAAGACTCAAAAGAAATAGGTGCAGCAGCTAAAGAGAGAGGGCCGGCTGGAAGAGGTCCAAGCTGAAATCGACTATCGGCTAAAAAAGAAGAAGCAACAAGAGCGCCCAAGGAAGCAATGGCGCATAAACAACAATTTCGTTGCAGCCGATGAAGACCCAGCCAACCAGGGAAAAATAAAAGCCAAGGGAAAGGTCGTGGCCACTGCGTTGGTTAATATGGTTTTTGTGTTACCAACCGAATTTGAAGCGGCCCATGCCGACACATACGTCATAGAGGAGTCATCGGCTAAACTTGTGTTATACCCAGAGCAAGCGATTTTTGAAAAGCCAGAAGGAACAGAACATCGGCATCTCAAGCCTCTTTACGTCAAAGGATTCATCAATGGGAGGCCGATGTCAAAGATGCTAGTTGACGGGGGAGCCGCCGTAAATCTCATGCCCTATGCTACTTTTAGAAAGCTGGGCAAGGGAGCCGACGATCTCATAAAGACAAACATCGTCCTCAAGGATTTTGGCGGGAACCCATTGGAGACAAAAGGGGTTATTAACATTGAGCAGACCGTCGGTAGTAAGACAGTGCCTACCACCTTTTTTGTCATCGACGGGAAGGGGTCATACAGCCTGTTGCTTGGGAGGGACTGGATCCACGCCAATTGCTGCATCCCTTCCACTATGCACCAGAGCTTGATCCAATGGCAAGGCGACATGATTGAAATCGTGCCAGCCGACAGGTTAGTAAACGTAGCCGATACCGATTTAACACTTTGGGAAATCAACGGCATCGAATGCTTGTCCGGCAAAGTTTGGGAAGCCGATTTTCTAAAGGTGCCCGATTCTACTATACAGCCAATTGGAGACGAGGAGCCTTAATTATTACTTTGAGGATGTCGTGGAGGGCTCAAGCGTTTACACCAAGGACACCATGGACGATCTCGATGGCAAGCTAGGACAAGGTTTCATGTCGGCCGACGAGCTTGAAGAAGTTGATATAGGTCCAGGAGATAGGCCTTGGCCGACAAACATCAGTAAAAATTTGTCTTCTCATTTTTATAACTAATCTGATTGATTTATTAAAAGATTATGAAGATTGATTTGCTTGGACGTATTTTGAAATGCCAGGTCTTAGCCGATCGATTGTGGAACATCGGCTCCCTATTTAACCAGGATATCGGCAACACAAACAGCCTCCTAGGAGGTTTAAAGCCAATATGTATGATGCAATTGAAGCCAAAATTACTCGGCTTTATAATGTTGATTTTATTCAGCCCTGTCGATATGCCGAATGGGTGTCGAACATAGTCCCAATAATCAAGAAGAACGGCAAGCTCGAGGTCTGCATCGATTTTCGTGATTTGAACAAAGCCACCCCCAAGGACGAGTACCCCATGCTGATTGTCGGTTTGTTGGTCGATGCAGCTTCAAGACATAAAATCATAAGTTTTATGGACGACAATGCTGGTTATAACCAAATATTCATGGTCAAACAAGACATTCATAAGACTGCCTTTAGATGTCCTGGGGCAATCGGATTATATGAATGAGTTGTCATGACATTCGGCTTGAAAAACGCTAGGGCTACTTATCAATGAAGCATATTTTCCACGATTTAATCGACTTCTTAGTGGAAATCTACATTGATGAGGTGGTTGTCAAATCAAAAGAAGTTGGAGACCACATAGCCGATTTAAGGAAAGTATTGGAACGAACGAGGAAATATGGCTTGAAGATGAATCCTACCAAGTGTTCTTTTGGTGTATTGGTGGGCAATTTCTTGGTTTTCTTGTTCATGAGAGGGGATTGAGGTGACACAAAGAAGCGTTAATGCACAAAAGTATTCAAGCGCCACAGGACAAGAAGCAACTACCATATGATCGGCAAGGAAAATTTCATCAAACGTTTCATTGCTAACTTATCTCAAAAGATAGAGCCGTTCACACCTTTGCTAAGACTAAAAGCCGATCAAGAGTTCACTTGGGGGCAGAGCAGCAAAAGGCTTTCGACAACATCAAGTATTATTTAAGCTCCCCTCCAGTTTTGATCCCTCCACAGAAGGTAGTACCTTTTAAGTTGTACTTGTTAGTCGATGAAAAATCAATCAGCTTAGTTTGATCTAGGAGTTTGAAGGCAAGGAAAGAGCAATATTTTATGTCCGCAAAAGACTTTTGGACATAGAAACAAGGTACTCTCCTGTGGAAAAGTTGTGCTTGTGCTTATATTTCTCTTGTACAAAGTTGAGGCATTATTTATTATCCAATGAGTGCACCATCATTTGCAAAGCCGACATAGTCAAATACATGCTATCGGCTCCAGTTCTAAAAGGGCGAGCTGGGAAGTGGTTTTTTGCCTTGACAGAATTTGACCTTAGGTATCAGGCTCCCAAGGCAGTCAAGGGACAGTTATAGCCGATTTCATCGTTGAACACCGAGATGATTCGATCGGCTCAGTCAGCATAGTGCCTTGGACGTTGTTCTTTGATGGATGAGTTTGGACCCATGGCTATGGCATCGGCTTGGTTATCATATCACCTAGGGGGTCAAGTTTTGAATTTGCTTATAGTATTGCGCCTTACGCTACAAACAACCAAGGCAAATACGAAGCAGTCCTCACGGGTTTACAACTTTTGAAAGAGGTCAAAGCCGATGCTGTGGAGATCATGGGTGATTCCTTGTTGGTCATCAGCTAAATAGCAGGAGAGTATGAGTGCAAGAATGACACGTTGATGATCTACAATCAAAAATACCGAGAATTGATGAGGCAAACGATTTGGCTCAAGGGGCATTAGGCTACAAGCCGATGACCAAAGATGTGGGAGTTGACGTTGCAACGATCACAGCCGATGATTGGAGGTATGACGTTTTTAATTATTTGAAGAACCCTTCCCAATTGGCTTCAAGGAAGTTGCGTTGCAAGGCTTTGAGATATGTTATGCTCGACGACGATCTCTACTATCGGACAATTTATGGAGTGCTGCTTAAATGTTTGAGTGCCAATCAAGCAAAAGTTGTCATGGAAGAAGTGTATGAAGGAATTTGTGGTACTCATCAATCGGCTCACAAGATGAAATGGTTACTTCGACGAGCCGGATATTTTTGGCTAACGATGCTGGAAGACTGTTTCAAGTATTACAAGGGATACCAAGATTGTCAAAAGTTTGGAGCGATCCAACGAGCACCAGCGTCGGCTATGAACCCTATTATCAAGCTTTGGTCGTTTGGAGAATGGGGAATTGATATGATCGGCCAGATTAATCCATCCTTGAGTAAAGGACACAAGTTCATATTGGTGGCCACCGATTTTACAAAGTGGGTGGAAGCAATTCCCTTGAAAAAGTTGATTCTAGAGACGCAATCGAGTTTATCAAAGAACACATCATTTACCGATTTGGCGTCCCTCAGACAATTACAACCGATCAGGGGTCTATCTTTTTCTCAGATGAGTTTGTCCAGTTTGCAGGAAGCATGGGGATTAAATTGTTAAATTCTTCACCATATTATGCACAAGCTAATGGATAGGCAGAAGCATCCGACAAAAGTATGATTAAGTTGATAAAGAGGAAGATCTCTGAATATCCGAAGCAGTGGCATAGCCGATTGGCCGAATCATTGTGGTATTATCAGATCATGGATCAATCCAAGTGCCTCCTTACAAATTGGTATATGGGGATGAAGCTGTCCTGCCATGGGAAAGCGTCATCGGCTCAAGGAGGATTCAATTGCAAGACGAGTTGATAGCCGATGATTACCACAACCTAATGGTGGATGAATTGGAGGACTTGGTTTTGTCCAGGAAGCATGCTTTGGAAAAAGTTACCAAGGATAAAGAGAGGCTTGCTCGTCATTATAACAAGAAGGTTGTGCCTAAATCATTTTCAGAAGGTGAGCTAATTTGGAAATTAATCTTGCCGATTGGTACAAGAGATAATAAATTCAGCAAGTGGTCACCTAACTGGGAAGGGCCCTTTAAGATCCACAAATGCGTTTCCAATGGAGCTTACATGCTAGAAGGATTGGATGGGGAGGTGTTTGGAAGGGCTTTAAATGGAAAATATTTGAAGAAGTATTATCCCAGTATATGGATTAACACATGATTCGGCTGTATTGAGCCGATACATTGGTAGTCGATGTTTTTACATCACCTTTAGATGGCCAATATAATACATATCGCCTTTAGTATCTTCGACTTTACCATAATCGGTTATGCTCTACCGATATTGGTTGGCCAATATAATGTATATCGCCTTTAGTCATTTCATTCTTATAATAATCGGTTATGATTTAACGTATGCGTGGTGACCGATTTCCTGTGTTGTCTTTGAGCTATAATTTTACCAATGATCGGTTGATATGGTAAAATTAGGGGGCATATATATATACATATCCAAAGTCAGAATCAAGTGGACTTCAAAATTTGTGCGGACTTTGAAATTTTTTCAAGACAAGAGAGATTGTAGAAATCGGCAAAGATTATATTACAAGATGAAAGGACTAGAGTTTACAAGTTTGTCGATACACTCAAGAGAGTAGGTTACAAATATTGCAAAAGTTTACAAGTGCTAGCCTCATTGCAGACTCGGCTCAGTTGCCAGTTAAATGGTTGATAGCCGATATCGCCCTTTGTTTGATTTGCTCAATCTCATCTATCGTTCGGGCATCGGTTACATCAGTTCCTGGGACTGTTTTTAACAATTGCCTCAGATCTCCCAAATATTGTATGGAAGATTTTAGTTTGGTCCTTTGCTCCTCATTGGCCTTTGAGAGATCGGTTAGCTTCCACTCTTCAGATGCCAGTTCAACTCTGCACTTATCTAACTCGGCGATGAGATCAGCTTCTCATTTCTTCAGCCGATTGATGTTAGACTCGGTAATATACGGCCTGGCAATCAGCTCATCTAGCTTGGCTTTCTTGGCAATGATGCACTATCGATTGGTCTCGATCATGGCTTCAAGGCCAGCCTTCGCCTTCCTATCGACCATCCTTTGTCGTGCCCGTTACAGCTTATGCTGATGCAGATCGAGATGGGTAGCTTGGGAGATAATATCGGCTATGTCGTCTAGCAGCTGGCTCTAAACCTCTTCAAATCTAGCTTTGATCGATCCACAGTTGGTGACCAAGTATTCTATTGAGCTGTCCAGCCGACGGGCAATATCCAGAAGCTTTTCTTTGAGTTCATCTGCTAGTGGAGCCTAGGCCTGGCTAGCGGTCTCTTCTTCCTTGCCAATGAACTCCCTTATGTCGAAGGAGAACATCTCGGTTAAAGCCTGCAAGACATGATTTGCGTTTGTTTAAGTTCCAAGAAAATTAAGTAGCCGATTTGGTCTTAAGAAGATTTCTTACCTTGACTGTGGGAGCCGGTGTCGGTTCTTCCTCTTCGACGTGATGGCTACCCCTAGCCGATGGCGTACGCTCGCTTGATACATGGGGGGCAGCCGATGGAGAGCGAAGGGGCTACATAAACAAGGGTTAGTTGAAATCGGCAAGCCAACCAAAAGAAAAGATGTAGAGTTTTGAGTTTACTTGTGAAGGAAGGCGTGGTTGCCGATGAGCTAGTCTTTTGCACTGCAAGCAAAGGGTTTTGGTTAAGAACGAAAAGACTTCAAGAAAATTTAAATTGCCAAAACTTCAAGAAAGGAAGGATACGTACTGGTTGAGGGCGAGCAGGACTCTAGGGAGGAGATGATGTTTGTCGAGCTTGATCATCAGCCGATGTTGTTTTTGCATACTTGCTTGTGTGGTTAGATTCAGCTGCAGCTTCCTCAATCGCTTGATCGATTTCTTTCTCCATGACTTCTTGCTCGAGGGCTTCTTCCATGCTTGGGTCAAGTGAAGGCAAGTCGTCGGCTGGTGTAGTCTTCTGTTTCTTCGCTTTCTTTCGTGGCGCAGCCAACAGACCAGCAGCCGATAGTTTCGGCCACTTCTTCCTTGATAATTCTTCTTGGGTTTGGCCATGTAGCAAGCTTGTTACTTTTGGCGCCTTGAAGCCGATGATGGATGGGAGCTGGAATTCACCCTGTGGCATATTGGATCTTAACTCCTGAGTTTCTCTTATGAGGAGGAGAAGAATCGGTTGTCTGCAAAGAGAAAAAACATTGTTCAAGTATTAAGCAGATGATAGCCGATAGCTTTAAAAATCGACAAAGGGAAGAAGTACTTACATCAGGGATTGCTTCTGGAAGGAGCGTGGTGAGGTACATAGAAGATGGTTGGTGGAAGATATGTCTTTTCAATTCAACCCACCGTTTATCAAAAGCTGAGCTCCTCTTCAGGGCCAATTCCAAAGTGCCTATGCTGCTAAGAGGGGGCTCTCTATGTTCATCAGCCGATCCATCATCAGCCTTGAAGTGATTTCGCCCCTTGTTTCAATTTTGACAGAGAAGTATAATCCAATCGGTAGTTTCCTAGTCCAATTTGCTTGGCGCCGATGCCGATAGTAGAATTCATAGGACATGAAAATGTTTATGCCTTGATGAATGTCGATTGGCAAGATGCAGGGGGTGATGGCTGTAGTGAAGATTTCTCTTGGTTTCTCGAATTCCTCTGAGTTGAGTTCATCAAAGTTAAAATCCGAAGAAAGTTTGAACTCGGGCAGCCCGAATAGAAAAACCAAGTCGATTGTTCTTTGCAAATCCATCATAAGACGAAGTGAACCAATTAGCTAGAAGTTAACTGGATAGCTTGGAGCCAGGATGGACAGTAGCAGCTTCTCCAAAGGACATACACCTACGTGTAGTCACTTCTTCTCCCTCATCATCCTCAATCGGCTCTATTCTTGGGAACTCGACATAAGCCAGATTGGGTTTGCCAGTGATCTTTTGGGTAAGCAAGATAAGCCATAACTGCAAAAACCACCAGGGACCTCCAGTTCCTATGACTGAATTTTTTTTGATCGTTAAAAACTAGGGGGGAGGTCCCCACAGTTACGAGCAAACTTTATAGAAAATAAAATGGGGAGAGAGTTTTAGAGTACAACCTTTGGATCACCAAGCCAAGATGCCTAGAAACAAACCGCTGGTCAAAGCAGCTAAGCGGCAAAGCGATGAAACAGCTGAGCAAGAGACTAGCGAAGCGGCTACCCAGATAAAGGAGCTAGACAGCTAGGCAGCTTGACCTCAAGGTCGCTAAACCTGCTAGGACGCTAGACCGCAAGGTCGCTGGGTCACTAGGCCACTAGGCCGCAAGGCCGCTAGGCCCCTAGGCCCCTAGGCCCCTAGAGAGAGAAACTTAACCGTAGGCATCAAGCCAAGCACAAAAGGAGGCTTTATCTTGCATTTGAAGTCTGATCACCTGAAGAGAACATTGGTGTTTGAAATTCATCTTCCATAGTTGAATGCTTGGGGATGATCTAAAGACCTTGTCGTTCCTGATCTTCCAAATTTCCCAGGCTGCCATGAGATTGTTTCTGCAGCGCATGGCAACGATGATGAGGAGATTGCCTGAACCATTGTCCTTGATGCAAATGGAGGTGTCCCACTACAGATGTATGCTGGACCAGCATTGGGTTGCAAACGGGCACGAGAAGAAGGGGTGGTCTGCAGTTTCTTCCTCTCTCGTATCGCACATAATACAGTGGTTATCGTCTTGTATGTTTATATGTCTTCTTTGCGGCATTGTCTTCGTGTTTAACCTGTCTAGCAGAAGGAGCCATGCAAAGAATTTTATTCTTGGTAGACATTTTGATTTCCAGATAATCTGAAAACTCTGATGGTTGTCGAAGGAATTGAAGATATGGCTGTGAAATCCTCTTGAAGTGTAAGTTTTTCCCCAAATCATCGTCCAACTGTCTGGGGAGTTCACATCATAGGGGAGGTCTTGTAGGAGGGGTTGGAGGAGCTGTAGTTCATGGTAAGCTTGTTCAAATAGCGGCAGGTGAAGGATTGAGTCAAGATCTTCAGCTTCCATGATTTCAGCCACTGACGCATTTTTTTCTTCACGAAAGATGCAAGGCAAGAGAAATTCACAAGAATATTCAGATTGTTCTAGTTGTCCATCCAAAAGCTTACCACGTACCCTTTTCCAATCTGACAGGAGGCCACCGTCCTGAAGAGATCACTTAGGCCAAGGATATCTTTCCACCAGAACGAACCCATTTCTCTACAATGATGTGGGACCTTTGTTTGATAGTATCGGAACCAGATTAGATTTACCCAGGGGATGTCTTCGTGGTTGTAAAATTTTGCGAGTTGTTTGATTAGCAGGGCGTTGTTTTGCAGGCGAAGGTTGAGAATACCTAGGCCACCCTTCTCCTTTGGTCTTGTGACTAGGTTCCAGGCTACAAGATTACCCCCTTTTTTTCCATGTTGTTTCCCCTCTAGAGGCATTGTTTTCTTGCTCTATCAATGGCCTCAATGATACTTTTCGGGATTTTGAGGGTGCACATAGCATATGTTGTTGCTGGCGTAATTGCTGAATTGATCATCTCCAGCCGTCCTGCATAGGTGAGCCAAGATGCACATGAGGATAGCTTTCTTTGCACTCTGTCCAGCATAGGTACCCAATCTTCAATTTTTGGCTTAGTTGTTCTCAGGGGTAAGCCCAAGTAAGTAAAAGGCAAAGAGCCCGCCTCATAGCCAAAAGTATTAGCAAGGTGGTTCAGCTTCTCATTGCTTAGGTTGATGGGGCACAAACTTGTTTTTTTGTATTTCACTTTGAGACCCGTCGCCGTTTGAGTGACACACAGTAGATTTTTTAGAAAGAAGAGTTGCCTGGCGTCAGCTTGCATGATGATGATAGTGTCATCAGCATATTGGACTACTGGGAAGTCCTCCGATGGCTATGTGATCGGCAAATGGAGGAGACCTTCCTGTCTGGCTTTGTTGATTAAGATCTGGATGAGATCAGCTGCCAGAACAAAGAGAAGGGGAGAGGGGATCACCTCTTCTGACACCTCTCTTGTAGCAGAAAGTTTTGTCGGGGACTCCATTGAGAAGGACCGAAGAAGTCCCAGATGAGAGAATCTCTTGGACCCATAGCAGCCATCTGTTTGGGAATCCAAGACTTTGCATCATAGAGAGAATAGCTGAATGCTCAATGGTGTCAAAAGCCTTCTCAAAGTCTAGTTTGAGGATGATTATTTCTTTTTTTGGAACGATGACATTGATGAATGTATTCAAAAGCCAATGCTAGGCAGTCTGGATTGTCCTTGAACGGATAAAGCCATACCGATTCCGATGAATTACGATTTTATTACTCCTTGAAGCTGCCGATAAGACCTTGGTTATGATTTTCGGGAAGAGTTGAGCGGGATATCGGCCGAAAATCATTCACCGTCTCGGGGTTATCTTTCTTTGGGATCAGGGTGATGTAGGAGTTATTAATTGGCTGCAAACTCGTCTGGCCTTGCTGGAAAGAGTCACAGAGTCTGTAAAAGTCTTGTTTGATGATTGGCCAGGTTTTGAAGAATCTCCCATTAAACCCGTCTCGGTCCTGGGCTTTATCTGTTGCCATCCTTTTCACTACTAGGTTCAATTCTTCATGCGAGATTGGATGGGCTAATGTAGCTAATCCTTCTTTTGGTTGTATGAGACTTGGGATGTCAAAGATCATTTCCGGCATGGAAGAGGATCCCATTCTGTTTTTGAAGGAGGACCAGAGGATTGGAGCCTTTCCAGAGTGATCCTGAACCCAGTCACCCTGTTCATTTTTGATCTGTGAGATTGTATTCTTTCTGTAGGCTATGTAGGCCATACTGTGAAAGAACTTTGTGCAGTCGTCTCCAAGCTGTATTCTATTTATAGTGTGTCTGTTTCTCCAGTAAATATTCCTCATATGGATCCAGTGCTGTAGTTTTTTTTTAACTAAAACCGTCAAATTGCTTTCCATGTTGAACAGACATCTTCCTTCTTCAAGCGAATCGAGAAAGGCAATTATAGTGTTGCAATTTCCAATCAGTATTTTTAGATTGGAAAAGTTTTTGCTCCAAGATTTAAGTCCTGCTCTTGTTGCATCCTCCGGGATGGCCGAGTATGCCCAACAATCTGAAACTATGTCCTTAAAATCTGGCTGCTCTGCCCAAAAATTCGAAAAGCGAAAAATGCTTGCATTGGGGATTTTTGTACCAATCACTACTTTGCAGGGGACATGGTCTGAGACTGTTCTTGCTAGCGGAATAACTTTGGTATCAAGGAAATCGACCGTCCAGTTAATGGAGGAGAAAAACCAATCTAGCTGTTCAAGAAGGGGGTCCATTTGCATATTACTCCAAGTGAAAGCTCGTCCCTTAATTGGAATTTCAATTAAACCTAGATGACCAATAGCTTCATTAAAGGTGAAAGTGTCCGAAATGTTTTCTCCCGGTTTGTTTCTGTTAGCCAGAGACCGATAGAAATTAAAGTCCCCCAAAAAAAGCCAGTTATCCATGTCTTGAATTTCATGGTTCCTGAACCAGTTGAGGTAGTTTGAAGGGAGGTTAGGGTAATTGAGATACTGAAACTCTGCTTATCAAAAACCAGGCCCGAAAACAGGTTTCCCTTCCACAGAAACAGTATTCCACCCGAGGCCCCCACCGAGGGGATAAAGTCAAAACAATTAAAACTCTTTGGAGCAAATTTGTTGATGTACCCACTATCGAAAATCTCCCTTTTAGTTTCCTGAATACAGACCACTGAACAAGCACTTTCCTCAATTTTGTTCCTAATTGCCTCCCGTTTCTCGGGGGCATTGATTCCTCCGATGTTCCAGCAAAGGATAATCCAATCACGAGTGATCATAGGTAACAAGGTAAAACAAAGAAAGATAAACCTGAGAAGCATAGCTAATCAGATAATCCCAGCCAAACCAGTAATCCCTTCGGGCAATCCCCATGGGAGTGGCACCCCCATAAAGATCAAACAGATTTAACAGGCCGTGCAAAACAGCAGAGTTCAACAGATCAAAAGTAGCAGGCCTCTAAATAGTGTGAATATAGAAGTCTAGCAGAGCATGAAGGTAATCAGTCATAGTACAGAAATTGTCCATGTCGCAAAAGTCATCAGCACAACAAACAAACAGGAAGATAGATGAGTAAAGAGGATTGCTGGCAGAAAAGATAAGGGCCCGCAGCCAATGAGTTCTACATCTCTTGGTTTTCATCATTGTTAAACTTGGGGTTCTGCATCAGGATATCATCAGCGAGATCACTAGGATCTGCTCCACAGTCAATTCCCCACCCTTGAAGAACCGAGGGCTGGACTGGCCCTTCCTTTCCAGTGTTCTCGTCAATTTGGATCATAGCAATTTTGCGCTTCTTGGAGGGATTGGCATCAAGTTTGACTGTTGGAAAGAAAAAACCATTGGAATTAATATTTCTTCTTGAGCTTCGTCTCACACCGTTATGAAGCAAAGGTGTTTGGTTATTAGAGATTGACACTTTTGTAGGAAGAGCTAGAGATTTTGTACCCGGTGGGACTTTGTTCTTTTGGATAGAATCAGAGATGGTGCAGGGCGAGACATCTGTTGCTTATGCCTGGGCTAGCCCCGTGTGCATAGCGACCACCTCCTTGGACATGTGTCCTTTTCTGATCGCCTTGTCCATCATGGGCAACAACCAAAGGGCTATGGCATCCTTCACCGGGTACCAGGGAACAATTTCCATCCCATGAGGTGTGTTGGGTTGTTGAACCGGTGCAAGCGGCTTCCAATTTAAGGAGCTGACATCTAGACGCACCGGGTGACTTGAAGCTTCTCGAGGCTCAAAGAGGGTGTTGGGAATATCTCTTCTGCCATAAAAGGCTAGGTCGGCGGCCGCGTTCTGGCTGCCTCAAAGCGATCCTTCTCTTTAATGACGGCCGGGTAGGTAGCCTCATTGGATGAGGAGCTATCCTGATCTCCCTCGCCGTTCAGAGCCTTGATGAGGTCTTCAATAGGGATGTCAGGGCGCTGAGCACGAAGATAGCGCATGGAGGAAGAAGAATGATCGAGGTCACGGTAGTGCTGGGGGACGTGCGGGAGCTCGGGGATTTGGCGATCCCATGCAGGCCAATCATTGTTTTCCTCGTTCCCCCTTCTACCTCCATGCCTTGCTCGACTTGCTGCTCATTAACTCCATGTTGGGGGGGTTGCTCGAACTGATGTTGCTGCCACTGTGGCTGATCGGGTTGATTTGCCGCCTGGTGGGGGTAACCGCCCATCATGTCCAGTTGATCTCCCCCTCCTTGCTGCTCAATCTGCCAATCTGGGGCCGGCGGCAATAGGTCTGCCAGAAGAGGGTTCGGGGGTGGATGCAGCTGACCACCTTGCGGCACTGGGTCTTTTTTACTGGGAACTGATTTGGGAACTACCCATTGAGGATGAAGACTGGGACCATCCATGATCCGCCTGTACCATCAAAGAGGGAGCCCACCGAGATCACAATACTTCTTAGCACCCTCTCCGGGAACAAGATCAGCATCCTCACCAGGATCTGGGAGCGGTTAGCATCCACACCAATCAAGCAGTCTTCCAAAAAGGTGCCACCGCTGCTTGCAAGAAGGTGTCGTTCTGGTAGTCCAACGGGAAGGCGAGGAGCATTATCCAGCAGAGGCGGGTGTAGCTACAGGACTGGAGGTTGATACCTTCATCATGACGGACAACCCGGATGACATGGTCCTGACTCGGATGAAAGGGGGAATTCTGGACTAGCCTTTCCTGCTGCACCACAGTTCTGAGCCTAATCAGACCCAACCTGAGGGGCGAGAGGTGCGCTTCCATCACGCGCACTTGCTAATCTTCTTCAAGAAAGTTGCAGACACTATTGAGGGCTTGTCGAAGGAGGTTTGTGTCTTCTGGCATTGGATCCACGGAGACAATGGCGAACTCCTCGTGGCCACGAGGTAGTTCCCCTCCCAGCGTGACCCTAGTTCTTGCTGGCCGATCCCAGCCTTGCTCAACATGCAATCCACCGATGAGGAACGACACTGGGTTCACCGGAAAGTTGACCATGATAGTGGGGGAAGAACCGTTGTCGGTGCAGAGCGAGGGCAGGTTGGGAGTAGAAACTGAAGCGTTCTTGAAGGAAGAGAGTCGAACAGCCAATGAAATTGGAGTAGTAGATTGGAACTGCTCTCGAGTTGGAACCGGGAGTTGCTGATCGGGGGGGGGGGGTTGCGACCGATGGTTTCCAGACTGATCCCTTAGGGCACCAAGCTAGGGGAGGGAGAGAAAGAGTGAACCCACCGCTCAGAGAGACAGGATTTCGTGCGTCACGAAATTTTGGTCGCCACGTTAGGCGCGGACCCAAAGACTTACGAGACGTGCAACACGCAACAGTTTGCCCAATGAAATTGCACCGGGTCCGACCCAAGCATTTAAAGCCGATGTGACCAGGCAAGAGGTAAATGCTGCAAGCTTTTGAAAATAGGGGCGTAAGGGTCGGGGAATGTGCAGACTGAGATATGGAGATCTTCTTTGTGCTGCCCATACTGTTGCCAATAAATGTAGTACTATGATTGTTAACAGCCGACCATTTCAAGCAAGATCGTAGAGCAAGAATACCAGCTTGAGAACCCTTGTTTGACAATGGGCAAGAAGGCCGAAGATCATGAGAACCGGCTTGGCCATTCTTGCTTGAGCGAGGAGCCCTATTTCCGAAAACAAGTTTGCCAGGGAACAAGCACGAAGAGGCATCAAAATCAACCTTGAGAGAGCCAAAGGAAATAGAGGAAGGATGCCCAGCTGTTTTGATTGGAGATCTGAAAGAGCCATTGGCAAAAGAAACTTTCTTCAAACTCTTAGAAGCCAACTTTTTGGATCTTTTGACCACTTTGATCCATTCCTTTTCTTGTTCTATTTCCCAAAGCCGCTTCTCCCTTTCCCAGTTCGGCATTCCATTGTTCCAAAGATGAAAGTAGCAATCAAAGTTATCCATGATGACCCGGCGAAGTTTGTAAACATGAAAGCCCACTTGCTTACAAAAAACCGAGAAGCGGAAATGGTTATTGCTTAAGAAACGAACATGAAAGCTTTCAGCCTTGCCGCCCAAGCATGCTTGAAGGGCAAGAGCCACAGAATCAGAGGAAAAAGTTGTCGACGAAAAGTAACCACCAAAAAGAAGGAGCCCGAGGCAGAGGAGTAGGGGTGATGTATGGGTGACCTGAAGAGGCGACGGACTTCCTCCTGAAAGGCAAGGCCTTTGTCGAAATCCATTTTCTTGGCCAAAACCCGAGCGGACCCCAAGAAGGAAGCTCTGAACGGACGAAATCATTCGCGGAGAACGCCATGAGAAGGATCTGCTAGGGCTCGAAGGTGGAAGCTTGGACGAGAGAGGTTTGAAAGTGGAGTAGAGAGGTTTGGAGCGGAGAGGAGAGCCATTCTTGAACAAATTTGTTGTGTGTCGCACTGTCAGCATTTCCTATGACTGAATTGGAAGCAATCTTAGCCGATGCATGGTTGAGGGTTTGGTACAGATAGCCTAGCAAAAATTTCCCTAAAGGGATTTTCTCTTTCGACACCAAGGCTTCGACTATGTGTTGCCAGTTAGCTGTGGGGCCATAGCTAGATCCACAAAAGACAAACTTTTCTAGCCACATCATAAGGAAGGCAGCATGTTCTCTAGGGTTGACAGATTCAGCGCCCATATTCAGATTGATATAGCCGTTCCAACCCCCAATGGACTTGGTCTTGAAGGAGTATTGGCATTTGCTGTCGAATCGGTTAGGATTAGCCGATGATGTTATGTCTAGGCCAGTTATCATGAATATATCAATCAAGGTAGGGGTCATTGGTCCTTGCTGGAAAAGGAAGGCATCGAATGTGTTATTCCGGAAATAGGCTGTAGCCGATATGAGGGGTTCATCTTTAGGCTGATCGGCTATGGTAAGAGCTAAGCATTGAGCTATGTCTATTTCGTCCCAACGGGTTTGCTTGCTGGCAACCATCCTTTGGTACCAAGTCGGCCAAGATTTGGCTGTTGAGGGGCAAGACTTGAAAGTTCGATTCCAATGTACTGTGCTAGGGTTTGAAATCCTATAGGGCATCCTGTTGGTTTCGGCATTGATAACTTCGATGAGCAAGATGCTACAATGAGAAGGGGGAAGAAAAACAAGTTTTAGAAGGCAAGAACACGAATCTACAGCTATGAGCAGAAAGGAAAAGGGATTCAGCCGATAAGACTTACCTCGGTGAACTCGGCCGATGGGGCGTCGGAAAGAGCAGATTAGGATGCCATTAAGGGATATGAGCTCGTCGCAGGAAGGAAAAATCGCTGCAAGCTTGTTGAGAGCTCCGAGGAGATCGCTGGAGAAATTTTGGGGATTTTCTGGCTAAGGCTGTTGAGTGCGCAAGTAACGATGTAAGTTTTTTGGTGCACTTAGGCGTTATTTGAAGAGGCGCGATAACGGCCGAAACAGAAATGCTCTAGGTTTTCTCGAAGGATAGAATCACGCAAAATCTGCAACATTATCAATATCGCGGACTTGGGGGCCTGTGTTAATGACCAAATTTGGTAAGCCAGATCCTCGGGTTTGAAGTTACAATCGAAGCGGAATTGGAGTGCGTGATTCCCGGGAACAGAGTGCGTGTCGGCTGAGTTTGAATCGAATGAAGGGCCAGTCGGTTGAGATCGAGTCGGATGAGGATATCCGGTATAGCCGATTCTGATTGGATAACAGATATGATCGATCTCGGAAGAAAGATATAATGATCATCATTAGATTCGGTTTCCAAGTGTTTCAGAGATATTTTCATCTATGGATAAAGCTTTGAAAAGGTAATTGTATCTTTAAATTAGGATATTTTATATAGTTTCCTTGTAGAGTGCGGCAGGGGACTCTGTCCCAGATATTTGTCATATTTTAAATAGTAGTTAGAGATAAGGGTCGTGTCCTACAAGGACTCTATTTGTAATTGGGTGTAAATATGACCCGAGACCATGTAATTTAAGAACAAATCACACAATCAATACAATCTCGGCGCATCGCCACCTTTTTGCTTTAATAGTTTCGACGAGTTCTTGCTTCTAGTTGGGCTGCATCGTTCGATCTCCAATGAAAAGGTAAGTCTTGTCACAGCGGCTTGCGTTGTCGGGGTTATGCTTCCATCATCATGATACTCTAATCCTGTCTTCGTAATCTGTGTAGTTATCATATACGCTATATAATTTAGATCGATGTTGTGGTCTAAACCCTAATTGGTTAGCGTTAATTGCTAGATGATAGCCGGTAGGTTTAGATTGCAATGTTAATCTAGATTATATAGTATATCTACCATCTTGAAAGATGTTCATAGACTCGTATAGATCCTATGTTTCTTTTTGTACTTAATGCTGCATCAGTTAAGTTCGATCTATTAAGTCGCTTTTAGAATCATAATAGATCTATCTTGTTTCATATTAGAGATAGTATCGGAGTTTCAGCCGATGTTATATGTTTTAACTGTCTTGTATGTTTTATATTTACTTGATATGTTAAAGTTGTCCTTTATATTAAGATCTCTTTATAATTAAATACATTAAGCTTGTAATCGATCTGTTATGTTATCTTAGTATTGATCATTCCTTGTTTAATATATTTGGCTAGCAGTGATATCTTAGTATAAAGCGGTATTAGAGTACTAGCCGATACATGTTAGATTAATCTCTTTAGCTATGCTGTAAACAAGTATAATCTTTGTCTTATAGTTTTTTTAGGTCTAAGTGATTTATACTGTCTCGGTATACTACCGATCTATCTCAGTCACTTGATTTAAATATGCTTTAAGATTTGGATTGTATTCTGTTAACATCTGCAGCCGATCGGATGAATCTAATCGTAGCCGATTCAGTATGCACCGCGTCGGCTTAATACTAAACGATATGTCATCGGCCACCAGCCGATCGACTATCGTTTGCAAGCTAATTCTTTCGATTATTTCTTGTTAATTGCAGGATCAAATCAACTGGCATGCCTACGAACCTTTAAGCAATAATTCGGACATGCACTAGAGTTAAGTAGATCTCTTAGGCCAGTGCGTGGAAAATACATTACTGAATCATTCAGCCCACAAAATACATCAATTGTCTTACGTGAAATATTACAATATAGCGCCCGAAGGCATTGTCTAGAACATAGGACCGAACGGTCCGGAATACAAGTAAAAGCAGAATGTAGACAAGGCAGCGGCACGCCATTGCCACAGGCAATGACAGAAGTCTAACACCTACTGAGCGCCAGCGTCTTCCATATCCTCCTAGTAGTATGCGTATGGATCTCCAGGATCTTCATCGCCCACATCTGAATGTTTGTGCGTATTACAAGGGTGAGTACCAACCGTACTCAGCAAGCCACCATAACAATGATGCATATGATAGGGGATAATAAGGGAATGGCTGTGGTTCTTTTGCATAAAGCCAGTTTTACAATTCTTTTTACAAGCCTAAGACCTAAGACTGATCAAATTTTATTTCCATAGTTCATTTAATCAGTGACGGTTCTGTCCACCATCCATTGTCATCCCAAGGATAGCTTGCCGCCACCGGTTTGTCATGATTTTCTGGGGTCTACCACTTCTCGCATTCCTGAGAAGTTGATCCACCAGGAGATAAAAATCATCATGCATGCCCATCCCATCATTTTAAAATTTAGAGTCTTATTGTCGGAGACGATTCGAGCCTCCCGTTATATTCGCAGGATGAAGTGAAAGTCCTCAAATGATCCAACAAACATAATGGAACGTCCGACGTCCCGAGAGAAGAATATTGGAGACATTGCTGGGCCTTTAGCCTGCCAGTCAACTTCAACCTGAGATGTGCCCGTCAAACCACTCGAAGGTGGCAACCGGATGTGTTACACATTCAGGAGACTTAACAAATTGGCTAAAGATCTACAACATCTTAAATAGTCTTAGCTCTTACTCGTGTTAATCTAGCTCCCAGGATGTGCGCTAGACTCACACTTTCATCTCAAGCATGGTTATACAAAGCTAATTCATTTGGGTTGAAAGGTAAATAAAAGATTACATCATCATACTGATTACATAGGCCAACTGGCCAAATAGATACAATTAAATTAGAGAACAGTGAGCAACGGTTGCTTTAGTTACCCACCCACAAGCACACCGACTAGGGGTTTACCCCGTTAAGTTCAAAATCCTAAAAAGAAGCAAGCGAGTACCCACATCTCTCAGAAACTAAGTCTATGACCTTCATCAAAGTGGATATTCCAATCGCAAGTGTCAGTACATTATTTGAAATAATGTACTGGCAAGGGCACAATCAAACCTAAGTACGTGAAAGCTCTAATTCAAAGGAAAAGCTATTTGTGGTCTCGATTTTCAGCATAAAGCAAGTTTTGGTTCACAAGTCATTTATAACGTAATTTAAGCAAGGCACTTTTAGCAATGTATAAAATTTTGACTAAACATGGCATGGCTACAACATAAGTAGATAGGTTTCAATTCCTTACACACGTCAGGGAGTAAAGTTATATCATCTCATAAATCAACATGATATTTATCACAAAACATTTAGTCATCAAGAACATTTAGGAAAGACACAAAATTATGAAATTTGTACCCATAGCATTTCATCATGTCGCTCATGACCGTGAGCACGGCTAATCGATTAGTTTTTATAACTCTGTAGTGTTTCTACAGCTTTACCCACATGATATGAAAACTCTAGTTTGTTTCGAGTTTGCAAGACTCTATCACACTCTTCACGTTGAGTGCGATCTAGAGGTCATAATGTATCCTTTACACTACTTAGTCCGTAGCCTTGCACCAACACAATATGTGTTTCCTCCATCCTAGGACATACTGAAAATGTGACCTAGAATCGTTAAGTGGGAGGCCCACGCCTTAAACTTAACGCCGTGGTGGCGGACACGACAGAAACCCACCCACGTGGCACGATATCGTTGTATTGGATAGACTGAGTCACCTAAACTACCACATCGGCGGTAAATAGGAAGTTCCACTGGGTTATCCGAGCCCATATACTTCGGCCTACCATAATACAAGGCTAGGTGCTAAATAGATTACTCGGCTAAGGCTATTCCATACTAGCACATGTGGATGTACGGTATATACAATGAATGACATGTAGTTCAGTCCTTAATCGACTCGGGCAAACACTCCCTCTATCGGTATACGAATACATCAATCGCATTCCACTTGCCGCCCAAGTCTAAAATCACATTTTTTTTAAATTTTATTTCACAAATATTCAGAGGTTCACCACTGGTTCAAAATGTCCAAAAAGATTTATAAAGAGTTTAGCAATAAAATACATGACCATGTTTCGTTTATCATTAACCAAGGCTAAGCATATAATTTTCATAAAGCATAGCATATTTTCATATGAGTACTTTACTTTATTTCCTAGGGTTCAAAACAGCAATGGAGTACTTTTAAAAGGTTACATGCAAATTTTCAGGACATCTCTACCAAACTTATCTTAAAAGTAATGTTACGGGAAAGTATGCATGCAAGAATTTCACAAACAAAATACATTGCCAAAAAATATGGGTTCAATGTGTTCAAAGGAGGGGCAAGAACTTGCCTTGATCTGGAGAAAAGTTAGCACACCATCCACTCCTTCGTTTACACAATTATCTAAACAAAATATACGGTATGCAATTAAATTACCGAAAACAGGTGAAAATCCAAAATGATCTAAAACACATGATTTTTACACATTAAGTAGGTACTGATCTAAAATAAATTTAGGTGAAAGAATTTTCAATTTATCTTATCCTGTTTAGGAGTTACGTATTTTAGAAGTTTTATTGGGTCGTAGCGGTTTAGGGTTAGGTGTTATTTGGACAGTGCTTCTAAACTTTGATTTTTACTAATTTGACTTCAATGGGGTGTGGAGGAGTGTTTTCTAAGACTAATACCATCAGTTTCATAATTTTTAGAGTTATTATGAATTTCTTAGGCCTTTTACAAACTTATAAAGGGTTTTGGGCCTATAGTGTTCCATTTATGTGGCTTCAGGGTTTTGGGTCCAGAACTTGTTCCATTCTGTTTATGGCTCATAAAATGAACAATTTGGTTAACTATCCTAATATTAGTTAATAATTTTAGGACTTGGTTTGTTTTGCTACACATTATGTAAACTAGGGGGTGTTCTTGTGTTAGAAACTTTACATGTCAACCTAGAGATTATTATATGAGCTATGTACTAAGTTTTGCTAATTAGGTATGGAACAGGTTTTAAATTGGATTTACTTGGAGCTAAAGTGCATATATATATTTTTATACATATATATGTATTTAGTGCTTAACTATTATTATAGTGATTAGCACCTAAGTTATCTATTTAAAGTTTAGAGCTTCAACCTGTGTAGAAGGTGCCATATTTTATCTTACTATGTTGAAGTTCATCACTTGCTGGTTCTATAGAAGCTTGGTTCACCTCAAATGGATTAAGGATGATTTTTCTACAAATTTGCAAGTTAAGGTGTGCTCTAAATTGTTTATTCCTTATATAAATATTTAAGTGATATTAATATATAGTGGGCTTCTACAGAACTTGAGTTTATTCAAAAAAGAGTTAAAATGAATTTTATATAAATATCTAAATTCAGCCTACCTATAATTCATCATTTTAATGCCAATAATGTTAAAGGTATTTGGTACAAGGTAACCATATGTTTTTATTTTATCTAAATAGAAAGTGTAAATTGGTGCATCTATAGAATTTGAGTTTGTCCTAAAATAAGTTAAATTGAATTTTCTATGCATTTTACAGGTTTGAGCAAGGCCTAGGTGTGATTTTCCTTAATTAAATTTTAGAGACAAATTTTGCACTGTGAGTGCCAAGTTTTATAATTCTAAATTAAAGTTCATCATTTGGTGAGTTCACATAAATTTGTTTCACTCAAAAATGAGTTAAATTGGATTTTATATGGATTTTACAAGTTGATCATACTTTTTTGGAATAGGGATTTGATTTAGCTAATTTCCTTTAGGTTTTTTTCAAGTTATAGATTTGTGGGGTCCGCAGGTCAGTGACGGGCCACTTTGCAAAAAGGCCCCCGAAGTCCTTAGTAATAGAACCCAAGGTCCAGGGCACGTGTTTAAATGAAAGTTTATTAAGAGTGCCTCAGTTATTTTCAATTTACATTTAGGTCCTTGGGCCGACAGTCATACGAGATGTATTACAAAAATAACCCTACAAGTTTTAAACTTATTCCTAATTGATTTTTGGCGCTTAATGATGCGGGGCCCGCATGTCGGCGAGACAGGGAGGAAAGGGGGCAAAGCATGGCAACCCGATGAGGATCTCACCGGCATCGACAGCGATTGGTGGCGGATCTCGGTGAGGTTCCTTGAGAGAAAATGTGGCTGGCACCCTTGCGAATCCAATGGAGGTTGTCTTGCGGCCACTGGTGACTGGAGCTGTACTGTCGGCGAGTACGAGCGGCGGCGCGGCCGGCATGCTAGTGCATAACGAGTTGTGGCTTGGATTGGTACAAATCGAATTGTGTACACGAGTCTACAGGGGTTCTAGTGGCTTACCCGAAGTTGTGCCTAGGCCGTTGAGGGTTACCCTGGAGGCGGTGACCCGGAGGATGTCCCGACGGCGGCAATGATTCGACGTGCACGGTGGTGGCGAGATATAGCCGATGGGCTTGCAAGGGAATGCACACAAGGGGTTATTGGGGTCATCAGGAAGCTTCACATGCGAGGAATCGAGCCCAAACTCACCGAGGCAACAGGAAACGGCGTTGGAGGTCACCTGCCGGAGTTGGGGAAGAAGCTGTCATCTAGCGCCTTCAGGCTTCGTAGCTTCACGTGGTGGGGCTGCTAGGTCTTGGTAAGGTGGCGATGGTGTCTGCTAAGCGGCTTGGCTTGATTCGGTCTAAGGTAGCGGGAACGCGACGCGCAGCGGCACACCAGGGCCGACAGCGATGGTGATCGTGTCACCACGAACTCGACCTGTGCGACAAGAACAAAGGGGCATAGATGTGTTAGGCATTGTATGGAGATTATGTTCCTGGGGTTGGTTCGGGGCGAAGCTCACCGAGAGAGGTCACGATATGGATCGAACACCTGCAGTCGAGGGGTAAATGGAGCTGGTACCAGGCGATTCCAAGACGAACTCACTTGGTTTCTACGTGGAACGCAATGTGGGTGTGATCAATGGTGAAGGGGTTTTTCAAATGGTGCGAGTTGAGCTGGCGGTGGTGTGGCGAGGTGGAAGGGGATGGCGCCGACAAGTTTCCCCCTTCTCTCCCTCTCCCTGGCTTTCCCTTGAGCAGTGGAGCACTCTGCACAGTGGATGGAGCCCTCAGTGGCTGACAGTAGGAACATTTCGTGGTAGCCTAGGCAAGGGAGAGAGATATGGGTATAGAAGGGAGTATACATTGAGTTTAGGTAAATTTTCGAATTATTTTCCCATTCTAACCTTGTAGCTTCATAGTTTAATATGTGTTCGTGGTAAATTCATGAAATTTTTACTGGGGGTAGTTGATCATCCCTAGGTTCCATTTTCTTTGGTTTCATCTAAAAATCGTTTGTGGTTTGTTCCCAGTAATTAAACAAAGATGGCCTATTTTGAAACTAGTTTGAGTTTTTAGAAGGCCTAAACAGAGGAGAAAAATTCTAGAAAAATTATATTTATTTATGCCAATTAATCTTGTATTTGAATAAATTATTTCATGTATATACTTATGTGCAGTTAAATGATCTTTTAGGCAAGTTGTTGTTTTGGCTTACTAAGAACATTAATTAGCCTAATATTGGACTGTCTTGATTATTTTGTTTGGGGAATCATACCTAGTTTTTAAAATGCACAAAAATTATGTTAAGTTGAGTATAACATCTGGCATCTACATGAATTTTTCATGATTTTATCTTGCATGGTTTATTTTAGAATATTAGGGTATCCTTTTTATGTATGTGTGTTCCCTCGGTGTAAATGCACCTAATATTAGTTATAGGAGTTATATTATAATTTTTCTTGGGCTCAAGAGATGATCTTCGAATTTATTTTTCTTAATATCCACACAGTATTACCCTAAGTTAGCCGTAGGCTTGTTTTGTGCATTTTAAATCTTTTAGGTTATGCTCATGAGTCCTAAAATGAAAATGCGAGACCAAATTTCAATAGCACAAAAAAAAGGACTCATTTTGTCAAAACATTTATATTTTTCATATGCATCTCTTCGCATGTATGAATGTACCAATGCTCAAGATTAGAAATAGAAAAGTTTTAACTTGTTGTAAAGGTCTATCATGCAATGATCTAGGTTGGTCTCGCCTAATTTAGAAGGGAAAAATTTTAGTTCTCAAACTTTAATTCATACAAATAGGTTGAGGTTTTTTGACCTAAGTTAGAAAATGAAAATTTTGGTTCACAAAATTGAAAAACCTTACTTTCATTTTGTTTGGACAACATTTCTTTGACCCGAGGATTTGGGTATGTGACAGCTCTATCCCCCTTAAAGGAAATCTCGTCCCCGAGATTTAGGTTGGGGTATGGTTAGATGTTGGTCGGTTGAACTAGGTTCGTCGTACCTAGGGTTTCATCATATCAAGTTGATGGATAGGATACATGCTTAGGATAAGGCGGACTTTATTGATGATTAGGGCCTGCGGTTGCAGGATCCAGGAGAGAAATGAAGTCTCCTCATCGGCTCAGGGAGATGGATAGGTTCGTCGTTGGTGACGACGCTCGGATAATAGTGGTACCTGGGCTCACGGATTGTGTAGGCTATATTCCGGCAAAAGGGATTGCTGCTTGGCGATGGGTGTGGACAAAAATGCAGTATGTAGTTCGGCCATTTGTAATTTACTGGCTTGGGAAGCATACCCACTAGTCTCTGTTCGAAGGCCATGGCGGGATATTCTGGATTTGGTATAAAAAGGGTGCTACTGCAGCGGGCACGGGGTTTTCGGATAACATGGTTTTTATCAGCTTCTTGTTGTTTGAAAACTTTTCAAACATACAAGATTTAATATGTTTAGGTTAAGTTTTTCCTAAGTTGTATAATAGACTTGTTTTATCAAAGTGGTGGAAACTTGTTTTTGGAAAGGTGGGGGAAAATTTTCCTATCTGGCATGATGATTGTCCGGTATTCTCGTGTGCGAGGAAGGATTGGTACAAAAGGTTTGGTGGCATCAGGTCTTCATTCGGACATAATGATGGAAAATCTGGAGGTTGAACCGTGTCTCGATCGAACTTATATCTATAAGGTTTAAAATTTTGGAATAGCCAGTATGTAGGTTATGGATGTGGAGATAACGGGTCCCTTCCTTTTACTACCTGCTTCGTTAAAGGTCCATTAGGCTAAGATGGAAAACAATAGTAGAACTCTCCCTGCTTGGGCAGTTTACAGTGAAGGCGAGTAATGGCAACAGAGGTGCTGTCTCGAGTGCTTGAGATCAAGCTATGCTCTCCCCCTTAAAGTTTTGAAAATTTATGGCTGGGAGGATTTGTGTAATGGAAAATAAGTTGGTTTGGTAATCTCAGGTTATCTAAACCTTCTTCCGCTTAGAACAGGGCAGAATGTCCAACTGGGTAATAAGTCATGGCAGCATCCGGCTCGAGGATAGTCTTTCCCCAAAGGTATTTTGTGGGCCTATTGATCCTACCCGAAATTTTTCATGGGCATAGAATAGGTCGCAACTACTCAGGAGTTTATATTCATATACTGGGGTCATGGTAGGAAAATGATTGTTATATGGCATGTGTGGCAATAACCTTTTCTTTTACGCGAAAAAGGCATGTATGAATGCTATGATATCATGATGGATGAATTATGCGATGGATGTATGAAATGTTCCAATGCTCATGAAAATATTTTCGTATTGCCTTCATGCCATAGAACAAGTAGGTGCGTATATATACATGTACACTGAGGGGCTTGCCAAACTTACGAGTCAATTCTCCAAACTATGTTTGTGAGTTGCTGCAATTTACAAATTTTGCACTCATCCGAGAAGGAGCACAAAATTCGTGCATTGAGCCATCTCAACATAAATTACATAGTTCGGTTACGACTCTTTCTAATATAACTTTTATGTTTAGGCTTGTGGAGGCTTGAAAAGGTTACTAGTTGTCCCTGGGTTCATAGGACCATGATAACCTATCCCCTTAAAATTAAAGGATTTTTGGTTGGGACAATTTGGAGAATATGGATCAAGTTCACCGTGATCGTCTTAGGTACACCTATATGTTGATATGGTAAGAACGGAGCTTAGGGGTCAATCTAGAAGGCTACAAGATTAATTGTCATGGTATCCTAACAATGTTTCCTTGGGTTGGAAAAAGCTTTTAAGACTTTTAGATGGTTGAGCTGCCCTGGAGGAAATGGTTTGGTTAAGTGCCGCTGTGCTGGGAAAATGTGGGTTTGCCATCTTTATAGGTCTATTTGGGCCAAATCTCAAAAGTACAAAATTCGGGCAAAAATCATGGTGGTAGGTAAATAAGATTGTAAGCTACCCTAACAAAATCAGGACTTTATCACCTATGATTGTGTCTCTACGGATTCAACAACTGGTCGACTACTGATTTTTAGATTTTGACTTTCCAAAGCTATAAGGATTTTTAGTGCATGATGCAGGGATCCAAAAAATCCAACAAAATTCGTGGGGCTTCCTGGGCATGTCTTGGGGCTACTGGCAAAAGATGCATATTTTATCTGGTATGGTTTTGCCTCTATAATAAGATTAATGCTGCTGTCTACAGCTTGCAGCACGGGGTTAGAATAACTAATCAAGGTACTTCACTGAGGCGTATCAAACTGAGGCGTAAGCATAACAATGTTAGTTTTTACCAAACTCCTGGTTGTGGGCCGTACCATAAAATTTGAAAAAACCGAGGAAAGAAGAGCTCAAAATCAACCTAATTCATTTTTGGTGCAGAGGTAACACGAGGAGATAGAATCCTATCATGATTATCAAGTTTTAGACCTTATCAACCCATTTAAAAACCCATTCACTAGAGGCTACTTCTAACCCGATATTTTTGCAAAATCACACTAGCACATAGGTATAATTTGCAAATGGTTTTCAAAACTTTTCAAATGCTCTTTGATACTGATTTGGTTGTGATAATTAAGTGTTTTCAACTCCATTTTTCATAAGTACAAATTTTCAAATGTTGCGATCCTATAGAGCAAGATAAGAGCTTTAAAATCGAAATAGAGAGACATGGAGATGATTAATCTCTAGAGAGGGATGAGATGTAAGATTGAATATGGTTTTCACAAATAATTTTATAGCTGAAAGCGAAGCCCTCAAAATAATTTTGAGAATCCATTCTAAACGACCAACTTAAGGGGCTCCTATAGTCGGTATTTGCTCTGATACCACTGCTGTCGGAGACGATCCGGGCCTCCCGTTATATTCGCTTGATGAAGTGGAACTCCTCAAATCATCCAACAAATATAATGGAACGTCCGACGTCCCGAGAGAAGAATATTGGAGACATTGTTGGGCCTTTAGCCTGCCAATCAACTTCAGCCTGAGATGTGCCCATCAAACCACTCGAAGGCAGCGACCAGATGTGTTACACATTCAGGAGATTTGACAAATTGGCTAAAGATATACAACATCTTAAATATTCTTAGCTCTTACTCATGTGAATCTAGCTCCCAGGATGTGCGCTAGACTCACACTTTTATCTCAAGCATGGTTATATAAAGCTAATACATCTGGGTTGAAAGGTAAATAAAAGATTACATCATCATACTGATTACATAGGCCAACCGGCCAAATAGATATAATTAAATCAGAGAACAGCGAGCAGCGGTGGCTTTAGTTACCACCCACAAGCACACCGACTAGGGGTTTACCCCGTTAAGTTCAAAATCCTAAAAAGAAGCAAGCGAGTACCCACATCTCTCAGAAACTAACTCTATGACCTTCATCAAAATGGATATTCCAATCGCAAGTGTCAGTACATTATTTGAAATAATGTACTGGCAAGAGCACAATCAAACCTAAGTACGTGAAAGCTCTAATTCAAAGGAAAAGCTATTTGTGGTCTCGATTTTCAGCATAAAGCAAGTTTTGGTTCACAAGTCATTTATAACGTAATTTAAGCAAGGCACTTTTAGCAATGTATAAAATTTTGACTAAACATGGCATGGCTACAACATAAATAGATAGGTTTCAATTCCTTACACACGTCAGGGAGTAAAGTTATATCATCTCATAAATCAACATGATATTTATCACAAAACATTTAGTCATCAAGAACATTTAGGAAAGACACAAAATTATGAAATTTGTACCCATAGCATTTCATCATGTCGCTCATGACCGTGAGCACGGCTAATCGATTAGTTTTTATAACTCTGTAGAGTTTCTACAGCTTTACCCACATGATATGAAAACTCTAGTTTGTTTCGAGTTTGCAAGACTCTATCACACTCTTCACGTTAAGTGTGATCTAGAGGTCATAACGTAGCCTTTACACTACTTAGTCCGTAGCCTTGCACTAGCACGATATGTGTTTCCTCCATCCTAGGTAAAACTGGAAGTATGACCTAGAACCGTTAAGTGGCGGGCCCACGCCTTAAACTTAACGCCTTGGTGGCGGACACGACAGGAACCCACCCACGTGGCACGATATTGTTGTATTGGACAGATTGAGTCACCTAAACTACCACATCGGCGGTAAATAGGAAGTTCCTATGGGTTATCCGAACCCACACACTTTGTCCTACCATAATGCAAGGCTAGGTGCTAAATACATTACTCGGCTAAGGCTATCCCATACTAGCACACGTGGGTGTATGGTATTGTTAACGACCAAATTTGGTAACCAAATCCCTGAGTTCAAGGCTGAGATTGAAGAGGAATCAGATTGGGAAGTGATCTGCGGAGAAACAGAGGCCGCATCATCCATGACTAAATCGGCTGAGAGACCACTCGGCTGAGGCCGATTCGGACAGGGACAACCGATAGCCGATTCCGATTCAGAGAAGAAGATGGAACCGTTTCTGATAAAGAAGCTTGAGGATAAAAGGAAGATTCGGTTCCCAAATATTCGTTAAGATATTGCCATCTATAGATAGAGTCCTGTAACGACAATTGTATCTGTAAAGTAAGGATTTGTTTAGATATTCTTTTTTGTAATGTGACATGGGGCTGTGTCCTTAGATATTGTCGTACTGTAAATTATAGATAAGTAGAAACCGTGTTCTACGGACTTTGTTGTACTTGGGTATAAATAGGACCCGAGATCCCCTGTAAAATATACACACGTCAATACAAACTCGGCGCATCGCCAAACCTTTTTCTTTTAGACAAGTTCTTGATCTCGCTTCGGGCTGCATTGATCTTGATCTCCAAGTTAGGCAATTACTATTCATTAGCGGTTTGTATCATTGAAATTAGTGCTTACATCATCATGATATTCTAGTTTTGATGTTATGAACTGCGCAAATTATCATATACGGCATATAATCTAGAGAAATATCTAGATCTATCTCACCGTCGGCTGGTTTCTCTCGGGAGACAGTAGCCAATGGAGTTGGATCTAGATGTTGAACTAGGTTGCATGTTGTATTCACCGTCTTGAGGGGTTTACATCAGTTATTATAGATCTGATACTTCTTTTCGTACTTAATGCTGCATCATATTGATCTATTAAGTCGCTTTTAGAACTATTAAGATCTATTCGACTAGATGTTTATCCTTAGAGACAGTGCCGGGGTTTCAGCCGGCCTTATCTGTTTTAATTATCTTTATAGTTATATTCACTATTAGATATATTAAAACAGCCTTTTGTATCAAGATCTTAATCTATCCAAGTGCCTTAAGCCGATATCAATATGTCATGCTATGCTGACAGCCGATTGATCTAGGTTAAGCACATTTAGATCAGATTAATATCTTTTTATAAAATATGTCAGAGTATTAGCCGATTCACATTAGATCTACAGTATCGGCTAAGTTATCAATGCAGATAATTACTACTCTAACACACTTTTAGCCTAAGTGATTTATACTATCTCGACATAGACGATCTATCCCAATCACTTAGTTTAAGTGCGCTTTGGGATAGTAATTATGTATAAATTGATGCCTTCAGCCGATCCTGTAGGATCTAATTTTAACTTAATGCCTATTTCTTGTTTCTTGTTGGTTACAGGATCAAACCAACTGGTACGCCTTAATCACCAAAGGTAGCCAAGAACGGACCTGTACTGGAGTTAAGCAGATCTCCCAGGCCAGCGTGCGGAAAAGATTGCTCATCAACACGCTTCTTGGCATGCCCGGTGGGACCATCGGCAAGCTTGATAAAGTCGACGCAATGGTTAACATCAAGAGCCCCAAGATTAGCGAAGAAAATATGGTTCCTGTCAAGATGGAGCAGTTGTCAACCGAGCAATTGGCCGACTACTAGAAGATGGTGGAAGAACTGCAGGCCAATTATCTACAATCTTTCGCCCAGACCAGATCTGGGGCCATGCACCAGAAGTACAAATTCAGCATGGATGACTTTAAGGCATCCTCCTCTGAGGACACGAAAGAGAAGCACAAGATGGAGGAGGTAAAGCAAGGACAAGATGATTCAGACGCACACCTTGCAATACCAAATCGATTCGGTTGTACATCACGCCCTCGTCAACCAAAGTGGCATCTAGGTCAACACCCTCAATAACATGATTGCCACCGTGGTCGACTCAAAGATTGCCGATCAACTGCAGCGGGGGCCAACCTATTCACTGATGGCCAATTTCCCAACTACAGGGTTTTGGCATCCTAGAACCGGCCGATGCCACCACCAGTATAGCCAGGGCCACCAGGAGGAGTCCTTAGTCAGCCGAATGCATCTGCATCAGCTTCAAGGCCACCACCTCTCGTTCTGAACCGGCAGCAACCTCCTTCCCAGGAACAACTAGCCGGCATGTTCGACTTCAATCGGTGGCAAGAACCGGTCGCCAACCTCATTCAAGGGGCATAGTACAATAACGACGGCCATCGGCTCTTCCCTAACCAATCACCACTGCCGGTGAATCGGCCGCCTCCCGCCGTCGACCCAGCTCAATATCAGTACCAGGGAGGCCAGCATGACCAACATTACCAGCCGTAGACACCGCTACCTCAGTAGCGGCAAGGACCCGTCCAATACGATCAATATGAGCCGATAGAGCAAGCTCAAGATAACAAGACCTGGGCTGATTTGATTGCCGATGTAATGCGCGATCAATTTGGCCTCAAGACAAAAGATTCTGGTAACTTGTATCGGTATCCATATCCATATCCGGAACATTTTGAGAGAATGCCACTCCCAAACCGGTACAAGGTTCCAGACTTCTACAAGGTTCCACAGCTACTTCTACACCTGTAACCATGAGATGAAGTTGTCGGACTTGATAAGCATCAGGCAGAAGCATGAGGAATCGGTTCAGGACTACATCCAGAGATTCAGAGAAATGAGGAACCGCTGCAATAACCTGGTGTTGTCCGATTCCCAACTAGCCGATTTGGCTTTTCATGGCTTCTTGCGCCGATCCGTGAAAGGTTATTGGCTCAAGATTTTGATAGCTTGGCCCATCTGGCGCAGAGGGTGACGACCCACGAACAGCAATTTCTAGAGTCAAGGAAGGCCGTCAAGAAGGTTGCCCACGTCATCGTTGAGACCGAGTCAGATACAAGCGACGATGACACAGAAGTTGCAGCGGCCGAATGGACAAAGAATAAAAAGGCCATCGTTTCCGAGTGGCTGCTGAAAATGACCATGGAGGAGAAGTACGACTTCGACATCACTAAAGCCGATAGGATCTTCGACTTGTTGCTAAAGGAGAAGCAAATTCAACTACCGGCCAATCACATGATCCCATCGGCTGATGAACTCAAGAAGAAGAAGTATTGTAAGTGGCACAACTCCACCTCCCATAGAACTAACGACTGTAAAGTTTTCAGGTAGCAAATCCAGTAGGCTATTGAGACCGGGAAGCTGAAGTTCGCCAATTCACCTCGGCCGATGAAAGTCGATGGCAATCCCTTCCCAGTCAACATGGTTCAGGCCGGCCCCAGACGAGCCGATCAGCAGAATAGAATGTCGTACGGCTTAGCCGAAACTCTCAAAGGGGTTAAGGCCGAAAAGAAACTTGCTAGAGATCGAGCTGCACCAGTTAACATGGTGCATTCCATCGGCTGATCGATCGATCGGCGACCCAGGCGCATGGACCCCATGCCCCGTTTTCAACAACGCTTTCGCAAAGAAGAGGAGGCCCCGCGCGGCAAGCCTTACGTTAGGGAACCTGAGGTCAGGGACTCCAATACATTAGAAAACCACAGCGGTTGCGACCCGCACTGACGCTGCGAGTTTTTTCGATTTTGCTGGGAATCGGGGATGAAGCTGCCGACAATCGACAACTGCCCGGCCTGCAGCGAGTATCGTCAGGATGAATACAGGGACCTATCAATGCAAAGTTCCACCCAATTTGTCCCCAGGGCCATGCAACGTAATCAGAGGCGGCTACTAGTGCATGATCGGCTCGGGCCGATCCACCAGGATTTCTTCGAGGATGAAGGTAAAGACGAATACGATAAAGAAGTGGCCGACGACAAACAATTGGCCAAACCCCAATGGTGCCCTTCGAACCTCTTCACTAAAACACAAAAGAGAAGCATCCAGCGGCTCAAGAGCGAGGGGCAGGAGGAAGAAGTACGACGGATAATCCGACAGCAACAATGTCGGCAAGGCACAAAATGATGGCGCGTCAAGAAACAAGCGCCGCCAGCCGATGAAAGCCCAGCCGACCAAGCTAGGAGGGCGACCAAAGGAAAGGGAAAAGCAATTGCATCGGTTAACATGGTCTTTTTACTGCCAGCCGAATTCAGTGCTAGAAAAGCTGATGGACAACATGGAAGACTCCTTGGCAAGACTAGCGCTGTCCCCAGAGCAAGCAGTTTTCGAAAAACCAGAGGGGACCAAAAATCGGCACCTAAAGCCACTATATGTCAAGGGATTTGTTAATGGGAAGCCGATGTCAAAAATGCTAGTCGATGGAGGGGCTGCAGTGAACTTGATGCCTTATGCCACATTCAGAAAACTGGGCAAAGGAGCCGAAGATCTAATCAAGACAAACATGGTTCTCAAAGACTTCAGCGTCAATCCATCGGAAGCCAAGGGCGTGTTGAACGTTGAGCGACCGTCGCAGCAAAACGATGCCCACGACATTTTTCGTCATCGACGGGAAGGGATCTTACAGCCTACTGCTTGGGAGGGACTGGATTAACGCAAATTGCTACGTCCCTTCCACCATGCATCAAAGTCTGATCCAATGGCAAGGCGACAGGATTGAGATCGTGCCAGCCGACAGGTCAGTGAACGTTGCTAATGCCGATTTGCTACTTTGGAAAATCGACCATATCGATTGTTTGTCCGGCAAAATCTGGCAAGCCAATTTTCTAAAGGTGTTCGATTCTGCTATACAACCTATTGGAGACGAGGAGCCTCGATTGTTACTTTGAGGGCGTCGTGGAGGGCTCGAGCGTCTACGGCAAGGACACCGTGGACGACAACGATGGCAAGCTTGGGCAAGGTTTCATGTCGGCCGACGAGCTAGAAGAAATTGATACAGGTTCTGGAGATAGGCCTAGGCCGACATACATTAGCACAAATTTTTCTTCTCGTTTTAGATCCTAGCTTATTGATTTATTAAAGGAATATAACGATTGTTTTGCTTGGGAGTATTTCGAGATGCCTGGTCTTAGCCCATTTATTGTTGTGCATTGGGTGCCTATTAAGCCGGGGTATTGGCCGTATAAATAGCCTCCCAGTAGGTTTAAGGCCGATGTGCATGATGCGATCAAAGCCGAAATCACTCGGCTATATGATGCTGGATTTATTCGGCCTTGCCGATATGCGAACTGGGTTTCAAATATTGTTCCAGTCATGAGGAAAAATCGTAAACTTAGGGTGTGCATCGATTTCAGGGACCTCAACAAAGCTACCACTAAGGACGAATACCCAATGCCCATAGCCGACTTGCTCGTGGATGTTGCTTTCGGCCACAAGATCATAAGTTTTATGGATGGTAATGCAGGTTATAATCAGATTTTTATGGCCGAAGAAGATGCCCAAGAGCAATCAGCTTGTATGAGTGGGTCATCATGACGTTTGGCTTGAAGAATGCTATAGCAACTTATCAAAGCTCCATGAATTACATTTTCCATGATATGATCGACTCTCGGTAGAGATTTACATTGATTATGTTGTTGTCAAATCCAGGGAAACAGAGAACCACATAGCCGATCTAAGACAGGTGTTGGAGCGGACAAGGAAATATGGCCTAAAGATGAATCCACTAAAATGCGCGTTCGGCGTGTCGGCCGGGCAATTTTTAGGGTTTCTTGTTCACGAGAGGGGGATTGAAGTTACACCAAGGAGCATTAATGCTATCAAAACAATACAGCCTCTGAAGGACAAGAAGCGACTGCAATCTTTGATCGGCAAAATCAACTTCATGAGACGATTCATCTCTAATCTTTCGAAAAACATGGAGCCGTTCACGCCTTTGCTTCGGCTGAAAGCCGATCAAGCATTCACTTGGGGTGCAGAGCAGCAAAAAACCTTGGACGACATCAAGGATTACTTGAGCTCGCCTCCAGTTTTGATTTCTCCATAGAAAGGGATACCGTTCAGGCTATATTTGTCGGCCAATGACAAATCCATCGGCTTAGTTTTTATTTAGGAGATTGAAGGAAGGGAAAAGGCCATCTTTTATCTTAGCCGACGGCTACTGCCACAGAAACAAGGTATTCACCGGTGGAGAATTTATGTCTTTGCCTGAATTTTTCATGCACAAAGTTAAGACATTATTTATTATCCAATGAGTGCACAGTGATATGCGAAGCCGATGTAGTCAAATATATGCGATCGGCTCCAGTGTTAAAAGGACAAATTGGGAAATGGATTTTTGCCTTAACAGAGTTTGATCTAAGATACTAGGCGCCCAGGGCAGTTAAAGGACAGGCCATAGCCGATTTCATAGTGGAACATAGAGATGATTCGATTGGCTCAGTGGAGATCATGCCTTGGACTTTGACATTTGATGGATCGGTTTGCACAAATGGATGCGGTATCAGCTTGGTAATCATATCCCCAAGGGGGGCAAGCTGCGAATTTGCTTTCTCAATCAACCCCCATGCCACAAACAACCAAGCCGAATACGAGGCAGTGCTCAAGGGATTGCATCTTCTCAAGGAAGTTGAAGCCCACCATCGAAATAATGGGAGATGCACTGTTGCTCATCAGCCAGTTGTCAGGAGAATATGAATGCAAAAATGATGCGCTGATGGTCTTTATCAATGATGCCGAGAATTGATGGACAACTTTCGGCTAGTAACATTGAAACATATCCCAAGCAGAATGCAGAAGCCAACGATTTAGCTCATGGGGCATCAGGCTACAAGCCAATGACAAAAGGTGTTGAAGTGGAGATCGCCACCATGACAGCCGACGATTGGGGGTTTGAGGTCTACAACTATTTACAAAACCTTTCCCAGTCGGCTTCAAGGAAAGTGCGCTACAAGGCTTTGAGATATGTCTTGCTCGATGACGATCCATACTATCGGACGATTGATGGTGTGCTGCTCAAGTGTCTCAATGCCGATCAAGCCAAGGTGGCTATCGGAGAAGTGCATGAAGGAACCTATGGCACACACCAATCGGCTCAGAAGATAAAGTGGCTACTTCGAAGAGCAGGGTATTTTTGGCCGACGATGCTGAAGAATTGTTTCAAATATTACAAGGGTTGCTAGGATTGTCAAAAATTTGGAGCTATACAGAGGGCACCAGCATCAGCTATGCATCCAATTATCAAGCCTTGGTCGTCAGAGGTTGGGGAATCGACATGATCGGCCAGATCAATCCACCCTCGTGCAAGGGACATAAGTTCATATTGGTGGCAACAGATTATTTTACAAAGTGGGTGGAAGCAATTCCTTTAAAGAAGGTTGATTCAAAGGACGCAATCGAGTTTGTTATGGAGCATATCATATACCGATTCGGCATCCCCCAAACAATAACTACAGTTCAGGGATCTATCTTCATATCGAACGAGTTTGTTCAGTTTGCCGACGGCATGGGAATCAAGTTACTCAACTCTTCGCCGTATTATGCTCAGGTTAACGGGCAGGCAGAGGCCTCAAACAAGAGTCTAATCAAGCTGATTAAGAGGAAAATCGCTGAGTACCCAAAGCAATGGCACAACCGATTAGCTTTTAAGCACTCTGGGCCTATCGGATGGCTTGCCAAGGATCTATCCAAGTCCCTCCATAAAAACTGGTCAATGGGCATGAAGCAGTCCTGCCATGGAAAAATATCATCGGCTCAAGAAGGATTCAGTTACAAGATCAGCTTACAGCCGATGATTACTACAACCTGATGGTAGATGAATCAGAAGATTTAGTTTTGTCATAGACGTGGGCCTTGGAAAAGGTAACTAAGGACAAGGAATGAGTAGCCCGTCATTATAACAAGAAGGTTGTGCCTAAATCTTTCGAAGAGGGCGAACTCATTTGGAAATTGATATTGCCGATTGGATCAAGGGATAATAAATTCAGCAAGTGGTCACCAAATTGGGAGGGGTCTTTCAAGATCCAGAAATGCATCTCCAAGGGAGCCTATATGCTAGAAGGACTGGATGGAGAGGTCTTTGGAAGAGCTCTGAACAGCAAGTATCTGAAAAAGTATTACCCAAGTGTGTGGATCAATTCATGATTTGGCTCTGGTTGTGCCGATTCGTGTTAGCCGATGCGTCGTGATGCACGCATCGCCTTTAGGACGTTTTTTGCGTCAAGTTTTTCCCCTGATTTTCTACAATCGGCTCAGTCTGGCCGACGTGATAAATTTTTGACTTACTAATTCTGTTCACGCCGAAGACACCATCAACAAAATTAGGGGGCATATACATACACAACAGATATCAAGAAGATAGATGAGAGGGTTTCTTTTTAAAATTTTTGATGCTTTCGAGGCCATTACAAATACAGAGCTAATGTGATCGGCAAGCATGCATTAAGTGACGATCAAGTGAGGTAAGCCGATTACAAAAGATAGTCCAAATCAGTCACAAGAGATGGTGAGAGCCGATTACAAACACAGTTAGATTACAAGATTTACAAGTTTTTCCCTGGCCAACTATTACAATCGGCTTAGCGTCCAAGGAATTCAGCGATAGCCAAGATCGCTTTACGACGGATCTCATCGATGTCTTCGATTGCCTTAACGTCGACTGCATCGGTTCTAGCCACTGGCTTCACTGCCTTCGTCAGATCCGTCAGATAGGATACGGTCGCCTTGATGCTTGATCATTCATCTTCTATCTCCTTCGGCAGGCCGGCCACATATTCTTCTTGGACCGCGATCTCGGTCTCAATCTGGACAAGTTCAGCTACGAATTTGTCCCGACACGCGCGAAGCCGATCGAGTTTGGCAATTGGCTCTGTCTTCAACGCATCAAACTTGGCCTTCTTCGCCTTGATCTCTTCTCGGTTAGATTTGATGGCCGCCGCTAGTGATTTGTTCTCTCGGCGATCGGCTATGAGCTGCTTTGCCCGCTCGTATTTATGCCGGTGCGCTCTGAGGAAGGTTGCTGGCACGATTGTATCGGCCAAGTCGTCTAGAAGCCTGGCTTGGATCTCTTTGAACCGATTATGTACGGAACCGCAATCGGCTATCAACCAGTCCAATGAGCTCTCCAGCCGATTAGCGATGTCGGCTAGCGTGGTCCTTAGGTCTTCATCAAGCGGCACCAGGGCCCTGTCAGTGGCCTCATCCAGGTCAATGAACTCCGACAAGTCGAAGCCCAGGAGATTAGCTACGCTCTGCCAGACAAAGAACAGTTATAGCATGGATGGAAATCATGGAGCCAATTGCGAAGAAGACAGTTATAATACTTACTTGGACTGCTGGAGCTGGCGTAGCTTCATCATCGGCATTCCTGTCACCTGCAGCCGACGGAGTGTGTTCACTTGATACCTGGGGGGCAGGTGTTGGGGCGCGGGGAGGCTGAGAAAAGCACAAGGTTAAAGATCGGCTGATAAGAGAAAGTGTGTGGAGTCGAAATACTTACTGAATGGAGAGGAGTCGTTTTCTTCTTGGTGGCTAGCTTCTTCGTCTGCCGATGAAACAAGCTAGTAAGACGATTATAAATAGAGAAGTCGGGAGACCAAAAGTAGTTAAAGTCGCTTACAGGCGTTGGATGGACGGGGCGTTTTGGTGGACTTGGCATTTTTTGCACGGAGGCTTCGTCGGCTGATGGAACTCGGGCGTATTTGTCGGAGGAGCTGGAGTCAGCTGCAACCTCTTCAACAGTGTCCTCAACTTCTTCACCAAGGACCTCATCGTCAAGCGTCGCGTCGACTTCTGGGTCGATGGGGAACATGTCATTGGCCGGGCTTGGTTTCTGCTTCTTGGCAGGCTTTTTCTTCACCACAACCGGTGTAGCGACAGCCGACGGCTTGTCCCATTTTTGCCGACGGATAGGTTTGCGGGTCTGGCCGTGGAGTAGGGTTGACACCTTTGGTGCGTCGAAGCCGATTATGGATGGCACTAACCCATAGCCATTTGGCAGCATGCCAAAGACCATAACTGATGACTGCTCCTGATCGGCTGGCCCGGGGAGGAGAAGTATCGGTCGTCTGCAGGAAGAAAGACGTAAGTAACGAGACATGCACATCATAGCCGATAAAGAAGAAAAGACTAGAAATGAATTGCTTACCAATGGAATCATGTCAGGGTTGACAGTGGTGAGATACATGGAAGTCGATTGCCACCATCGGCTGAAGGCATTTGTCCTTGTGACCGCTAGCTTGATGACCCCGAAGCTGCCAACAGGAGGGCTTGGGAGCTTAACAGCCGAAGCATCATAATTTTGCTGTCAATAATGCCTCTGACTTGGATCTTGTCTGAGTAATACAGCCCAATCGACATTTGACCTAGCCCAAGTTGTCTTGCAGTTGCCATCGGATTGTAGAACTCGTACCTCTTCTGAATGTTTCTTCCTTGGTGGATGCCAACTGGCAGGATGCAAGGAGAGATGTCAGTGGTGAAGATCTCTCTCGGCCTATCAAACTTTGGGGAATTGATCTCATCTAGCCGAAGATCGTCTGGCTGCTCAAATTTGCTGAACTTATCATAAGCGAACCAAATGGTAGAGTCGGCTGGGAACCCGTTGTAGAAGTTTCTGAACAAGTTTTTGAAGTATTCGGCTGATAGCTTTGAGCCGGAATAAGAAGAAGTAGCTTCTCCATACGACATACAGCGCCGAGTGGTTATCTCCTCGTCATCACGGTACTTCGGCTCGGCTAGGGGGAAATCGGCCTCAAGCAGGCTTGACCGATTGGCAACTTTATAGGTGTACGAGTTGAGCCACAATGAAGCAGCCACCAAGGCCCTCCGGTGTTGATAGATTGTTTCAAGCCGCTTCATCGGCACATTGCTCAGCATTTGGTACAAATAGCATAGCAGGTATTTCCCTAGGGGAATTTTCCTTTTCTCCACTAATGCTTCGGATACATGTTGCCAGTTGGTGGTCGGCCCACAACTTGATCCGCAGAAGATGAATTTCGCTAACCACATCATCAAGAAAGCCGCATGTTCCCTGTCGAAGACCGGGCTATTCCTCATGTTCATTGATATGAATCCACTCCAGCCGCCGATGCTCTTGGTCTTGAAATTGTGGTGGCACTTGATATTCAGATCAGAGGGGGCAACAGCCGATGATATGTCCAAGCCGGTTAGCATGACTATGTCCATGAGAGTTGGTGTCATCGGCCCTTGCCTAAAGAGGAACACGTTCAGCGTGTCCGACCAAAAGTAACTAGCAGCCGATAGCAGTGCTTCATCCTTTGACATGGCAGCTAAAGTCAAAGCTAAGCATTGGCCGATTCCTATTTCATCCCAGGTGGCTTGCTTGCTAGCCAACATCTTAGCATACCAAGATGGCCAAGATTTGTCTGTTGAGGGCCAGGATTTGAAGGTCCCTGTCCAGTAAGCTAAGTCCGGGGTAGAAAACCTAAAAGGGATCCGATTGGTTTCAGTGTTGATGAACTCAGTGGGATCTAGATTACCAATCGGCCCTAACAGTAGTTGGTCAGGATGAAGAAGGCTAGGGATCGCAATTTGGTGGGATAAGTGCTACAAATCACAAGAAGGAATAACGGAATCAAAAAAAAGGAGAAAACGCCAGATTGTGCAAAGTAAAGGGCTTGAGCCGATGAGAACTTACCTCGGGGTACTCCGCGGACGCTGCATCGGAAGGAGCTTGTGAGGATGCCATCGGTGCAAGGAGATTGACACTTCGGGGGTACGCGCCAGCGAGATCTGGGAGCGGTTTCGACGAAGTCGCCAAGGAAGAGGAGAAGTTTTTTCTTGCTATGGCTTGAGAGCGGAAAGTGACAACGTGGCTTGTTTCGGCGCCGCGCGGGCAAGATTTAAAGAGTATTTCAACGGCCAAAACGGAATAGGACGGAAGTCAAGTGGGAATTTGAAAAGCGACAAAACTGCGATATTATCTTATCACTGACTTGGGGGACATGTGTTAATGACCAAATTTGGTAACCAAATCCCTGAGTTCAAGGCTGAGTGTTAACGACCAAATTTGGTAATCTAATCCCCGGGTTTGAAGCTGAGATTGAAGCGGAATCGGAGAAGGTATGCGATATGAGAAGGGTTGAAAAGAGAATCAGCTGAGTCCGAATCGGCTATGAAGACAGTCGGCTGATAGTCGAATATAGTGCTTACATCATTATGACACTCTAGGTTTAACGTTATAAATTGCGCAAGTTATCATATACGGCATATAATCTAGAACAATGTCTTGATCTATCTTGCCATTGGCTTGTTCTTCTCAGGAAGTAGTAGCCGATAGAGCTAGATCTAGATGTTGACCTAGATTATATGTTGTATCCACCATCTTGAAGGGTTTGCGTCGGTCCATATAGATCCAATGCTATCTTTTTGTACTTGATGCTGCATCATCCATGATCTATTAAGTCGCTTTTAGAAGTATTATGATCTATTCGGCTAGATGTAAATTTATAGAGACAGTGTTGGGGTTTCAGCCGGCCTTATCTGTTTTAATATTTCTTTTAGTATTATTTGCTATTAGATTTATTAGAGCTGCCTCTTATATTAAGATCTCAATCTAATTAAATGCCTTAAGCCAGTATCAGTCCATTGGCATCAGCCGACAGCCGATTGATCTAGGTTTAACGCATTTAGGTCAGATCGATATCTTTTTATAAGATATATCGGAGTATTAGCCGATTCACACTAGACCTGCAGCATCGGCTAGGTTATGAACGCATATATTTATTATCTTGATGTATATTTAGGTTAAGTGATTCATACTGTCTCGCATAGCCGATCTATCCTAGTCACTTAGTTTAAATATGCTTCGAGAAAGCAATTATATGCAGGTTGGTTTCCTGAGCTGATCCGGTAGGATCTAACTTTAACCTTAACGCATGTATCTGTTTATTATTTCTTATTGGTTAGAAAATCAAACCAATTGGCACGCCTAGATCATCACAGGTAGCCAAGGACAGACCTGCACTAGAGCTAAACAGATCTCCCAGGCTAGCGTGTGAAAGATTTTTCTCATCAACACGCTTCTTGGCTCGCCCGGTGGGACCATCAACAGATCACCAAGCATCGGACATGATGGTTAACATCAAGAACTCAAAGATCACTAAAGAGAACGTGACTCCAATCATGATGGAACAAATGTCGGCTGAACAACAGGCCGACTACAAGAAAATGGTAGAAGAACTCTAGGCCAACTACCTGCGATCGTTTGCCCAGACCCGATCTGGGTCTGTCCTCCAGAAATGCAAGTTTTGCATGGACGATTTCAAGGCATCCTCCTCAAGCGATACGAAAGGCAAACACAAGGTGGAGGAGCCAAAACAGGAGCAAGACGATTCGGAGCTGCATACCTTGCAGGACCGGATCGATTCGGCTGTACATCACGCACTCGTCAATCAAAGTGGCATCTTGGTCAACACTCTGAATAACATGATTGCCACTGTGGTCGATTCCAAAATTGCTGATCACCTATATCGGGGGCCAACCTACTTCACAGACGGCCAGTTCCCCAATTACAGGGTCTTGGCAACCCAAAACCGGCCGATCCCGCCTCCGATACAGCGAGGGCCGCTAGGAGGAGTCCTCAATCAGCCGGCTGCATCTGCATCAGCTTCAAGGCCATCACCCGTTATTCTGAACCAGCAACAACATCTTCCCCAGGAGCAGCTAGCCGGTATGATTAATTGGCAGCAAGAGCCGGTTGCCAATCCCATTCCTAGAGCTCAATACAATGCCGGTGGCCGACAGCTCTTTCCAGAACCACAAACACCCCCGGTGAATCGGCCGCCTCCTGCTGGCAACCCACTTCAGTATCAGTACCAGGGAGTCCACCAAGATCGGCATTATCGGTCTCAAACGCCACCTCAGTATCGGCAAGCACCCATGTAGTATGATCAATATGAGCCGATACGGCAGGTTCAAGACAACAGAACTTGGGCCGATTTGATTGCCGATGTTATGCGCGATCAATTCGGCCTTAAGCTGAAAGATTCCGAGAATATGTATCGTTATCCATACCATGATCACTATGAGAGGGTGCCATTGCCCAACCGGTACAAGGTCCCAGATTTTTCCAAATTCTCGGGGCAGGACATCACTTCAACTTACGAGCACATCAGCCAATTCCTAGCCCAGTGTGGAGAGGCATCGGCTACAGACGCCCTAAGAGTTCGTCTTTTCCCACTCTCGCTGTCGAGATCAGCTTTCACTTGGTTTTCTTTGTTGCCCTACAACTCCATTCGAAGCTGGCCGATCTCGAGAAGCAATTTCATAGCTATTTCTACACCGGCAATCACGAGATGAAATTGTCGGACCTCATAAGCATCAGGCAGAAGCACGAAGAATCGGTTTAGGACTACAACCAGAGGTTTAGGGAGATGAGGAACCGATGCTACAGCCTGGTGTTGTCCGATTCTTAGTTAGCCGATTTGGCTTTCCATGGACTACTGATGCCGCCGATCCGTTAAAGGTTCTTGGCTCAAGATTTTGATAGCCTAGCCCACCTGGTGCAGAAGGTGACAACCCACGAGCAGCGATTCTAAGAATCAAGGAAGGCCATCAAGAAGGTTGCCCACGTCATCGTCGAATCTGATTCAGAAACAAGCGACGATGACGCAGAGGTCGTGGCAGCCGAATGGGCCAAGAATAAAAAGGCCATCATCTGTCAATGGCTGCTGAAAATTGCCAAGGAAGAGAAATATGATTTTGACATCACCAAAGCCAATAGGATCTTTGATTTATTGCTAAAGGAGAAGTGGATCCAGCTTCCCAAAAATGATGCGATCCCATTAGCCGATGAACTCAAGAAGAAGAAATACTGTAAGTGGCATAACTCCACCTCCAATGCCACTAATGATTGTTAAGTTTTCAGGCAGCAAATCCAGTCGGCAATCGAGGCCGGGAAGCTCAAGTTTGTTGATTCACCTCGGCCGATGAAAGTAGATGGGAACCCTTTCCTGGTCAACGTATTTCAAGCCGGCCCAGGTGAGCTGATCGGCAGAACAGAATGATGAACAGCTTAGCCGAAACTCTCAAAGGGGTCAAGGCAGAGAAGAAGCGACTGAAGACAAAGCCGCACCAATCGACATGGTGCGTCCCGCTGGCCGATCGACTGATCAACGGCCGATCCGCAGGGATAGTCGACGCCACTTTCAACAGCGGTTTTGGCCGACGATGCTGGAGGACTGTTTCAAATATTACAAAGGTTGCCAGGATTGTCAGAAATTCGGGGCCATACAAAGAGCACCAGCATTGGCTATGAACCCAATCATAAAGCCTTGGCCGTTCCGAGGATGGGGCATCGACATGATCGGCCAGATTAATCCACCCTCAAGCAAAGGACATAAATTCATTCTGGTGGCAAGAGATTATTATACAAAATTGGTGGAGGCAATTCCTTTTAAAAAAGTCGACTCCAAGGACGCAATCGAGTTTGTTAAGGAGCATATCATCTACCGATTCGGTGTTTCCTGTCACGCCCGAAATTCACACCGAATTTCTCGGCTAATTTGTGCATTACATCCTCGTCCAGAATCAGCCGAGGTACACAAATCGACGTTATTGATAATACGAATCCTCGTCTTAGAAACAATATAAAAGAGTTACATAAATGCAGCGGAAAAGAAAATAAAACCGACTTAAGCTAAACTTTGACACGAGCGAGCGGAACACCAACTCCACGGCTAAACCTTGACGAGAACAAGCCTACACCTCCTCGGAAACCTCGCTCTCAACCTCGGCACCGAAGGGGAAAAGAAGCAAGACTCGAGTACAACCACCGTACTCAACAAGTCACACCGGAAAAAGGGGTACATGATGCAAGATAAATAACAAGGAAAGGTCAAGGGGCTCGATTTGCATAAACGCATTTGCAGTATATAATAATAATATTTGAAGACAAGTAAAACAATAGTAATGATTAAGCAATATTAAACAACCACTGTTCAACGCTCAAACCACGTTGCAACAGCCCATCCATCCACCCGCACTAGGCATAAACCAACATTTCATTCGAATAAAGTAAATGAGACTAATCAAGGTGAATCGGTCGATCGCCCGTAACCGTGGGCACGGCTATTCGAATAGTTTTTACTCCGATCGAGGTGTACAATCTGTACCCACAAGACACAATCCCACAACACATTACCGTGCGCCGGTGCACCACCACGGTGCCCCGGAAAGGAATTGTGACAGGACCCTTTCACACAACCCCCTCTAATCAATCGTACCACACCAAGGTTTCGCTCCCATCCCCATCGGGCAATGGGCAGCCCCCTCTAGTGCCGCAGTGAATCCGGAAGCTGATCAACCCTTAAAACCGGGGCCGACCCAACTCCATCACGCTCACCCTCTCTGGGATACGTTAACTAGAGACGGCTATGCTACGAGCCCACCATTACCCATGCGGCTTGTGGTATGCACGACATTTCTTCCGGGTTTCCCGAGAACCGGTCCTTAATCGTCATGAGCACGCTAACCAAAGACCAACCATGTGCTCACGACCCACCTTCTACATAATTCAATATTATTAAAACCAAAGTCATATCTTAATATCGTCGGAAGATCCACTTTAGAAAATAAACTTGATTAGTGTGACCCCCTTAAGTGAGCTAGTTGCGCTAAGCATAGTTAAGCAACCCTAAGCTAACATCTGGTCATATTGAACCCCAAGTTATCAATGGTATAAGGTAAACAATCCTAAGGTTGAGTACAATAGGTATAAAACATCCCATGAAATGACATTCTAAAACACATGCAGTATTCGAATGAAAATAGAGGTATTTACATAAAATAGGTACAATATGGTCAATGTAAGGTATGACTTGCCTTGCTCGGAGCGAGGAACTTCGGCGACTACTTCAAGAGAACGGGCTCGCGGAAAACTCGGGATCTACACGACAAACAAAGCACTCAACAAACACCCTAAAAGTCTACTGAAACAGCACTGAAAAGTATTTTTAATGGATTCTTGACATTTTTCTGGATTTAATGAAATTTGAATGGGCTAAAACGGAGCTCGGATTCAAAAGATATGAATTTTAGAAGTTTAATTGCGATTTTTAAACTAAACAGAAAAGATTAAATTATTTATTGCGCAATTAAGTCCCTGGTGACGTCACCCTTGCGCGGCAGTGGCGACGTCCGCATGACGTCAGCTGGGGCGCGCCCCCTGGGCGACGCGCGCACGGCCGTAGCGCGCGGGAGCGGGCGCGGCGGCGGATTGCCGCCACGTGGCGCAATCCGAGCGGTCGAATGGCGCCGACGTGGCGCGATCGGCGGCCGGGTGGCGCGATCGGACGGCGCAGATCCATCGTGGATCGGACGGCAGATCCGTCCGATCCGCAAGATCGGACGGCACGGGCGGCGCTAGGTAGGGTTAGGGTTAGGGTTAGGGTTAGGGTTAGGGTTAGGGTTTGACGCGGCGGCGGCGGCGGCCGTGCGGCGCCGGCGACGACCATCCGAGCGGCGGCGGGCGGCGGCGACGACCGACGAACGGCGGCGGACCGGCGGCGACAACCCGACTAGCGGCGACGTGCGCGCGAAAGGAAAAAGGACGCAAACGAAACAAAATGGAACCCGAGGACGGTGGCGAGCTCACCGGCGGATGAACGACGGAGAACGGCGGCGACACGGGCTAGAAACCACGGCGAATCAAAGGGAAACGAGGCGGAGCTCTGGGGTTTTATAGGGGAGAGAGGAGACCGAAACGGGCACGAAAACGATGGGGATAAGGTCGCCGGAGAACTCGGACTCGGAGAGAGAGAGGGAGGCGGCGGCCGTTTGCGCGCGGCGGCCGTTGCGGCGCGCGGAAAATGCGGGCACGGGTGCGCGGCACGGCCGGAGCCGGCGTGGGGCCCACGCGGCGCGAGGCACGCGAAACGGCCGGAAAGCAGCGGGCGGCGCGGCTATGGGCGGCGGCGGTTGGGCCGACCGGCACGGAGGCGGCTCGAGCAGTGGGGCCCACTGCGGTGGCCCACGCGCGAGGAGGCGAACGGACTTGCGCGGCGCGGCGGACCGTGGGCTTCGGCCCACGTCCGGGAAGGAGCGCGCGCGGGAGCTGGGCCGACGGCCCTTTAGGGCGATGGGCGGGAAGGAGGCCGTACGGCGTACGGAAAAAGGAAGAAAAAGAAAAGAAAAAGAAAAAGGAAAAAGGGACTTAATTAAATTCCGATTTCTTATTTAATTGTTTAAAAATACTTAGGGTGCTCTAAAAATTCCAAGTAAAAATCTGTTAGCGTATTTTGACATGAAGAATTCAAGAAAAATCCTATCATGTCATTTCCATTTATTAATTGTATTTTAATATTATAGGTTGACTCAGTTAATTTCGGAAATTCCGATTATTTGGTAAATTATTTTTAAATGAATTAGGAAAAACTCGGGATGTGACAACCTACCCCCTTAAACGGAATCTCGACCCGAGATTCGGAGGTACGCGAAGAGGTGCGGGTGCGCGGCCTTTAGCTCATCTTCTCGTTCCCAAGTAGCTTCTTCCTCGGAGTGATGAGTCCATTGAACTTTGCAAAACCCGATAACCTTGTTCCGAGTCCTTCTCTCACCGACCTCAAGAATACGTGCTGGTCTCTCTACGTAGGTTAAGTCCTCTTGGATTTTCAACCCGATCCGGACTCGCCTGTTCTTCCGGTACCCTTAAACACTTCTTCAACTGGGACACATGAAACACGTCGTGAATACCGTCATGTTGGAGGAAGCTCCGTGATAGGCCACTTCTCCTCGACGTTCCCGAATCCCGTATGGTCCCACGAAACATGGTGCCAACTTACCTTTGGTTTGGAAACGGTGTACTCCCGGAGTGGTGTGACGCGAAGATACACAAAATCCCCGCTTCAAAAGCGAGATCTCTTCGACGATTATCGGCATAGCTCTTCCGTCGGGACTCGCGCAATCTTCAACCTTTCCCGAATCACTCGGACCTTTTCCTCGCTTCGCTTATTACTTCGTGCCAAACAATTGGCGCTCACCCGTCCGGTCCTGCATCAGGTGTGCGGCATTTCCGTCCATACAAGTGCTTCATACGGTGCCATTTGAATGCGGCTCGATAGCGTTGTTGTAAGAGAATTCTGCATAGGGCAAGCTTTTGTCCCACGCTTTTCCAAAATCGAGCGCGCATGCTCTTAGCATATCTTCCAAAATCTGATTCACTCTCTCGGTTTGGCCGCTGTTTGCGGATGATAGGCCGTGCTAAAATTCAAACGGTACCGAGTTCTTCTTGCAACTTCTTCCGAATTTGGAAGCAACCGACTTCCCTATCGGACACGATCTTCTTAGGCACGCCATGCAAACACATGATCCTTGCGAGATAAAGCTCGCCAACTTCTTCCCGAGTAGGTAGTATGTACTGGTATGAAGTGGGCCACCTTGGTGAGTCGGTCCACAACGACCCAAATTGAGTCATATCCGACGTTGTGCGGGGTAAACCCGTGATGAAATCCATCCCAATTTCTTCCCATTTCCACTGGAATCGAAGTGGTTGCAACAGATCCGGCGGGCCGTTGATGTTCTCGCCTTCACTCGCCGACAAACATCACAAAGTGCAACAAACTCGGCTATCTCCCTCCTCATGCCGACCCACCAAAACTTTTCTTTAAGGTCTTGATACATCTTTGTATTGCCGTGGTGAATTGAGTATTGGGTTTGGTGAACTTCCGTAAGGATCGCCTTTTCAAATCCTTGTCTTCGGCACATACGCCTCTTTCCCATCCAGATTGTGCCATGTTCGTCTTCCGAAAAACCACGAGCTTTTCCGACTCTCATGTTCTTCTTGAGTTCGGCCATTTCGGGATCTTACGCCTGAGCAGCCCGAATTTGATCAATGAGAGTGGGTTGGGCTTCCGGGCAGCCACAAAACCAAAATCCACCACTCGTAGATTTAGATTCTCGAGTTCCTGCTGCAACTGGTCACACATTCTTTCGACACTGAGAGTGGTGCAGTAACTCTTTTGGCTTAGTGCATCCGCAACCACATTAGCTTTGCCGGGATGGTAATGTATCCCTAAGTCATAATCTTTGATCAGTTCCAACCATCTTCTCTGCCGGAGGTTTAAATCTGGTTGGGTGAAAATGTACTTAAGACTTTTGTGATCTGTATACACTTCACAACGATTACCAATTAGGTAGTGTCGCGGATCTTCAATGCATGAACCACTGCGGATAACTCCAGATCATGAGTGGGGTAGTTATTTTCCTGTGGGCGCAATTGACGAGATGCATATGCGACCACTTTGCCTTCTTGCATCAACACACATCCCAACCCTTGGCGAGATGCATCGCAATAAACTTGGAAGTCCTTTGCTGGGTCGGGCAGTATCAACACTGGTGCAGACACCAACTTCCTCTTGAGCTCTTCAAAACTCCTATTGCATTCTGCCGACCATTTAAACTTCTCATCTTTCTTCAATAGTTGAGTCATTGGCTTGGCGATTTTGGAGAAGTTCTCAATGAAGCGGCGGTAGTAACCCGCAAGTCCAAGGAAACTTGATCTGCGTAACCGTTTTAGGCGGGGTCCACTTAGTAACCGATTCCACATTTGCTGGATCCACGGCTACTCCTTGGGCATTCACAATGTGGCCGAGGAACTGTACCTCCTTTAACCAGAAAGCACACTTGCTAAACTTGGCGTAGAGTTGATGGTCTCTCAACTTTTCGAGTACTGTCCGAAGATGTTGCTGATGATCCTCCTCGACTTAGAGTAGACCAAAATGTCGTCAATGAACACCACTACGAATTTATCCAAGAACTCCATAAACACCTTGTTCATCGATTCATAAAGAAAGCCGGTGCATTGGTTAAACCAAAAGACATGACCGTACACTGACGTACGTCCGTCACAGTGGTGAAGGCGGTCTTGGGAATGTCCTCTTCCCGAATCCTTAGCGATGATAGCCTCGATCGCAGATCTATCTTGGAAAATACCTTGGCCCCTTTGAGTTGATCGAATAAGTCATCAATCCGTGGTAGGGGATACTTGTTCTTGATAGTAACCTCATTGAGGGCTCGATAATCCACACACATTCTCTTGGTCTTGTCTTTCTTTTCCACAAAAATCACCGGAGCACCCCAAGGCGACGTGCTCGGGCGTATATACCCTTTTTGCAACTGTTCATCCACTTGCTTCTTTACTTCAGCCAACTCGTTGGCTCCCATTCTATATGGCCTCTTGTGTATTGGGGCTGTCCGGTACTAGGTCAATCCGAATTCAATTTCCCTTTTTGGCGGCATCCGAGTTAAATCCTCGGGAAAAACTTGGGGTATTCTCGACGATGGGGATATCCTCTAACTTCACAGGGGTCTTGGCCGCCATTTCGGACGATTCCCCGGTGGAAACATGATTCAAACTTGCTATGGACTTGACTTGCATGGGAGAGCGAAAAACAACTCTTTCTCCTTTCGTATTAATTAGAGTAATGGTGCGACTAGCGCAGTCGATTACTCCCTTATGTCTGGACAACCAATCCATCCCAAGAATGACATCTATGCCTTTGGACTGAAGGAGGATAAGGTTGGCTAGAAACATAGATCCTTGGATTTCTATGGCTACTGAGGGACAGTACTGAGTGGTCTCCAAGTGGTTTCCAGGGGTTTGAACCCTCATAGGTATCTTAAGTCCCACTACTGACAACCCATGTGCCCCAACAAATTGCTTTGAGATAAATGAATGTGTAGCGCCAGAATCAAATAATACTGTGGCAGGAGTATAGTTTACAGGAAACATACCCAGTATAACTTCAGGAGCGGTCTGTGCTTCCTCGGCGGACGCATGATTGACTCGAGCCTGGATGAACCTTGGCCCAGCGCGTCTTGGCTTCGGACACTTGTCTGCAAAATGCCCTGGGTCACCACAGTTGAAACAGACTCCTGGCTTTCCTCCCGAGTCCTTCCTTGGAGGTGGTGGCTGTGACTGTTGCTGGGATGGTGCTGTTGTTGCATTTGCTGCATCATTGCAGCCATCATCTCGTGTCGTGAAGCGAGCACTTGAGCAATGGTGGGATTCTCGGGTGGCGGTGGAGGAGCATTGCCATTGGCGTCGTGAGCCTCGTTGTTGTTGGCACTGACGCCCATTGTTGCTGTTCGCCCCCGCGGTCCCGGTGTTCACCATCCGAAGGAGACGACCACCGGAGAGAGAAAAGAAGAAAAAAGCAGACTTAGCACTAATCTTTATTATTTGAATTCAAATGCATTGTTCGATCTTGACTAAAAACAAGGAAAAGCACCAAACATCCTTAATTGGTCAGTCATATCACACTTGATATCGACTGCCAGCTATCTGAAGGGTTACGCGAGGCTACGCTAGCCGAAAACAAAAACTTTTACCGCGCAAACCAGGAACACTTGCAAGTAAGGGGCCGATAGATCGTTACCGATTGGAGTAGAGTGCAGCGGAATAACCAATCGGGCAATCCGATCCGGAACAGTGTAGCCGATTCCGGAGACACTCGATTCGCCAATCGCCCGATTCGAGTCGTTCGGCCGCGTTCTCACGCCTCGCTCCGATGCGCCCGACCGCAGCCGATTCCACCACAGCCGATCGCTCCGATTGCAGCCGATCCGAAGCCGATCAACAGCGCGCAACGTAGCAGCGCCTCTACCGGTATCCACACGTCCGGGGACAGAACGCCGTACACCCGTGTGCTAGCACGCGATGCAAGGCTAGGGTTTGGCTCGAAAGTGGGGAGGGTTTCCGTGGAGATTGATCTCGGCGACTTCGTTGCACGCGATGCAATTGATGTCTCTTCAGCTCTCCACCCCTCCCTCCTTTATATAGAGTTGGCCGATGGGACTAGTGGCCGATTAGGACTCTATTTTGAATCGATCTCATCCGTATCTCATAGAGTTGGCCGCCCATACGTCGTAAGCCCATAGGACTCTATCCGATCGGATCCCTATCCGATCGAGCCGTATCCGAGTCCAACTTGAATATCTATTCTATCCCCTTAAGCGTGCGACCCGTAGGTTCAGGTATACTCGGTTTCGGCTATAGTCTAACTTAGCCGATCGTCGGCTCGAGTCCAACTCACCGACCCGTCAACGCGGCGCCTAGCAAGCACATATTGACACCATAGTATACAAGAATAATATCGGCTCGAACCTGTAATGTGTACACAAATCCCTTTGCCTCACGATACCGCTAAGCTATAGGCAAGATGTGTGCCATCCCTTCAATAGCTTAACCATTCACTCGAACCGTATTGGATTATCCGTCGTTGATTGACTCCTCAATCAACTTAGCATGGCCATGCATTTCCATAATCCATTACCTCGAGGGCCCAGAGATATCTCTCCAAAGGAGGGGCAAATTCCATCTTGATCACTCACATCCCACTCCATGTTTCATAGCAAACCCGAAAACTACCTTTATAACTACCCCATTACGGAATAGCGTTTGGTAGTCCCAAAGTAGGCTACTACACATGTTGGAATCCATGATGATCTCAGTCTAAGGACTTTGTACCAACACTACCCGAGACCAACTAATGGCACATTGATTCTCGTAGTGTCTCATGGTGGGTCTATCCAACAATGTGTTCTCTAACACATATGTCCATGTTTATTGATTTGGTATCTCCATACCCATGATCTATGAGACATGATCATCAATCAATAAACATGCCGATCTTAGAATCATATTTGTTCCAACAATATGACATATGATCGTGGACGTTTAGAAATAGATTCATACATAAAGAGTCTCATAAATAAGTCACGTACTTATTGATCAATACAAGATGTCTATTTAATGGAACTGAATAACACTTTATTCATTTATACATAAACATTGACGTGATATCCAACATCTCCATGTTGCCTCTAGGGCATATCACTAACACTATCCCACACACACAGCAGCCTAACACACAGCAACTACCAAGAAGACAAACTAAGAAAAAGGGTAAAACTAAGAAGGGCAACTAGAACGATCCACGAGACGAGGAATCGAAACGCTTCCTTCGAAGATCCCCATTCTTCCGAACGGCTCCCGGAGTCCTCGGCGTCACCTCGACTTGGATTCTTCGAATCGGTTGCCGTAGCACAACCGATCCCGCCTCTTCCCTCCGAAGGAATCTTGAGTCTCTTCGGAGTCCATGTCTTCAGCCGAATTATCTCGAGCTTGAGTCACTCGGAGACGGAGATCCAACCATTACGCCACCTCCGCCTGGATTTGCCGAAGCCGGAGCAAAGGTGAGGGCGGGACCTGCAGCAGGAGGAACCGGAACCGGCGCCTGAACCGGAGCGGGTGGAGCCGGAGAAGGCGGTGGAATCCGAGGGGCTAGCTGGATACGGACAGGCGCGGTGGTGGTCTTCCGAGGCGTAGTGCGGAGTCTAACCCCAACCGGTGGCGGGAGTCCCTTCAACTCAGCTACCTCCTTCTTCGGACGAACCACTTCGTCCCGCAATCGCGTGATCCTCAGCATCTTCTTGTCGTTCAGCTCCTTGGTCGCCTTGTGTAGGTCAGAGTGCATCTGATCCAATCCCTTGAGCACGGTGCACATGTGACCGAAGGTAGTGTCATTCTCCTCTGCCGTAGACTTGAATATACTGACCTCGGAGGAACTACCTCGACGGGGATGATAGCGGTAGGAGGAGGTGCGAAGGTCAGCATCATGCAGCTCCCTCATCCTGGCCAACATCAGGTAGGCGGCTTCTTGACAAGCGTGATCTGACGTGCCTCCGGAAGCTGTGACCTCCATGTTGGGAAGACACGTTCCCACAAACCCGTGAACCTCCAACCGAACACGGTATGGCAACTCGCCACTGAGAGGCGCAACTGTTGTATACTCTGGTGCTTCGGGATATCCAACTGCAAGGGCCATACGCGCCAGCTCTGCCACGAAGCCTGTCATCCCTTTTCCGCAGTGCGTCGCTGGGGAACCTGCCATCTATAGAAACAAAGGAGTGGGAAAATCAAAACATGCTCAAAACCCACGACCATATCCCATTTTCGCAATTTCTAAACCCTAGACTGACTCCATTTTTCAAAACACCCCTTTTTCTTTCAAAACATATGCACATGAAAAGAATTAAAGGGCTCTTAAGGTTTCCAGTTGGCTTGTCCTACAGTCACAGGAAGGCTCTGATACCAACTTGTCACGCCTGAAATTCACACCAGAATTTCTGCGCCTAATTTGTGCATTACATCCTCGTCCGGGAATCAGCCGAGGTACACAAATCGACGTTATTGATAATACAGAATCCTCGTCTTAGAAACAATATAAAAGAGTTACATAAATGCAGCGGAAAAGAAAATAAAACTGACTTAAGCTAAACTTTGACACGAGCGAAGCGGAACACCAACTCCACGCTAAACCTTGACGAGAACAAGCCTACACCTCCTCGGAGACCTCGCTCTCAACCTCGCACCGAAGGGGGAAAAAGAAGCAAGACTGAGTACAACCACCGTACTCAACAAGTCACACCGGAAAAAGGGGTACATGATGCAAGATAAATAACAAGGAAAGGTCAAGGGGCTCGATTTGCATAAACAGCATTTGCAGTATATAATAATAATATTTGAAGACAGTAAAACAATAGTAATGATTAAGCAATATTAAACAACCACTGTTCAACGCTCAAACCACGTTGCAACAGGCCCATCCATCCACCTGCACTAGGCATAAACCAACATTTCATTCGAATAAAGTAAATGAGACTAATCAAGGTGAATCTGGTCGATCGCCCGTAACCGTGGGCACGGCTATTCGAATAGTTTTTACTCCGATCGAGGTGTACAATCAGACCCACAAGACACAATCCCACAACACATTACCGTGCGCCGGTGCACCACCACGGTGCCCGAAAGGAATTGTGACAGGACCCTTTCACACAACCCCCTCTAATCAATCGTACCACACCAAGGTTTCGCTCCCATCCCCATCGGGCAATGGGCAGCCCCCTCTAGTGCCGCAGTGAATCCGGAAGCTGATCAACCCTTAAAACCGGGGCCGACCCAACTCCATCACGCTCACCCTCTCGGGATACGTTAACTAGAGACAGCTATGCTACAGCCCACCATTACCCATGCCGCTTGTGGTATGCACGACATTTCTTCCGTGGTTTCCCGAGAACCGGTCCTTAATCGTCATGAGCACGCTAACCAAAGACCAACCATGTGCTCACGACCCACCTTCTACATAATTCAATATTATTAAAACCAAAGTCATATCTTAATATCGTTTCGGAAGATCCACTTTAGAAAATAAACTTGATTAGTGTGACCCCTTAAGTGAGCTAGTTGCGCTAAGCATAGTTAAGCAACCCTAAGCTAACATCTGGTCATATTGAACCCCAAGTTATCAATGGTATAAGGTAAACAATCCTAAGGTTGAGTACAATAGGTATAAAACATCCCATGAAATGACATTCTAAAACACATGCAGTATTCGAATGAAAATAGAGGTATTTACATAAAATAGGTACAATATGGTCAATGTAAGGTATGACTTGCCTTGCTCGGAGACCGAGGAACTTCGGCGACTACTTGAAGAGAACGGGCTCGCCGGAAAACTCTGGATCTACACGACAAACAAAGCACTCAACAAACACCCTAAAAAGTCTACTGAAACAGCACTGAAAAGTATTTTTAATGGATTCTTGACATTTTTCTGGATTTAATGAAATTTGAATGGGCTAAAACGGAGCTCGGATTCAAAAGATATGAATTTTAGAAGTTTAATTGCGATTTTTAAACTAAACAGAAAAGATTAAATTATTTATTGCGCAATTAAGTCCCTGGTGACGTCACCCTTGCGCGGCACGTGGCTGACGTCGCATGACGTCGGCGGGCCGGCGCGGCCCTAGGGCCGACGCGCCGCACGGCCGTAGCGCGCGGAGGCGGGCGCGGCGGCGGATTGCCGCCACGTGGCGCAATCCGAGCGGTCGGAATGGCGGCGACGTGGTGCGATCGGGCGGCGGGTGGCGACGATCGGACGGCGCAGATCCATCGCGATCGGACGGCGTGGATCCGTCCGATCCGCAAGATCGGACGGCACGGCGGCGCTAGGGTTAGGGTTAGGGTTAGGGTTAGGGTTTGGACGCGGCGGCGGCGGCGCCGTTGCGGCGCGCGACGACGACCATCCGAGCGGCGGCGGGGCGGCGGCGACGACCCGACGGACGGCGGCGGACCGGCGGCGACAACCCGACTAGCGGCGGCGTGCGCGCGAAAGGAAAAAAGGACGCAAACGAAACAAAATGGAACCCGAGGACGGCGGCGAGCTCACCGGCGGATGAACGATGGAGAACGGCGCGACACGGGCTAGAAACCTCGGCGAATCAAAGGGAAACGAGGTGGAGCTCGGAGGGTTTTATAGGGGAGAGAGGAGACCGAAACGGCACGCAAAACGACGGGATAAGGTCGCCGAAGAACTCGGACTCGGAGAGAGAGAGGGAGGTGCGGCGGCGTTTCGGGCGGCGGCGGCGTTGCGGCGCGCGGAAATGCGGGCACGGGTGCGGCGGCACGGGCGGAGCCCGCGTGGGGCCACGCGGCGCGAGGCACGCGGAACGGCCCGGAAAGCAGCGGGGCGGCGCGGCTATGGCGGCGGCGGCGGTTGGGCCGACCGGGCACGGGGGAGGCGGCTCCGACAGGTGGGGCCCACCTGTCGGTGGCCCACGGCGCGAGGGAGGCGAACTGGACTTGTGCGGCGCGGCGGGACCGTGGGCTTCGGCCCACGTCCGGAAAAGAGCGCGCGCGAGGAGCGGGCCGACGGCCCGTTAGGGCGATGGGCGGGAAAGGAGGCCGTACGGCGTACGGAAAAAGGAAGAAAAAGAAAAAGAAAAAGAAAAAAGGAAAAAGGGACTTAATTAAATTCCTGATTTCTTATTTAATTGTTTAAAAATACTTAGGGTGCTCTAAAAATTCCAGTAAAAATCCTGTTAGCGTATTTTGACATGAAGAATTCAAGAAAAATCCTATCATGTCATTTCCATTTATTAATTGTATTTTAATATTATAGGTTGACTCCAGGTTAATTTCAGAAATTCCGATTATTTCCGGGTAAATTATTTTTAAATGAATTAGGGAAAAACTCAGGATGTGACATTCCCCAAACCATAACAACAGACTAGGGATCTATCTTCGTATTGGACGAGTTTTTTCAGTTCGCCGAAGACATGGGGATCAAGTTACTTAATTCTTCACCGTACTATGCATAGGCCAACGGGCAAGCAGAAGCTTCAAATAAAAGTTTGATCAAACTGATAAAGAGGAAGATTTCTGAGCACCCCAACCAATGGCACCGCTGATTAGGTGAATCACTATGGGCCTGTCGGATGGCATGCCATGGGTCTATCCAAGTCCCTCCATATAAATTGGTCTATGGGCACGAAGCGGTCCTGCCATGGGAAAACATCATCGGCTCAAGACGGATTCAATTACAAGACCAGCTCACAGCCGATGACTATTACAACTTGATGGTGGATGAATCAGAAGACCTAGTTTTGTCAAGGATGAGGGCCTTGGAAAAAGTAACAAGAGATAAGGAACGAGTAGTCCGCCACTATAACAAGAAGGTTGCGCCTAAATCTTTCGAAGAGGGTGAACTCGTTTGGAAGTTGGTACTGCCGATTGGATCAAGAGATAATAAATTCGGCTAGTGGTCTCCAAATTGGGAAGGGCCTTTCAAGATCCACTGATGCGTCTCCAAAGGGGCTTATACGTTAGAAGGATTGGATGGGGAGGTATTTGGAACGGCTCTGAATGGCAAATATTTAAAAAAATACTACCCAAGTGTTTGGATCAGTTCATGATTCGGCTCCGATTGCTGCCGATTCGTGTTAGCTGATGTCTTGACTTGTGCGAGCATCGCCTTTAGGCCATTTTTACACTAAGTTTTTCCCCTAGTTTTCTACAATCGGCTAGGTTCAGCCGACGACGATGATACAAGTAGCAGGATTGTGTCAAGTTATTAATTTTGTCAACATCGCAGACATTAACAAAATTAGGGGGCACATACATACATCAATCAAGAAGGCAGATACCAAGAGGAAATTTTTTAGGTTTTCAACGCATTTTGAAGCCTTCAAAAGTATCGGCAATCAAAAAGTAAAGCCAATGTACAAGCCGATTACATAATAAAGCCAGTTCAGGCCGATTACATCAAGTGTACAGAGTTCAAGTCTAAGTTACAAGGCCAAGAAGGCATCTATGGCCGAAATGGCTGCAGCTTGTATTGCCTTTATTTCGTCGACCACCACTTGATCTTCGGTGTCGAAGCCAGGAACCACCTTGGCCGATTTGTGGAGTTCCTTCAAGTGCTTAATGGTGGCCGTCAATTTTCCTGTCTGATCCTCTGTGGCTTTGGGAAAATCGGCCAGCACTTTTTCTTCGGCAGCAATTTCAGCATGGCATTCTTCCAGTTGCTTCATCAAGTCGGTTTCCTTGGCCCTTAGGCTGGCAATCCGGGCTTGAGAAGTGGTTGGGCTTCAGCTCATTCAGCTTCGCCTTCTCGGCCTCCACGCTCTTCACCGCATCTTTGATCTTGGTGGTCACGTCGGCTTGGGCAAGTCTTTCGATCATACGTTACATTGCATGACCTAGCCTTGGCTGATGCTGATCGATGCAAACAACGGCCGACACATTGGCAACAAGATCCTCAGGAAGCTGGCTTTCGATTTCGAAGAACCGGCACTTGGCCGATCCACATTCTTCCATCAGCCTGTCTGTGTCGATGTCCAACCGACGGCGTATGTCTTGTAGTTTTTCTTTTAGTTCGTCGGCTGGGGCTTTGTCTGGGCTAGTTGCTTCCCCTTCTTCGTCACCGAGAAACTCTTTGATATCAAAGGAGAGCAAGTCGGCTAGAGGCTGCAAAGGATACAACAGGGTTAAGATATGATTGGAACGGTTGATTGTTCAAGGTATAGCGAAAAGAAAGGTGGGGGTGAACTTACTCTTGCTACAGGCATCGGATCGGTCTCTTCTTCATCTTCGGCCGGGTCGACGGGAGCAGTTTCTTTTTCAATAAGATCGCCAGCCAAAGTTGCTGCACCAACCGGCTCATCGGCCGACGTTGTGATGTCCCTAGCTTCTTGGCCGCCCACAGCCGATGCTGTGCGCTCGCTTGACACCTGGGGTGCAGCCGACAGAGATGGAGAAGGCTACAAAAGAAAAGACAAGTGTCAGTTGTTAAATCGGCTGGGATTGGTAAGCTAAAATACAAGCCGAAAGAAATGGTTACTTGTGGAGCGCGACGCGGAGGACGGCGAGCCAACTTCTTGACCTAAAAAAAGTACATTCGGTTAATTACAAATGGTATTATGCTGAAGGCGAATCTAGCAAAACGAGGACTTACCAGCTGTTTCTTCGTGGGAGGACTTGGAACTGGCGGGCTGTCGGCTGGAGGACTGATCGAGTTATGGCTCGAATCACTTGATTTGGCTGCTGCTCCAACAGCCACTGACATTTCTTCGTCTGCAACCTTCTCGTTTAGGACGTGGTCGACGCTGGGATCCACCGACGGGAGGCTGTCAGCTGGTGCGATCGGCTTCTTTTTTGCCGAGCCAGCGGCTGGCATGTCTGTCCGTGCAACAATGTCTTCAATTTGGGCACGTCCCAGCCGATGGTCGACGGAGCTAGCCCACATCCATTTGGCAGAACGCCTAGGCGGTACTCGATTGGAATGCCAGAGTTACTCACCTTCGGTTGTTCTGTTTCTGTTTCCATCAGAAGGGAAGAAGTCCAAGTGTTATCAGATTAAATAAGCCGATGATCCAAGAAGAGGGAATAGCTTGGAGTGCAGGACTTACCGAAGGGATTTCATCCGGCAGCGGCAGGGTGACGTAGTGAAAAGTCCGCTGGTGAAAGATGTGGTGTTTGATTTCGACCCACCAATGTTCGTAGGATGCGCTCTTCTTGTAGGCAAGCATCACGGTATCGATGCTGCCAAGGGGGGGACTGGCTATATCCATTAGCTTGCTCATGATTGGGGCATAGTCTACGATTCCCCTTGTTTCAATCTTGTCGGCGTAATAGCAGCCGACGGGCAGTTGCCCAAGTCCGAGTTGCCTGGCAGCCGATACAGGGTAGTAGAATTCATAACTTTTTGTCACTGATCGGCCCTGATGGATCCCAGTCGGTAGAATACAAGGTGTAATGGCAGTTGTGAACAATTCTCTGCATTTGGGGTAGTCATCTGAGTTGATCTCTTCCAAGTTGAATTCGACGGGCAGCTCGAAGAGTGACCGATCTCTGTAGAAGTACCAGCAGCGGTTGTCCTTTGCAAATCCATCATACAAGGACACGAACCACTCGGCTAGCAGTTCGGCCGATTGTTTTGATCCGGCATGCATGGCCGCTGCTTCTCCATAGCACAGATACCTCGTGGTGGTTATCTCGTTTCCATCATCGTCTTTAATCGGTTCTAGTCGTGGGAAGCGTGCTTCAGTTAGGGGTGGCCGACCGGCTACTTTCTAGGTCATCAATACTAGCCAGATCTGAAGAAACCACCACGGGCCCCCAGTGTTGACAGAGGAGTCGGCGACTATCTTGGCAACTGCTTGATGGAGGGTTTGATATAAGTAGCCGAGGAGCTACTTGCCCACAGGGATCTTTTTCTTGTCTACAACTTGCCAATTGGCAGTCAGCCCACAGCTTGAGCTGCAGAATAAAAATTTTTCCAGCCACATCATAAGAAATGCGGCATGTCCCCTAGGGCCGACTGGTCCATACCTCATGTTCATGGCCACGTAACCGCTCCATCCCCCTATGGCCTTGGTCTTAGACTGGTGTCCGCCTTTCCTGGTCAGTTCTTCAGGGTTAGCCGATGACAGAATGTTTAATCCAGTGGTCATTACTACATCGGCTAGGGTAATTGTCATTCGACCTTGTTCAAACATGAAAGAATTAAATGTATCATTCCGGAAGTAGGTCGCGGCCGACATCAATGGTTCATCTTTCTCCATATCGGCCATTGACAGAGCTAAACATTGAGCTATCCCTACTTCTTCCCAGTGGGTTTGCTTGGCCGATTGCATCCTCTTGTACCATTCAGGCCAAGACTTGTCCATGGATAGCCAAGTTGAAGGTTCCGACCCAGTGACTCACAGAGGGTTTCTTCATGTTATAGGGCATCCTATCGATTTTGGCTATTATTATCTCAGTGGGGTCCTTGTTGCCGATAGGCTCAAGAAAGTATCTATTATTCTGAACAAGACTGGGGATGGCTATCTGATGGGACAAATGCTATAATCGAAAAGCAGGACAAGTTCATAAATGTCACGCCCGAAAAATAGAACACTATATTCTGATTGTGAGTGCATAAATCCTTGTCCCAGGAGGCAAGGTACACATTACATAGTTGGTAATTAACAGAGTAAACAAGCGAAAGCGTAGATAGAGTACTTTATTACATGGGCGACCAAAGGCCCAACACTGAACGATAAACAAATAAAAGACGACAGCTACGACGGGCCACCACAGGCGCTTTGATGGCAGGCACGAGCTAGACACAAAAGCCATCAACCTCGAAACACTCCTCTGCTGGAAGGGGAAAAAGGAGCAAATACTAAGTACAACCACCGTACTCAGCAAGCCATGCCGGGAAAATGCAAATATAATGCAAGGGAGTACAAGGAATTTATATATAAAGCTATTTTGCAGAAAAACAACATTTTAACCATTTAAATATTTAAAGGCATTTAATTAAAACACGAGCCTATCTCTAATCATATTATTATCAAGTCGTGCACCAACGCGATCTTGCCTTAACCCAGGCCAACAAGTGCTAACTTCAATTATTTTAGTTTTAAATAGAATTAAAGTGTAACTTGGGTACATTGCTCGGCTTGCCCATAACCGAGGGCGCGGATATTCGAATAGATTAAACTCTGATAAGAGGTGTACATCTTTACCCACCAGACATGTCTTCCTCACGTGTTGTGACGTGCCACATGCCACCATGGCATATGACGGAAGCCATGAAATAACTCATCGCTTAGTACTGCCCTAAACAAAGAAGACCGACATAGACTTCCCCCACCAGGTGCCCTGGGTCGAGCAGACAGTCTATGCCCCCAGCATCTCGAACTCATTCTGAGCCTTCATTTGCCAGAGACGTCAGCCCTAGCTAGGACCTCATCCGCCCCTATCTGTGTCTTTTTTTTGTTTCTGACCGCACTAGTCGACGTGTTAAGCCTTATCCATTAGACAGGTGGTAGTACGTAAATGCTTTGCAACAGAGGCCCGAGGACCGGTCCTTATGGCGGCCGAGGTGCGACTAACAAAACCATACACCTCGTGCCCAGCCGAAAACATGGTTGGGGAAATTTTGAAGGGGAAATTTAATGTCAAAGCTAAGCAACCAATATTTCCATTATTCACAAATTAGTTCGTAGTCTAATTATTGAAAACATCTAATTGTTTCTATTTAAGCAGGGCTAAGCATATTCCTAAATTTTACTAGTAAGCACCACACATATAAAGTACTCACTAGTCTTATTTTTCCTAGGGTTATCAAGGTTAATAATAATACAATTAATAAGGCTATAACAAGGAGAATCGGTACGGCTAAATAAAACAGTGATACACGCAGAAATTTAATAAAGCGAAATGCAATTATTTAAATAAAAATAATTTTATAAATTGGGGCAACAATATGATCAAGATGACATGACTTGCCTTGCTCGCTGGAAAGCTGGAAAGGAGGGTAGCCGTGACCTCCCATTCTGCCTGGGGAGCATCGTCGTTGCCGGTAGCAGGAAGCTTCACTCCCGTGTACTCCACCTCATTGGTGTAGCCGAGATGAAGGCAAAGGTGAGGCAACTCCAGAACAAAACCGTCTTGCCCATATCCGAGACGGGTCAAGGGGAGGGCCATCTACAAAATTTTTGAAAATGAAAGGTCGTAAGAAATTTTTAAAAGAGTAAGCAGGTAAAGACAGAATACAACTTTTCGTAAATAGGGACGAATTTAAGTAAAAAATATTTTCCAGGGGTTGTCTCGCTCGTCCTAAGGTCAAAGGAGGCTCTGGTACCAACTTGTCCCAGGAGGCAATCTACACATTACATAGTTGGTAGTTAACAGAGTAAACAAGCGGAAGTGTAGATAGAGTACTTTATTACATGGGCGTCCAAAGGTCCAACACTGAAAGATAAACAAATAAAAGATGGCAGCTACGACGTGCCACCACAGGCGCTTTGACGGCAGGCACGAGCTAGAGACCAATGCCTTTAACCTCGAAACACTCCTCTGCTGGAAGGGGAAAAAGGAGCAAGGCTGAGTACAACCACCGTACTCAGCAAGCCATGCCGGGAAAATGCAAATATAATGCAAGGGAGTACAAGGAATTTATATATAGTGTTAATTAGATACGTGCCATTATAAATTGGTGTGGTTGGAAAAATGCCAATACTATTCAACAAATCGCAAATATGCCACTGGTTCATGGGTGAAACTCTCTCCACGCCATTCTGTACGCACGAATCATCATCAGCATTGTTTGTAGTGTACGGTATTTATGTATGTACTGAAATGCCCCTATGTGTGGACTAAGAAGGAACGGTTGGAGGGATCTGGAGGGACTGGAGCAAGCTCTACACCACGGGCGGTGGCGACGAAGCACTTCCCATCCCACACCCCCGCCCTCCGCCGTTCTTCTCTCGACCACGCCAGCCTTGGGCTTGGCCGCCGCCGACGTCGTAACGGCCTTCGCCCGCAGCGCCTGGATGTCACGAAGGAAGTCGTTGCTCTGCCCCTCCCCTATCTCCACCGCGTCGATGTCCGCGAGCACGGCCGGGTCCTCGAGAACGTCGTGGAGGCGACGGAGGCACACGGCGTCGTCCTTGCCGAAGAGCGTGGCCGGCTGGCGCAGCACGCGCAGGCGCCGGATGACCTCCTCCTTGGGGAGCGCATCCTTCTCATCGCTCCGCGACGTGTCGGCCGCGAGGACGGTGGAAGCCCCCAGCACGAAGGGCGACGCTGCGCGATGGGAGGACCGGAGCTACTTCCAGAGGAGGAGCTGGCGCTCGGATTCCCGGATCCGCTCCATCTCGCGGCGCTCGATCTGGGCGCTGCGGAGGAGCTTGCGGCCACCGAAGTCGATGTCAAGGAGCTGGCGCTTCCGCTGCAGCTCACGCTTCAGGATGTCCATGGCTTGCCGGAGTGGTGAGTCGAGCGGTGGCGCAGAGTGGTTAGCTTCGCTTTGGATTTGGATAGGCGAAGACAGGAATGGATTGTGTGGTCTGGCTGGAACAGCTCGACCGAAGGGCATTTAGGTCAATATGAGAAGGTTTCTATCAAACGTGGTCAACGATGATGACTCGTGCGTACAGACTGGTGTGGAGAGAGTTTTACCCAAGAACTAGTGGCATATTTGCGATTTGTTGAATAGTAATGGCATTTTTCCAACCACGCCAATTTATAATGGCACGTATCTAATTAACCCTTATATACAAAGCAATTTTGCAGAAAAAACCATTTTAAGCATTTAAATATTTAAAGGCATTTAATTAAAACACGAGCCTATCTCTAATCATATTATTATCAAGCCGCGCACCAACGCGATCTTGCCTTAACCCAGGCCAACAAGTGCTAACTTCAATTATTTCAGTTTTAAATAGAATTAAAGTCTAACTTGGGTACATTGCTCGGCTTGCCCATAACCAAGGGCGCGGCTATTCGAATAGATTAAACTCTGATCAGAGGTGTACATCTTTACCCACCAGACATGTCTTCCTCACATGTTGTGATGTGCCACATGCCACCATGGCATACGGACGGAAGCCATGACATAACTCATCACTTAGTACTGCCCTAAACAAAGAAGACCGACATCTCGAACTCATTCTGGGCCTTCACTTCCCCCACCAGGTGCCCTGGGTTGAGCAGACAGTCTATGCCCCCAGCATCTCGAACTCATTCTGAGCCTTCATTTGCCAGAGACGTCAGCCCTAGCTAGAACCTCATCTGCCCCTATCCGTGTCTTTTTTTTGTTTCTGACCGCACTAGTCAACGTGTTAAGCCTTATCCATTAGACAGGTGGTAGTACGCAAATGCTTTGTAACAGAGGCCCGAAGACCGGTCCTTATGGCGGCCGAGGAGCGACTACCAAAACCATACACCTCGTGCCCAGCCAAAAACATGGTATGGGAAATTTTGAAGGGGAAATTTATTGTCAAAGCTAAACAACCAATATTTCCATTATTTACAAATTAGTTCTTAGTCTAATTATTGAAAACATCTAACTGTTTCTATCTAAGCAGGGCTAAGCATATTCCTAAATTTTATTAGTAAGCACCACACATATAAAGTACTCACTAGTCTTATTTTTCCTAGGGTTACCAAGGTTAATAATAATACAATTAATAAGGCTATGACAAGGAGAATCGGTACGGCTAAATAAAACAGTGATACACGCAGAAATTTAATAAAGCGAAATGCAATAATTTAAATAAAAATAATTTTATAAATTGGGGCAACAATATGATCAAGATGACATGACTTGCCTTGCTCGCTACCAAAGTCTTCAAGGTCGACCTCGAGGTAGAGCGGCTCTTCAGGATCTGCAAGACGCGACGAACGCAAAAGAAAAAGGCCAAAAGATAAATAACAACCATATAATATGTAGAAACAAAGCACAAAAATGGGTTCTACACTGTTTAAGGAAAAATTAGCAATTTTAACGGGTCGATTCCGAGTTCAAATGGTCAAGATAAGGCCGTTTGAATTTTAGGCGTTGTTTGAATGGCGATTTACAAATTCGTGAATTATTTTCACAATTTGAACAACTGCTGCTGCTTGAGAGGAAGACTGAAGACAGAGGAAAGGGAGAGATGGCAGTGGGTGGCGGCAAGCTCACCGAAGCAGTGAGAACGGTGATGAGACAACGAAGACGGCCAGTGGTGAGGAAGAGGCGGCTGACAGCTTCGTATTGCTAACGATGTCGTTGTTCCCGTGGTTCCTTGCGCTCAACAGAGAGGTGGATGAGGGAGAGGGAAGGGAGGACGGTGTGGGGAAGAAAGAAGGGGGCTGGGCACCCTTTTATAGGTCGAGGGAGGGAGAGGGACACCGGCGAGATGAAAAGGAGGGGTCGGCCGGAGGGAGAGAAATGGCGCCGGCCATTCATGGTGTCGGTTCATAGGAGATGAACAGGCATCAATTCAAGACTCATTAGTGCATGATTGAGGTTGATTCAAGAGGGGAAACAATGAGGAGGTGAAGGGGAATCGATTTTTGCAATCAAATGGGAGGGAAATTGACCGGGGAGGCAGATCAATCGATGGCTGCGCTAGGGCTTTCACGGGAGAGAGAGAAGAACAGACATTGCTCAAGGTTGAACATGACATTGTTGGTGGGGCCCATCTGCCAGGTGCACGGGCACGCGCCCTCGCGCACATGCGTGGTGCAGCGGTGCGGCTGCTGCTTTCCTGGGCCGGGCAGGAAGGCAGCTGGGCCGAGGGGAAAAAGAGATGGTATGGGGAGAGGGAAGAAAAGGAGGGGGCGGCTGGCCAGGAAGGATGGGGCACAACTAGGCCGAGGAAAGAGGAGAGATGGGCCGGCGGCCCAGAAGGAGGGAGAGAGGTTCAATTTTAATTTTTCTTTTTTTAGAAATATGAGAGAGGTTATTGTTGCTTAAAAAATATTTGATGCTCTGAAAATTAAAGTAAAAATTGGTTACATATTTTGAAGCATGAAGAATTCGAACAAAGTTCCCACATGCCGGTTCGAGTTGAACTTAGGGATTTTTAATTGTTGGAGGCTATTTTTGATTTTTACAATTTCTAAAAATTCCCTTTTCACCAACGATTTATAATTAAACGATTTTTAGGGCGCAACAATAAATGAGAAACCCTAGAATGTAGATTTATATATCAAGGCGTTAAAGAAGGGGTTTTTAGCCGATTAGGGCGTACCTCGGGGAACTCAGCAGGTGTGGCAGCCGATGCAGCAGCGGTGGCGGCGAAGGAAGCCATATCGTGAGCGGAGGTCGCCGAAGGAGGAAATCGCCGCTGAGGGTCTTGACGGCTGGACGGGTCGCCGGAGAGCTTGAAGATGTCTGCTGAGGTGGCTATCTGTTTGACGGCATGACTTGTTTGGCGGCCGTGGGGGCGGTATTTAAAGATTTTTTGTAATGTTCGAAGCAGAGTCGCGCTAGGATTGCACCTGGGATTTGAGTCGTCTAAAATTGGCAACATTTCATATCGCGGACTTGGGGGCATGTGTTAACGACCAAATTTTTGGTAACCTAATCCCCGGGTTTGAAGCAGATATTGAAGCGGAATCGGAGAAGGTATGTGATCTGAGAAGGGACGAAAACAGAATCGGCTGAGTCCAAATCGGCTACGGAGCCAGTCGGCTGAGAGTGAATCGGACTAGGATAGCCGATAGCTGATTCTGAGTCAGGGTTGAAGTGGGACCAATCCCGATGGAAAGCGTGGAGATAGGGAGTTGGATTCGGTTCCTAAATTGCATGTTAAAAGATATTGCCATCTATGGTTAGAGTCCTGTAACGGCAATTGTGTTTAGATTTCCTATTGTAATGCAGCGTGGGACCATGTCCCGGAATATTGTCATACCAGTATAGTAGATTAGATAGAAGCCGTGTTTTATACGGATAATGTTATTCTTGGGTATAAATACGACCCGAGACCCCTGTAAATAATATAACAATCACAACCAATACAATCTCGGTGCATCGCCTCCTATTTTCTTTTAGACGAGTTCTTGGTCCGGCTTCGGGCTGCATCGATTCGAACCCTGAGTAAGGTAAATTATCGTCGTTTAGTGGTTTATTTCATCGAATCTAGTCCTTACATCATTATGACACTCTAGGTTTAATGTTATAAACTGCGCAAGTTATCATATACGGCATATAATCGAGAACAATGTCTAGATCTATCTTGCCATCGGCTTGTTCTTTTCAAGAAGCAGTAGCCGATAGAGCTAGATCTAGATGTTGACCTGGATTATCTGTTGTATCCACCGTCTTGAAGGGTTTGCGTCGGTCCATATAGATCCAATGCTATCTTTTTGTACTTGATGTTGCATCATCCATGATCTATTAAGTCACTTTTAGAAGTATTATGATCTATTCGGCTCGATGTAAATTTATAGATACAGTGCTGCGGTTTCAGCCGGCCTTATTTGTTTTAATATTTATTTTAGTATTATTTTCTATTATATTTATTAGAGCTACCTCTTATATTAAGATCTGAACCTAATTAAATGCCTTAAGCCAGTATCAGTCCGTTGGCATTAGCCGACAGCCGATTGATCTAGGTTTAACGCATTTAGGTCAGATCGAGATCTTTTTATAAGATATATCAGAGTATTAGCCGATTCACGTTAGACCTGCAGCATCGGCTAGGTTATTAATGCATATATTTATTATCTTGATGTATATTAGGTTAAGTGATTCATACTGTCTCGGCATAGCCGATCTATCCCAGTCACTTAGTTTAAATATGCTTCGAGAAAGCAATTATATGCAGGTATGTTTCCTGAGCCGATCCGGTAGGATCTAACTTTAACCTTGACGCATGTATCTGTTTATTATTTCTTATTAGTTAGCAGATCAAACCAATTAGCATGCCTAGATCATCACAGGTAGCCAAGGACGGACCTGCACTGGAGCTAAGCAGATCTCCCAGGCCAGCGCGTGAGAGATTTTTCTCATCAATAGATTGAAGCGGAATCGAATCGGGAAGTGATCTGTGGAGAAACAGAGGCCGCATCGGCTATGACTAAATCGGCTGAGAGACCACTCGGCTGAGGTCGAATCGGACAGGGACAACCGATGGCCGATTCCGATTCAGAGAAGAAGATGGAACCGTTTCCAATAAAGAAGCTTGATGATAAAAGAAAGATTTGGTGCCCAAATATTCATTAAGACATTGTCATCTATAGATAGAGTCCTGTAATGGCAATTGTATATGTAAAGTAAGGATTTGTTAAGATATTCCTTTTTGTAATGTGACATGGGGCTGTGTCCCGAGATATTGTCGTACTGTAAATAGTAGATAAGTAGAAACCATGTTCTACATGGATTTGTTGTACTTGGGTATAAATAGGACCCGAGATCCCCTGTAAAATATACACGCATCAATACAAACTTGGCGCATCACCAAACGTTTTTCTTTTAGACGAGTTCTTGATCTCGCTTCGGGCTACATCAATCTCGATCACCAAGTAAGGTAATTACTTGTCATTAGCGGTTTGTATCGTCGAAATTAGTGCTTACATCATCATGATACTCTAGTTTTGATGTTATGAACTGCGCAAATTAACATATATGGCATATAATCTATAGCAATATCCAGATCTATTTGACCGTCGGCTGGTTTCTCTCGGGAGAGAGTAGCCGATAGAGCTGGATCTAGATGTTGAACTAGGTTGCATATTGTATTCACCGTCTTGAGGGGTTTACATCAGTTATTATAGATTTGATACTTCTTTTTGTACTTAATGCTACATCATATTAATCTATTAAGTTGCTTTTAGAACTATTAAGATCAATTCGACTAGATGTTTATCTTTAGAGACAGTGTCGGGGTTTCAGCGGCCTTATCTGTTTTAATTATCTTTATAGATATATTCACTATTAGATATATTAAAACTCCCTTTTATATCAAGATCTTAATCTATCCAAGTGCCCTAAGCCGATATGAATCTGTCATGCTATGCTGACAGCCGATTGATCTAGGTTTAGCACATTTAGATCACATTAATATCTTTTTATAAAATATGTCGGAGTATTAGCCGATTCACATTAGATCTACAGTATCGGCTAAGTTATCAATGCAGATAATTACTACTCTAACACACTTTTAGCCTAAGTGATTTGTACTGTCTCGGCATAGCCGATCTATCCCAATCACTTAGTTTAAATGCACTTTGGGATAGTAATTATGTATAAATTGATGCATTTAGCCAATCCTATAGGATCGAATTTTAACTTGATGCTGATTTCTTATTTCTTGTTGGTTACAGGATGAAACCAACTGGCACGCTTTAATCACCAAAAGTAGCCAAGAACGGACCTGCACTGGAGTTAAGCAGATCTCCCAGACGAGCGCATGGGAAAGATTTCTCATCAACAGGTATACACAATGAATGACATGTAGTTCAGTTTTTAATCGACTCGGACAAACACACCCGTATCAGTATACGAATACATCAATCGTATACCACTTGCCGCCCAAGTCTAAAATCACATTTTATTTAAATTTTACTTCACAAATATTCAGATGTTCACCTTTGGTTCAAATTGTCCAAAAAGGTTTATAAAGAGTTTACCAATAAAATCCATGACCATGTTTCGTTTATCACCAAGCAAGGCTAAGCATATCACTTTCATAAAGCATAGTATATTTTCATATGAGTACTTTACTTTATTTCCTAGTATTTTTAAAATGAGTTTATTCATAGAACTTGAGTTTATTCAAAAAGGAGTTAAAATGAATTTTATATAAATCGCTAAAGTTCAGCCTACCTATAATTCATAATTTTAATGCCAATAATTTTAAAGGTATTTGTTACAAGGTAACCATATGTTTTTATTTTTCCTAAGTAGAGAGTGTAGGTTGGTGCATCTATTGAATTTGAGTTTGTCCTAAAATAAGTTAAATTGAATTTTCTATGCATTTTACAAGTTTGAGCAAGCCCTAGGTGTGATTTTCCTTATTTAAAGTTTGCACTGTGAGTGCCATGTTTTATAATTCTAAACTAAAGTTCATCATTTGGTGAGTTCACAGAAATTTGTTTCACTCAAAAATGAGTTAAATTGGATTTTATATGTATTTTACAAGTTGATAAACCTTTTTTGGAATAGGGATTTGATTTAGCTATTTTCTTTTAGGTTTTTTCTTCGAATTATAGATTTATGGGGTCCGCAAGTCAGTGACTAGCCACTTTGAAAAAAGGCCTCCGGAGTCCTTAGTATTAAGAGTGCCTCAGTTATTTTCTATTTACATTTAGGTCCTTGGGCCCACAGGTCATACAGAGATGTATTACAAAAATAACCCTACAAGTTTTAAACTTCTTCGTAATTGATTTTCTGGTGCTTAATGATGCGGGGCCCACATGTCGGCGAGACAGGGAGGAAAGGGGGCAGAGCATGGCGACCCGATGGGGATCTCATCGGTATCGGCGGCGATTGGGGACGGATCTCGGTGAGGTTCCTTGAGAGAAAATGTGGCTGGCACCCTTTGCGAATCCAATGGAGGTTGTCTCGCGGCCAATGGTGAGCGGAGCGGTACTGCCGGTGAGTACGAGCGGCTGCGCGGCCGGAATGCTAGTGCATAACGATTTGTGGCTTGGATTAGTGCAAATCGAATTGTGTACGCGAGTCTACAAGGGTTCTGGAGGCTTACCCGAAGTCGTGCCTTGGCCGTTGAGGGTTACCCTGGCAGCGGTGACCCGGAGGATGTCCCGGCGGCGGAAATGATTCGGCGTGCACGGTGGCGGTGAGATATAGCCGATGGGCTTGCAATGGAATGCACGCAAGGAGTTATTGGGGTCATCAGGAAGCTTCACATGCGAGGAATCGAGCCGGAACTCACCGAGGCAACGGGAAATGGCGTTGGAGCTCACTGGCCGGAGTTGGGGAAGAAGCTGTCGATCTATCCTCTTTGGGCTTCGTAGCTTCACGTGCTGGGGCTGCTAGGTATTGATAAGGTGGCGATGGTGTCTCCCAAGCGGCTTGGCTTGATTCGGTCTAGGTAGCGGGAACACAACGCGCGACGGCGCACCGGGTCCGATGGCGATGGTGATCGCGTCGCCACGGACTCGACCTGTGCGACAAGAAAGGGGGCATAGATGTGTTAGGCATTGTATGGAGATTATGTTCCTTGGGTTGGTTCGGGGCGAAGCTCACCAGAGAGGTCACGATATGGATCAAACACCTGCGGCCGAGGGGTAAATCGAGCTGGTTCCAGGCGATTCTGAGACGAACTCACTTGGTTTCTGTGTGGAACGCAATGTGGGTGTGATCAGTAGTGAAGGGGTTTTTCAAATGGTGCGAGTTGAGCTGGCGGTGGTGTGGCGAGGTGGAAGGAGATGGCGCCGACACATTTCCCCCTTCTCTCCCTCTCCCTGGCTTTCCCTTGAGCAGTGGAGCACTCTGCACAGTGGATGGAGCAAGCCCCAGTGGCTAACAGTGGGGCCATTTCGTGTTAGCCTAGCAAGGGAGAGAGATATGGGTATAGAAGGGAGTATACATTGAGTTTAGGTAAATTTTCGAATTATTTTCCCCTTCTAAACTTGTAGCTTCATAGTTTAATATGTGGCCGTGGTAAATTCATGAAATTTTTACTGGGGTAGTTGATCATCCCTAGGTTCCATTTTCTTTGGTTTCATCTAAAAAACATTTGTGGTTTGTTCCCAGTAATTAAACAAACATGGCCTATTTTGAAACTAGTTTGAATTTTTAGAAGGCCTAAACAGATGATAAAAATTCTAGAAAAATTATATTTATTTATGCCAATTAATCTAGTATTTCAATAAATTATTTAATGTGTATACTTATGTGCAGCTAAATGATCTTTTAGGCAAGTTGTTGTTTTGGACGATTAAGGATATTAATTACCACAATATTAGACTGTCTTGATTATTTTGTTTGGGGCACCATACCTAGTTTTTAAATTGCACAAAAATTATGTTAAGTTGTGTATAACATCTGGCATCTACATGAATTTTTCCATGATTTTATCTTGCATGGTTTATTTTAGAATATTTGGGTATCTTTTTTATGTATATGTGTTCCCTCGGTGTAAATGCACCTAATATTACTTATAGGAGTTATATTATAATTTTTCTTGGGCTCGAGAGATGATCCCTGAATTTATTTTTCTTAATATCTACACAGTATTACCCTAAGTTAGCCGTAGGCTTGTTTTGTGCATTTTAAATCATTTAGGTTATGCTCATGAGTCCTAAAATGAAAATGCGAGACCGAATTTCAATAGCACAAAACAAAGGACTCATTTTTGTCAAAACATTTATATTTTTCACATGCATCTCTTCACATGTATGAATGTACCAATGCTCAAGATTAGAAATGGAAAAGTTCTAACTTGTTGTAAAGTCTAGTCTATCATGCAATGGTCTAGCTTGGTCTCATCTAATTTAGAAGGGAAAAATTTTAGTTCTCAAATTTTAATTCATACAAATAGGTTGAGGTTTTTTTACCTAAGTTAGAAAATAAAAATTTTGGTTCACAAAATTGAAAAACCTTACTTTCATTTTGTTTGGACAAAATTTCTTTGACCCTAGGATTTGGGTATGTGACACTAGCCAAGCGAAAAACTTGTCCCGCTGCTCCATATCCGCGAGCACGTCTATTTGAATAGATTGTTTTACTCACACTGCAGATGATGTACACTTTACCCATACTCCATGACTTGCCCAACACATGAGCCGAAGTCCCAACACATGAGACGCGTCACGGCAAAGCCTTTCAATAACCTCACTTTGGCAGTAGCCGCTCCATGAACTTGAGCCCTCATGCACTCTAGCCATACGGTTTCTAGCAGTGAGTGGAGTTCTGACGCTCCCCTGAAGAGAAAAAACTCACTCATTTTTTAAGTTGTAATTAAGTCCAATTTCAATTCGGTTACCCTAAAGATTGTAATCCCCCACCTGTAGGCTTCCCGCTTGTAGGCTTCCCGCCTGTAGGCTTTCTGCCTATGAGGCTTTCCGCCTATTAGGCTTCCCGCAAATCACACACCAAAGTGAACCACTATGCAGGGGTACCGCCTCCGTTCGGCTATTTACTCCGCTAGGTCTATACCCATTCGAGAAGTATGGTTGTACTAGCTCATTTCATGTTTATCTCATGGCTCGGTCCTTACTTGACCAGGGATGACACTTGCCTTTACCGGAATCCACCCAAATCATCCAGCCGCCCCAGTCTAAAACATTTGTTTGGTTTTTAGTTTTCATCCAAAAATAGTTCATCATTGTCATGGCAATGTGGCGCTCATGTCCTCACATGTCGTATGTCAACCACCTTCCCCAAGGTAGTTGCCCAAGCATATAGCATTTGATAAATATGAATGTGCATGAATCTAATTTAGCATGGGCTAAGCATTTGTCAAAGATTGACTTTTAACGCACGATACTATAGGGTACAAAGAATATGCAAGTGTTCAATATCAAGGTATGGAATATAACAAGTATGGGAGTTCTTATGTGTATAACATGCATATCTGATTTTAAAAACAACATAAGTTCGCAAAAAGGGTTCAACATGCTCATAGTTAGTGGTGACTTGCCTTGCTCGCAACCTTGTTTTTCTGGATCTTCGGCGCACTCAACGGCTCCCTCGGACTCTATAAATACGTGCGAGAGATCCGATTGAATTCGATTAGAATTCAAACAAAATCACCAAAATGTCAAATAAATCACAAAAGCAGCTCCTAAAACTAGACTACGATTTTAGGTGAATTTAGGTTGAAGTTTCGCTAAAATCCGGGTTAAAAAGAGCGAGATACAATAGTTTGAAGTTCCATGGTTAGACCGATTTAATTAATTATGAGGTGGCATTATTTCAAATTAATTCATTAAAAATATTTAGGAATATTATGACTGACAATTCAAAAATATTATACCGGAAAAGAAATGGTTAACTTCCAAGTTTTACCCTAATTTTATCGGGCCGACAAGCCCGAGGCTTAGAGTTAATTAAATATAAAAATAATTTACCCTAAGCTTGACACTATATTAAATAATTTAGAAATTAAATTTTTGAGAATCCATATGATAAAATTAGGGTTTAGTAATAAATTACATCACAATTAAATTTCTAATATTATAATTATCTCCTAATCAATTTTTATTTTAGGAAAAAATGGATTTTACTTTAAATCTTTTCCCTAAATATTTTCCTAATTTCTTTTTCTTTTCTTTTCTTCTTTTTCTCTTTTTTTCTTCTTTTTCTTTCTATTTTCTTTCTTTCCTTTTCTTTTGTCATTTTTCTTTCTTGCTCCTCCTTCCTCTGTTTCTTTCCTGTTCTCTTTCTTTCCTTCCTCCTCTCTTTTGCTCTTCGGCTCGGCCGAGCCGGCACAGGGCGCGAAGGGGAGGAAGGAGAAGACGGAGGGCTCACTGGCGATGAGGCGACGAGGAGCGGCGACAGTGGTGCAAGGCAGCGACGGTGTGGCGGTGGCACCCCGACGCGGTGGCGCGACAATGAGGAGAGAAGAGGGAAATGGAGAGGAGAGTGGGGAAAACGATGGGTTTGGGGAGGAAGATAGTGTTTGGGGGTTTATAGGCGTGCACGGGGGTGGGAGGGACGGCGGCGGCCGGCGCGGATGGGGCGTGAGCACGGTGCGGGTCTACGCGCGACGTGCGCGCGGGGCATGAGGTGGGCGGCGGCGACGCGGCGGCGGGAGGCACGGGGCGCGTGTGGGCGGGGATAGGCGGCGCGGCGCAACACGCGATGGGGCGTGGCGGGGACGGGCGACGCGCGGCGCGACGGCGGCACGACGTGCGTGCGGGGCGCGAGGGCGCCGCGACATACACATGGGGCGCGAGGGCGGCGCGACATGCGCATGGGGTGCGAGGGCAGCGCGACGCACGGCGCCCCGGGAGAGAGGGGCTCGGGGCCGGCACGGTGCCGAACACTGGCGACGAGTGAACAGTGCCCTTTTTATTTTTCCCGATTTTTGTAATTATCATTTTTTATTATTATTTGTTCCCTTTTGCATTTCACATATAAATTTAAATAAAAATTTTTACCCAATTGCAATTTAATTAAATTTTAAGTTTTTGCAAATTTTAATTTTTATATACCTTCCTTTTTATTTATAATTAGCAATTTTTGTATTTTACCCAAAAATATAATTTTGGTCTAAAAGCAAATTTTATTAAATCATAGCTCTCCCCATTTTATATTTTGAAAAATTTATTTCAAATATTTATTTTACAATTTTCGTTTCTTTTAGTTTTTAAAATCTTAGCAACTTTTACCCATTAAAAATTTATTTATTTAACTCAGCAACAAAGACTTCGCAAATAAAAAGGAAAATAAATACGACAAGATGCAATAATTCAAAAGCTTTTATAAGTTTCAAATTTTGTATTTTAATTCTTAAGCCTTCGAATTTTAGGGTGTTACACTTTCCCATGGCAACACAGCTTCATGTCCGTAAACTAACTTGTAGGGGGAACTTGGATCGATCCGTGACAAGCCATCCGATAGGACCATAAATCCTGAGCCAATCGGCTATGCCACTGCTTTGGAAACTCAGAGATCTTCCTCTTGATCAACTTGATCAAACTTTTGTTGGATGCTTCTACTTGTCCATTGGCTTTTGCATAGTACGGTGAAGAATTCAACAACTTGATCCCCATGCTTTCTGTAAACTGGACAAACTCATCAAATATAAAAATAGATCCCTGATCGGTTGTAATGGTCTGAGGAACATCAAATCGGTATATGATATGCTCTTTGACGAACTGAATTGCATCCCCAGAACCAACCATCTTCAATGGAATTGCCTCCACCCACTTTGTAAAATAATCAGTTGCCACCAATATGAACTTATGTCCTTTGCTCAAGGGTGGATTAATCTGGCCGATCATGTCAATTCCCCAACCTCTGAACGACCATGGCTTGATTATGGGATTCATAGCTGACGCTGATGATCTTTGAACTGCTCCAAACTTCTGACAATCTTGACAACCTTTATAATATGTAAAGCAATCTTCCAACATCGTCGGCCAAAAATACCTAGCTCGTCGAAGCATCCATTTCATCTTGTGAACCAATTGATGAGTACCACATATGCCTTCATGCACTTGGCCCATCACAACCTTGGCTTGATCAGCACTCAAATATCTTAACAATACTCCATCAATCGTCCGATAATATAGATCATTATCCAACAAAACATATCTCAAAGTTTTGTAACATAATTTCCTCGAAGCCGATTGAGAAGGATTCTTCAAATATTTGAACACATCACACCTCCAATCCTCGGCTGCGATTGTAGCAACTTCTACCTCGATATCCTTGACCATCGGTTTGTATCCCGATGCCCCCTAAGCTAAATCGTTAGCTTCAACACTTTGCTCTCGAGGAATATGTGACAAAGTCACTAGCCGAAAACTTTCCATCAACTCTCGGCACTTTACGTAGTAGATCATCAATGCATCATTCTTGCACTCATATTCTCCAACTAATTGATTGATGACCAACAAAGAAATCACCCATGATCTCCATGGCATTGGCTTCAACTTCCTTCAAAAGTTACAATCCTTCAAGAACTGCTTTGTGCTCGGCTTCGTTATTGGTAGCATAGGGCTTAACAGTATAGGCAAACTCAAAACTTGCCCTCCTAGGTGATATGATGACCGAGCCGATACCACAACCATGGGTACAAACTGATCCATCAAAGAACAAAGTCTAAGACACTATATCAACCGAGCCGATTGAGTTATCATGATGCTCAACAATGAAATCAACTATGCCTGTCCCTTGACTGCTTTGGGTGACTCATACCTGAGATCAAATTTTGTTAAGGCATAGTCCCATTTTCCAACTCATCCTTTTAGCACTGGAGCTGATAGCATATACTTGACAACATCGGCTCTGCAGACTATGGTGCATTCATTGGATAGCAAATAGTGCCTTAACTTCGTTCAAGAAAAATACAGGCATAAGCATAACTTGTCCACCGAAGAATACCTTGTCTATGCATCCAAAAGCCTTTTGCTTAAATAAAATATTGCTATTTCTTTGCCCTCGAACTCTAGGATCAATACCGAGCCGACTGACTTCTCATCAGTTGACAAGTATAACTTGAAAGGCACCCCTTTCTGTGGAGGAATTAATAGTGGTGGGGAACTCAAATATTCCTTAATGTTATCCAAGGTTTTTTATTGGCCTGCCCCCAAGTAAACTACTGATCGGCTTTCAACCTTAGCAAAGGTGTGAAGGGCTCCATCGTTTCACACAGATCCGACATAAAATCTCCTGATGAAATTCACCTTGCCGACCAGAGACTACAACTGCTTCTTGTCCTGTGGAGGTTCAATATTTTTGATCGTGTTGATGCTCCTTTGTGTTACTTCAATCCCCCTTTCATGAACAAGAAAGCCTAAAAACTATCCAATCGATATGCCAAAAGCACACTTTGTGGGATTCATCTTCAGGCCGTATTTTCTTGTTCTGTCCAGAACTTTCCTCAAATCGGCTATATGGTCATCAACCTCCTTTGATTTTACGACCATATCATCAATGTAGATTTCGACCAACAAGCCGATTAGATCATGAAAGATGTAATTCATGGCCCTCTGATACGTAGCTCCAGCATTCTTCAAACCGAAAGTCATCACAACCCTAAGTTCATGGCCCTCTGATATGTATAAGCCGATTGCACCAGGGCATCTAAAGGCAGTCTTATGGATGTCTTCTTTTGCCATGAAAATCCGATTGTATCCGGCGTTGTCATCCATAAAACTGATAATTCTGTGCCCCGAAGCAGCATCAACCAACAAATCGGCAATCAACATTAGGTATTCATCCTTAGGGGTAGCTTTGTTCAAATCTCAAAAATCAATACACACCCTAAGTTTGTCGTTTTTCTTAATCACTGGAACTATGTTGGAAACCCACTCAGCGTATCAGCATGGCCGAATGAAACTAACATCATACAATCGAGTGATTTTGGCTTTGAGAGCGTTGTACATATCAGCCTTGAATCTTCTAGGTGATTGCTTAAACGGCCGATATGCTAGTTTGATAGGAAGCCGATGTTCAACAACCGATCGGTTCAAATTACTTCCAAGCAAAACATCTTTATATTCATTCAAAAGTTCTATTAGCTTGGTTCTAAATTGAGAAGACAGTTTTTTACTAATAAATGTCAGCATAGGCCTATCTCCTGGACCTATATCAACTTCTTCTAAGTCGTTGGCTGACATGAAACCTTGTCCCAATTTGCCATGCAGATCATCTGTAGTGTCTTCGGTGTAGAAACTTGAACCCTCCACGACGCCCTCAAAGCAGTAGTCGAGGCTCTTCACCTCCAACTGGCTGTATGTCATAATCGGACACCTTTAGAAAATCTCCTTGCCAAATCTTGCCTGACAAGCAATCAATTCCGCCCATCTCCCAAAGGGTTAAATCGGCATTGGCAATGTTTACTGACTTGTCGGCTGGCATGGTTTCCACCTTGTCGCCTTGCCATTGGATTAATCTCTGACGCATACTCGAAGGAATGCAGCAATTGGCATGAATCCAATCCCTTCCTAGCAACAAGCTTTATGATCCCTTCCCATCGATGACAAACAACGTTGTGGGAACAATCTTGCTGCCGATTGTGAGCTCTACATTCAAAACTTCTTTGGTCTCCGATGGATTGCCACCGAAGTCCATGAGGACCATGTTGGTCTTGATGAGATCGTCGGAACTTCTGCCCAACTTCTTGAAAGTAGAATATGGCATTAAATTCACAGCAGCCCCTCCATCGACTAATATTTTGGACATCAGCTTGCCATTGACAAACCCTTTAACATACAGTGGCTTGAGGTTCCGATGCCCTGTCCCCTTTGGTTTTCTAAAATTGTCTGTTTTGGGGACAAAACCAACTTGGCCAAGGATTCTTCCACAAGATCTGCATCGGCTTGATTAGCCTCATATTTGGCAGGCAATACAAACACCATGTTAACCAATGTAGAAGCGACAGCTTTTCTCTTAGCCAATCTTTTGGCCTTGTCGATTTCGACCTCATCGGCTGAGAGCACCTTGCTCTTAACGCACCACTCCTTCTTCGAGTGCTCTTGCTTCTTCTTCTTCAGCCGATGATCGATCTTGGCTTGAACCTCCTGGAGCCGAAACCTGCTCTTCATCCTTTGTATCCTCCTTTTCTGACTCTTAGTGAAAGTATCCGAAGGGCACCATTGTGGGTTCATGGTCTCATTTTCATCTTCATCAAAATCTTCCTGCAGAAAATCCTGATGAATTAGACCCAATCTCTGATGAACAGGGAGTTTCTTTTGTAGCAGCCGATTCCCCTCAGGACGAGATCGGTTAGACTATCCAGCGTATTTGCCACCATAATTGTTGCATGCTAGACAATCTTCTATTGATGGCAGCCTCATCCCTTCGTTCCAGCAAAATCGGAAAAATTCACAGCCCCAATGAGGATCAAAGCTGTCATCTTCTTCCTGCCTATCATATTTTCTCTGATATTTAGTGATGATCATGGCAGATTTGGGCTGTGTGGGCCGATAATCCCTTCTATCGGCTACTTTGCCACTTGTGTGGACCACGTTGACAGGAAAGGGATTGCCATCAACTCTCATCGGCTTCTTTGAGTCTTCAAATTTGATCTTGCCCGCCTCGATAGCCGATTGGATCTGTTGTCTAAAGACTTTGCAATCGTTGGTGCTGTGAAATCTAGTGTTGTGCCACTTGCAATACTTCCTCTTTTTCAACTCCTCAGCCGATGGGATGTCATGGCTGGCTGGAAGCTGGATTTGCTTCTCCCAAAGTATCAGATCAAAAATCTTGTTGGCCTTGGTAATATCAAAATCATATTTTTCTTCCTTGGCCAAATTTTTGACCCATTGGCACGTAATAACCTTCTTACTCTTGGCCCATTCGGCTGTTGCCACTTCGGAGTCGCTGTCCTCTTCTGATTCGGAGGCGTATGCAACATGACTAGCCTTTTTGAAAGCTTTCTTGGCCTCTTGGAATCTTTGCTCGTGGGTTGTTACCTTTTTGGCCAAGTGAGCCAAGCTCTCAAAATCTTGAGCCAAAAATCTCTCTCTGATGGACGTCAACAAGCCCTAGAAAGCGAGATCGGCTAACTGGGAATCCGACAAAACCAGGCTATAGCATCTGTTCCTCATGTCCCTGAACCTTTGAATGTAATCCTGAACAGATTCATCATGTTTCTGCCTGATAGCTGTCAGATCGAACAGTTTCATCTCATGTATACCACTGTAAAAGTATCTATGAAAGTGCTTCTTCAAATGAGCCCAGCTTTGCACACAATTATATGGTAGAGAAGAAAACCAAGTGAAAGCCGATCCAGATAAGGAGAGAGGGAATATTCTAACCCTCAGAGCGTCAGTAGCCGATGCCTCACCGCATTGAGCTAGGAATTGGCTAACATGTTCATAAGTTGACACGTTGTCCTGTCCTGAGAATTTTGAAAAATCCAGCACCTTGTATCGGCTTGGAAGTGGCACCCTCTCAAAGTATTCCGGATATGGGTATCGATACATATTGTCGGTGTCCTTGGGCTTGAGGAAAAATTGTTCCCTCATCACGTCTGCGATCATGTCAGCCCAAGGCTTTTGCTGATGTGCTCCTTGCACCTGCTGCTACATCGGCTCGAATTGATCGAGTTGAGGCAGGTACTGGGGCTGAGGTGGTCCCCCTGCCTATATTGCGCTTGAGGCAATGAGGCTGGTAGAGGGAATTGATAATGCCCCCCATGTGATGCTGAGGAGACTAATGCATCATGGAAGGCTGTTGGTCAGGAACAAACTGGGAGCCAATCGGCTGATGCTGCGTGCTGAAAGCATGTTGAATTGGTGTCTACTCATTTGGCTCGACGATCGGCTGGCTTGTCCTAAACATGACAGCAACTTGTTCTTGAGAAACTTGAAGGATGTTGTGTCCCCTGTGATGAGGTTGCTGCTTAACCAAAAGCATTGGGTTGAACTCTAGCTGTTTTGGCATAGGTGAGGATGCAATCGGTTTTCTAGGTGCCGATGTTGATGCTATCGACTGACCTAGGACTATGTCTGAGAGATAGTTTGCAATCCGTCGGTAGCCCGAGTCCTATACGGTGGAAATTTGCCTTTAGGAAGGAAAATTGGACCCTTGGCCTGATGTTCAGCAATCTTAGCATCAACCACCGAACCGATCATGTTGTTCAATGTGTTAACAAGAATCCCCGATTGGTTGATCAGAGCATGGTGCACGACATAGTCAATCCTGTCTTGCAGATTGTACAGCTTAGGGCCTTCCTCCTGTTTGGCATCCTAAAGTTTTCCACTTTTGGCAGAACTTGACTCAGGCTCATCGTCGTTTGGCAATTTTAACTTGTACTTCTGCATGGATGTTCCCGACCGAGTTTGGACAAAGGAGTGCAAGAATTGTGTCTGCAATTTATTCATAATCTCCTCAAGTTCGGCCTTGTGCTCTGGCGTTAGCTTATCCATGGTCACAGGAATAATGTTCTCCTGGTCAACATCGGATGTCTTGTTGTCCACCATGGTGTCTGTCTTGTAATCGGGTCCCACTGGGCGTGCCAAAAGCTTGTTGATGAGAAAATTCCCATGCACTGGCCTGAGAGGTTTGCTTTACTCTAGTGCAGGTCCAAATATTGTTTCTAAGGTTCGTAGGGCGTGCCAGTTGGTTTGATCCTGCAACCAACAAGAAACAAAGAAAGAAAACAAGTGTTAGTCTGTAAACGATAGTCGATCGGCTGATGGCCGATGATGTATCATTTGTTGTTAAGTCGATGCGGTATGCACTGAATCAGCTAGGGGAAATTAAATCTAATCGATCGGCTATAGATATTTGTAATATATAATCTAAATCTCGAAATACATTTAAACCAAGTGATTGGGATAGATTGGTAGCGTACCGAGACAATATAAATCACATAGGTCTAAACATACTTTAAGATAAAGATTATACATATTCATAGCATAGCCGATGTCATAGATCTAATGCATATCGGCTAATACTCTGATACTACTTTATACTATGATATAATTATAGATTAATTACATTAAAATATAAACTGATCAAGTGTTAAAATAATCTAACAGATCGATGACAAACTTAACATATTTAGTCATAGTGAGATCTTAATATAAAGGGCAGTTTTAACATATCAATTGAACATAAAATAAACAAGATAGCTAAAACAGTTAAGATCGACTGAAACCTCGATCCTATCTCGAATAGTAATCATAAGATAGGAGAGATATTATAATTCTAATTATTACTTAATAGGTCAGACTCAACCGATGCAGCATTGAGCATAAAGAGAAGCATAAGATCTAAACAAGTCGATGAAAACCTTTCGAGATGGTGGAGACACTATATAATCTAAGTTGACAGTGATATGTAACCCTATCGGCTGTTATCTAATAACAGACTAGCCGATTAGGGTTAGATCGTAATATCGATCTAGATTATATAGTATATATGATAACTCAACGATTTACGTAATAAGGATTAGAGTGTCATAATGATGAAAGCACTAATCCCGAGAGCACAAGCCGCCATAACAAGTTTTACCTTTTGCTAGAGATCAAACTCGATGTAGCCCAACTCGAAGCAAGAACTCGTCGAAATAATTAGAAGGAAGAGGTGGCGATGCGACAAAGGTTGTATTGCACTAGTTGTTGTTAAATTTCATGGTCTTGGTTCGTATTTATACCCAGATACAAGATATGTCCTTGTCAGATACGATACCTATCTCTATTACAATTCAAATTACAAATAATTGCCTAAAATGGACTCTCACCGACATTATCTATAAGGAAACTATTTAAAATAACCTAATTAATAGATACAATTGCCTTTCTTTGACTCTATCCATGTAAGGGAATCCTCATGAAGCACTTCAAATGAATCCTAAGACAATTCCAATGTTATCTTACCGGAATCGGCTATATCGGCTTATCTTGTCCGATTCGGTATCAGCCGACAAACGCCTTAGCCGATTCGGTCATCAACCGATGAACTCTTTAGCCGATCCGTACTGCAGTTGGCGTACACTCTATTTCTGAAAATCCCAATCCCCTCCAAATCATCTTCGGCCTTATCTCCGTGTTTGGTGCATAATTTACCAAATTCGCTCGTTAACATATGGACTAACACATGCAGGAAAATCTTCAAATTTGAGCGGGTAAGTCTTTAAGTTGATTCAAACTGGTGATAACCCAAAGCATTGGATATATGACTAACATGCATAACATACAGAGAAGGCGCAAAACCCTCTTGTGTTTATGTTGAGTCAATTTTAATCTAGCCTTGGTTGAGTATAAGAAAGTTGGTGTAAATAAAATTTTAAAAAATAAAAATTCAAATAATAATAAAATAATAATAATAACTACAAATAAAAAAAGGAAAAGGTAAGAATCCATTTTACTCTTAGTCTTTTTGTTTGTTCATAAATGGCCCATGGGTGATGTAGCCTTCGCGCATAAGGTCCCCATGTGGACTCAAGGTAAGTTTCCAGGTAAGTTTTGTTTCAATTATATAAAGGTTTTGACTCTCCGGATTTCAAACTGATGGAGTCCCATTTTGTTCTCACTTTTTTTGTTATGAGTGACGCACGACATAGTACAATAGCAAGTGTTGGGGTGTCCCTTGGATTATTAAAACAAAATCTCTCAAGAGCCACCTGCTACGGTGTTGCACAATAGCGCACGGGCCAGCATGATTGGAACCCACAGTAGTTCGACCGAACCATGGTGGGTCCCATTCGTCATCTAATTCTCCCGATGCGGAGATTTGCAATCCCTAACTCTCTCCATTGCCTTGTTTCATAATTTTTAAAATCTTATAGCACTATGATCATGATACTAAGCTAATAATCCATGCATGTGCCACAGCAGGCTGTCCTGACCTTCCATTATAATTGAGGAATGAAGATAATAGCTCCAGTCATTCTATCAATCATAATGAAACATCCGGAGCCTCGAGAGAAAGATATTGGAGACATTGTTGGGCCTTTAGCCTGCCAGTCAACTTCAGCCTGAGATGTGCTCGTCAAACCACTCGAAGGCGACAACCAGATGTGTTACACATTCAGGAGACTTGACAAAAATGGGTAAAGATCTACAACATCTCAAATATCATGAACTCATAATCATGTGAATCTCGTTCCGGGATGTGCACTAAATTCACACTTTCATCTTAAGCATGGTCATACATAGCAAACGCATTAAAGATGAAAAGGACTTAAAGACTTACATCAACTTAATAGGTACAAAGGCCAACCGACTAAAATATATATATATATATATATATATATATATATCAGAGAACAGCGGAAGCTTGACTACCCAATCAAAGGCACACCGATTAGGGGTTTACCCTATTAAGTTCCAATCCTTGAAGAAGCAATCGAAACCCGCATCACTCAAACACTAAGTCTAAACCTGCAAGCAAAAGATTATATCAACAACAAGGGTGAGTACATTAAACAAGTTAATGTACTGGCAAGCACAAGTCAAACCTAACATACTACATGTAAGGCATATATTCAAAGAGGGGCTATATGTGTAGTTCATTTTCAGCATAAAGCAAGTTCTATTTCGCATTTATTTTATAAAGAAGTTGACAATTCCACTAACAAAAACAACTTTTAAGTTTTATCATTAAATTCATCATGGTTCCATCATAATCAATCTCTTGTTATCATCCTTGACAACAAGTCATAATATATCACCATACTCACACAACTCAACACTTTTTATCCATTTGAAAGCAAGTCACAAGATCACATTTTTAAAACATGACACTTCACCAAAGCGCTCTGGACTGTGAGCACGATTATCGATTAGTTTAGAGAACTCTGCAGAGTTCGTACAGCTTTACCCACATGATATGAACACTCTAGTTTGTTTCGTGCTCACGATGCACTACCACACTCTTCATGTTGAATGTGGTCTAGAGGTCATAATGAAGCCTTTACACTACTTAATTTCTAGCCTTGCACCAGCAAGATACGTATTCTAAAGGGTTACGCGGAGGCTATGCTAGCCGAAAACAAAAACTTTTCTACCGCGCAAACCAGGAACACTTGCAAGTAAGGGTCAATAGATTGTTACCGATTGGAGTACGCAGCGGAAAAAACCAATCAGGGCTATCCGATCTAGAACAGTGCTGGCCGATGACAGCCGATTTGTTGACAGCCGATTCCCGGGGACAGCCGATTCACCAATCAACCGATCGATCCGCCGCAGCCGCGCTTGCGTCGCCGATCTGCCGCAGTCGCCGCCTCGCTAATATTGTAGCCGATTAATAGCCGATCAACAGCGCCGCAACACAGCAGCGCGTCTACCGGTATCCACACATCCGGGGACAGAACGCCGAACACCCATGTGCTAGCACGCGATGCAAGGCTAGGGTTTGGCTCAAAAGTGGGGAGGGTTTCCGTGGAGATTGATCTCGTCGACTTCTGTTGCGCCAAATCAAATTGATTCGGTTCAATGCGATGCCGCAACTCTCCACCCTTCGCCCCTTTATATAGAGTTGGCCGACTGGAACTAGTGGTCGATCAGGACTCTATTTTGAATCGGATCTCATCTGAATCTCACAGAGTTGGCCGCCCATACGTCGTAAGCCCATAGGACTCTATCCGATCGGATCCCTATCCGATCGAGCCGTATCCGAGTCCAACTCGAATGCCTGTTCTTATCCCCTTAAGCGTGCAACCCTGTAGGTTCAGGTATATTTGGTTTTGGCTCGAGTCTAACTCAGCCGATTTGTCAACAGCGGCGCCTAGCAGCATATAATGACACCATAGCATACAAGAATATAATATTGGCTCTGAACCTGTAATGTGTACACAAATCCCTTTGCCTCAGGATACCAATTAAGCTATAGGCAAGATGTGTGCCATCCCTTCAATAGCTTAACCATTCAATCTGTCTGTTGATTGACTCCTCAATCAACTTAGCATGGCCATGCATTTTCATAATCCATTACCTCTAGGGGCCCAGAGATATCTCTCCAAAGGAGGGGTAAATTCCATCTTGATCACTCACATCCCACTCCATGTTTTATAGCAAACCCAAAAACTACCTTTATAACTACCGAGTTACGGAATAGCGTTTGGTAGTCCCAAAGTAGGCTACTACACATGTTGGAATCCATGCTGATCTCAGGTCTAAGGACTTTGTACCAACACTACCTGAGACCAACTAACGGCACATTAATTCCTGTAGTGTCTCATGTTGGGTCTATCCAACAATGTGTTCTCTAACACATGTGTCCATGTTTATTGATTTGGTATCTCCATACCATGATCCATGAGACATGATCATCAATCAATAGACATGCCGATCTTTGAACCATATTTGTTCCAACAATATGGCATATGATCAGGGATCATTTAGAAATAGATTCATACATATAGAGTCTCATAAATAAGTCACGTACTTATTGATCAATACAAGATGTCTATTTCATGGAACTGAATAATACTTTATTCATAAATACATAAACATTGACCATGATATCCAACATCTCCATGTTGCCTCTAGGGCATATCACTAACATATTCTTCCATCCTAGGCATACTAGAAAATATGGCCCGGAACCGTTAAGTGGCGGGCCCATGCCTTAAACTTAACGGCGTGGTGGCAGACACGACAGAAACCCACCATGGCACAATACTGTTGTATTGGACATACTTAGTCACATAAAATACCACGTCGGGGTAAAATAGAAAGTTCCTCTAAGTTATTCGAACTCATACACATCGGCCTACCAGAATGCAAGGCTAGGTGCTAAGTAGATTAATCAGCTTAGGCTATCCCATACTAGCACATGTGGATGTACAGATAACATTAAGTTGGTAACAAGTTCGATCCTTACGGACTTGGGCAAAAATCTCTCCCGCTATCGGCATGCAACTAACACCATATACATGCCACTTGTCACCCAAGTCAAAATCACATTTTTACACATTTTAGTTCGTAAATACCCATCATATTCATTCCAATTCAGCAAGGGCTCACATATCAAAATCACATTTTAATTATAGATGGAATGAGCATTTGCATATTTCTAAGCATGGCTAAGCAAGTAGTTACATATAGAGCATATATAAACCCAATTGAGCATAAGGGATGTATTCTAAACATTTCTAGGGGTACAAACAAAAAGGAACACAAATATTCAAGGTAGGAATACAGCAAGTACGTCATAACTACCATAACCTAGTTTTTAAATACCGATATAGTCTAAGTTCATATGCAACTTTGCAAACAAACATTTTCATTCCTCAAATCTTAGGATTCAATGTGTTCAAAGGATGGGAGGAGAAAACTTGCCTTGATCTTGAGAAATGTTAGCACCTAATCCACTCCTTCACTGTTTATGCAATTATCTAAATAAAGTACACGTTACGTAAATAAACACCAAAATAGGCAAAAATTGGAAATGCTCTAAACTGCATGATTTGTGCACAGTAGGTAGGTACTGATCTAAGTTGAATTTGGGTGAAAAAATTTCTAGTTTATCTTATTCCATTTAAATGTTACGAATTTTAGAAGTCTTATCGGTATGTAGCAGTATATAATTAGGTAGTGTTTTAAACTGTTTCTATAAATTGATTTTCATTAACTTTGACTTCAGAGGGGTGAAGAAACATGTTTTACAAGACTAATACATTTTTGGAGTTACTATGACTTCCTTATATGTTTTACAATTTATAACGCGTTCTAGGCACTTAGTCTTTATGCATATATGACTTTAGAAGTTTTATATCCAGGACATGTTCTTATTTTCTAGAGATGTGTAAATATGAATAATTTAGTCAACCAATCAAATCTTAGTTCATAATTTTAGAGTTTTCATTATTCTACTACATATTTTATAAGCTAGAGAGTGTTCTTTGTTAGTTACTTATCATATCAACCTAGGAATTGATATATGAGCTAAGTGTGCCAAGTTTTGGTGGTTAGAGATGGAACTTATGGTTTCTCTGTCCAACAATGTATTACTTTGATTTACTTAGAACTATAATGTATTTATATACATTTATACATATATATAGTGCTGAAGTACTATTATTGTGATTAGCACCTAAGTTATCTATTTAAAGTTTATTGTAATATTTATTATATGAGCTGCCATATTTTATTTTACCTAATTGAAGTTCATTACTTGCTGGTTCTACAGAAACTTAGTTCACTACAAATGGACTAAAGATGAATTTTCTACAAATTTTACAATCTGAAGTGTGCACTAAGTTGTTTATTCACTATATAAGTATTTTAGAGGTATTACTATACAATAAGCAGATATTCTTTTGTTTTACAATTTGAAATTATATGTTTTGGCGATTCTATAGAACTTGAATATACTCAAAAAGGAGTTTAAATGAATTTTATATAAATCTCTAAAGTTCAGCTCATCTAAAACTCATCATTTTAATGACCATAGTTTTAGAGGCATTTGGCACAAAGTAATTGTACACTTTTATTTCTCCAAACCAGAGAGTGTATGTTGGTGAATCTGTAGAAGTTAAGTTTGTCCCAAAATAAGTCAATTTGAATTTTCTATGCATTTTTATAAGTTTCTGCAAGCTTTATGTGTGATTGTCCTTAGATAAATTTTAGAGACGAAATTTGTAGAGTGAGTGCTATGTTTTATATCTCTATATTAAAGATCATTATCTTGTGAGTTCATAGAAATTGGTTTCATCCCAAAATGAGTCATATTGGAGTTTATATGGATTTTACAAGTTTGTACAATTTTCTGTTGAATAGAAAATGTTTTAGTTACTTTACTTTGTATTTTTCGGATTTTAAAATGGCAGGGTCCACATGTCATTTTGTGTAAATATGCAGAAAGGCCCCTAGAGTTTATGGAAATAGAACCCGTAGTCCAAAACATGTTTAAAACCAAATTTATTAAGAGTGCTTCAAGATTTCAGTTATTATGACTTAGTCCTTGGTCACACATGTCATAGAGTGTACTTTTACTAATTAGTCCTTGGCATTTTAAATCCTCCTCTAAGCTCGGTTCCTGGGTGCTTAACCATGTGGGTCTCGCCTGTCATACACACAGGGGAGAAAGGAGCTAGCTGAGGCAGAGCAGGGGCGCGCTGGTGATCTTCTGGATGGCGGTGACGGTGAATGGCGGCAGATCTCGGTGAGCTACTAAGAGAGAAGAAGTAGAGGGGTTCTTGGAGAAATTATTGGAGGTTATCTTGCAAGCTATGGCGACCGAAATCAATGGTGATGGTGGCGCGAGCGGTGGAGGTCCTTGGGGTGTTGGTGAATGTGTGCGTGGGGGTCGAATCCGAGCAAGTAAGATCCATGCATGTACATCTGCACGTTCAAGAGTGCTCACCGTGAGTCTAGTGAGAGTTGTCGAAGTTGTGGCGGCAGCGGCGGCTTGCAAAACGGCTTGGCGACATCGTTCTACTTCGGGTGTATGGTGATGGCTCGATTCACTCAACAAACTGCCATGCATGTATGTCCTTCATGTTAGAGAGACTCTTGGGATGGTCCATGCGCAAAGAATTGGAAAATAGCTCACCGGAGACAAAGAAATTGATGATGGCGACGGCGGTGGGTTCAGATCGGCGCCGAGGAAGAAAGGGGTGTGTTCTCCACGCCCTTGACATGTCCGGCTGGGGTTCTTGAGGCGTTGTGAAGAGGAGGTCGAGATGAGATTCTTGGTGTAGCGGGTCGAGATGAGATTCTTGGCATAGCGGCTTGCTCCGGAATGAACGAGAATGGTTGGACGACGAGGATGTCAAAGCGGTGGCGCTCCAGTGTATGCACTAGGATGTCGTCGGTGAGCTTCATGTTCCCGTCGATTGGCTGCACGAATCGAGAGTGTGTCAAAATAGAAAATGATCAGCATGATGAGGAGAGTATGGAAATGGGATAGGTTAGGAATGGTGATGACTCATCGGCGACAGCGAACGTCATCTTCATTGTGGGCAGTGATAGGATTGAGGAAGAATGGAGCAGCTGGAACTCGTTCCCTCGATGTGGTCGGCAGGGAATGGATAATGAGATGGGGCGACTGAGTTGGGAGAAGAAAAGTGGAGCTCGGCGTTGGACACGCCTCCGGCCACGTGTCGACCATGCCCAGAGCGCTGTCTCCCTCCCTCGCATGAGTTCTCGGTCGGTTAGGGGTGAGGGACATAGGAAGGGCAAGCCAAAGAGGCTGCAAAGTGGTTCCAAGTCGATGTAGGCTAGGTGAGTGAGAGTGGTATGGGTAGATATCTGGGTGTACATGATTTTGGACGAATTTTCAAATTATTTTCTTTTTCCTAACTTTGTTAATCTATAGTTTAATATGTGGACCAGATAAATTTGTGTTGATTTTACTGGAGGTAGATGGTTATACCTAGATTCCATTTTCTTTCATTGCACACAAAAATTATTTGTAGATTGCTCACAAAAAATTGAGGAAGATGGGCTAATTGGAAACTAATTTGAATTTTTAGGAGACCTAAACAGAGAAGAAAAAATTCTAGAAAAACTATATTTCTTATGATAATCAATCTAGTAATTAAATAAATTATTTCCCATATACATTTTTATGCATTTTATTCCACTTTTGGGTGGGATATAGTTTCAGCCAATAAAGGATTTTAATTAGTCTACTACGTGATTGTTTTGACTAATTTGCTTGAGGCAACAAACTTAGTTATTTAAATTTTTCCAAAATTATATTGAGTTGAATACAGTGATTGGCACCTGCATGAATTTTTCCATGATTTTATCTTGCATGAACTATTTTAGAGAATTAGGATGACCTTTCTTTGTATATGTGTTCCCACTTCGTAAATGCATCTAAAATTGTTATAGGGGTTATATTAAACTTCTCTTGAGCTGAGGAGATGATCTTTGAATTTAGTTTTATATTCACATGTTATAACCCAAGTTTAGCTGTAGGTTTGTTTAGTGAATTAAATCTTTTAGGTTATGCTCATGAGACCTAATATGAAATGTGAGACCAAATCCAAATGCACAAAGGAATTCGTATAATTTCATATACATGTTCACATGCTTTATGCATATACATGCTCACATATATAATTGCATCTATGCTCAAGGTTAGGAATGAAAAAGTTTTTAATTCGTTCTCAAGTTTTAATCATGCAATGGTTTAGCTTGGTCCCACCTAAGTTAAAACAGGAATTTGTAGCTCTCAAAAATGGAAAAGTTAGCTTATAACTATTTTGTCATGAAGTTTTCAAGTCCTAGAATTTCAGGTGTGTGACAGCATGGAAATATAATTTATTTTGGTTGGCTCACATACATTTTATTCCTATGATATTCACTTGCTATCTGTGAAATCATATAATTAGAAAAATCATGTTATCTAAGTAATTGACGAATGAGATATAGTTTGGTAATAAGTAACTTTGTTCCATACTACATAAAATGCTTGGGTAATTTATTTTGAAAATCCAAAAACCATAGCTTTACAAACTCCTCGATGATGTTTTATTTCGATGATGTTAAACTTCATGATAAACCTTATACATATGTTGCTTGCAATCATTTTGAGTTTGGTCAAATAGTTGGACCCTTGCTAGAATCTTTTCATGTCTTCATGATCAAAGTCTTGTGCATAGCCACCAAATAAAATTGCTCTCCCTCTACATTAGAGGTTTAGCCAAAAAGAAAATATCTCATCCACCACTATATGTAAATTTCCACCCGGAATTTTGCATCCACCTTCAGCTCTCCACAAAATAAAGACTCCAAATAATTATGATTTTCCATCCTCCTATCCATGCCAAATGAGAGATGAGCTAAAAGAATATATGAAAAAAATGATGGTAGAAAACCATAATGATCACAAGAGAAGAAATAAAATATTCTCGAGCGTGAAAAAAAGAAAGAACTAAGTTCTTAGCCATGTTCTCTAAATAAAAGATAGGGAGGAGAATCATACAAAAAGGAGTCACCAACTTAATTCTTTTTTTCCATCCTTCCACTCATATATCTCCTTCCATATTTATGCACAAGCTTGATCATGATTGCATGACTAGTATTATTCTAGTATCTACTCTTTGACTTTACAAAATATTTGATTCAAGTATGCCTCATGATTTTCCCTACCTTGAGCCCCATATAAGCCTTATTAGAAGTAGGAGAAAAGAGGCAAAATAATGCGTTGGTGAGGAATCAAACACATTTAGTGCCATGAGAGAATCATCCGAGGAGTAAAGATAGGTTTTCCCATTTTGAAAACTTATTGAAAATCCCATGTCATTTAAGCAGAAGGAATGAAGGTAACTTAAAACTTAGACTGTTCCATTTTTTAATAAGTCAGGATAACATGATAGACACATTCAGATTCACAGATGCAGGTAGGTTTTGGAATAATTTGTATGTCAGCATTATACCAAAAGAAGTCATGATCCACCTTAGTACTCAACCTTTACTCGAGGGGGCAAAGGACTAAGTATGGGTGAGCTTGTTGACGGTCCTTAGCTACCAAAATCCGACCGTCAAACCCTGCATAAAACGAATAAAAGATGAATATCAACCTAGTGTTAAGTTTATATACTAACCCTTTCCATAAGTGTTGCTGAGTATTTGTACACATGTGATCGATACACAAAAATAAAGTGAAAAGATGCTAACATGGCAAAGAAACAAACTTCCAACCAACTGATGCTCGCCACGTCCTCGCCCCATGGATTAAGGGGCCCACAATTCAGCTTGAACCGACTTAAAGTGGGACCAAACTACCCTCAACCACCTTAAGGGCCCACATGGAAGTCTCAGGAGAAAGTCGGTGGAGAAAGGCGGTGACTAGGGTGCGGCCAAACCCTGGTTCGGCCGAACCCATCCTGGCTCCCCTCGTCTCCACCGACCGTGTGGCATCTCCTCAGCCATCCACAATGGCGGTTAAGCAAGTGTGACGGTTGGAAACCGACTCTAAATTGCCATATGAAGGCTATATAAGGAGGGGACTTCACTTCATTAGGCACACAACACAAGAAGATCAAAGCTCCATTCCAAAGGCATAGCTCTAGTTCTCTAGTTCTTAGAAAATAGGGTAGGAGTGAGGGGTAGTCCGGAGGAGTGTCAGGTATCTCGGCATTAACCTCCGACCTTGTACTCGATGGATGATTATTCAAATCAAGTAAGTGTTCGTGACTTACTATGGTTGCTTTCATTTATTTAAAGTAATTACTTTAGTGCATTTACTTGTGGGATCATCGTCCATTATTGGGTGTGTTGACGGTCGTTAAATAACGATTCTAACCATCACAGACCTCAGAAATAAAAGGGAATTAGCGTCCGATACCTGCATTTAGATTTAGAATTAATAAAGTTCCACAGGTCCTTCGACTTTAGACACTTGCAGGTATATTTATCACATAATTCAAAGTTGAGCACGCGTGGCGAGGACACACAACTCCAACCTATGGGCGATCGCCATGCAGGATTCCCACAGATCGGAGGACCCACAAGTTAGGTGAAACCGACTTAGAATGGGACCAAACCATAGGGAACCGCCATAAGGACCCACATGGAAGTGATGGAAGAAAGCTGAGGTCGGTTGGGCGAGACCATGGTTCGGCCAAACCATGGCGGTGCCCAACCGACTTGATCTTCCACGTGGCGACTCCTAGGACCTCCCCAATGATGGTTACAAGCTTATGGCAGTTGGAAACGGACTAGAAACCACCATTGGAGCACTATAAAAGGAGGAGGCTCACTTCACTTCAACACACACCACAAGAAGGAAATCCTACAAGATCTATCTTAGTCATATAGGCTAGTGGAGTTAGTAAAGGGTTACGCGGAGGCTACGCTAGCCGAAAACAAAAACTTTTAACCGCGCAAACCAGGAACACTTGCAAGTAGGGCCGATAGATCGTTACCGATTGGAGTAGAGTGCAGCGGAATAGCCAATCGGGCAATCCGATCCGGAACAGGTAGCCGATTCCCGGAGAGCCTCGATTCGCCAATCGCCCGATTCGAGCCGTCCGCCGCGCTCACGCCTCGCTCCGATGCGCCCGACCGCAGCCGATTCCACCACGCCCGATCGCTTCGATTTCAGCCGATCCGAAGCCGATCAACAGGCGCGCAACGTAGCGGCGCTCTACCGTATCCACACATCCGGGATAGAACGCCGAACACCCGTGTGCTAGCACGCGATGCAAGGCTAGGGTTTGGCTCGAAAGTGGGGAGGGTTTCCGTGGAGATTGATCTCGGCGACTTACGTTGCACGCGATGCAATTGACATGTGGCAGCTCTCCACCCCTCCCTCCTTTATATAGAGTTGGCCGACTGGGACTAGTGGCCGATTAGGACTCTATTTTGAATCGGATCTCATCCGTATCTCATAGAGTTGGCCGCCCATACGTCGTAAGCCCATAGGACTCTATCTGATCGGATCCCTATCCGATCGAGCCATATCCGAGTCCAACTCGAATATCTATTCTATCCCCTTAAGCGTGCGACCCTGTAGGTTCAGGTATACTCGGTTTCGGCTATAGTCTAACTTAGCCGATCGTCGGCTCGAGTCCAACTCAGCCGACCTGCCAATAGCGGCGCCTAGCAGCACATACTGACACCATAGTACACAAGAATAATATCGGCTCTGAACCTGTAATGTGTACACAAATCCCTTTGCCTCACGATACCAGTTAAGCTATAGGCAAGATGTGTGCCATCCCTTCAATAGCTTAACCATTCACTCGAACCGTATTGGATTATCCGTCGTTGATTGACTCCTCAATCAACTTAGCATGGCCATGCATTTCCATAATCCAAGACCTCGAGGGGCCAGAGATATCTCTCCAAAGGAGAGGCAAATTCCATCTTGATCACTCACATCCCACTCCATGTTGCATAGCAAACCCGAAAACTACCTTTATAACTACCCAGTTACGAAATAGCGTTTGGTAGTCCCAAAGTAGGCTACTACACATGTTGGAATCCATGGCGATCTCAGGTCTAAGGACTTTGTACCAACACTACCTGAGACCAACTAATGACACATCAATTCCTGTAGTGTCTCATGGTGGGTCTATCCAACAATGTGTTCTCCAACACATGTGTCCATGTTTATTGATTTGGTATCTCCATACCCATGATCTATGAGACATGATCATCAATCAATAAAAATGCCGATCTTAGAATCATATTTGTTCCAACAATATGACATATGATCAGGGATCGTTTAGAAATAGATTCATACATATCGAGTCTCATAAATAAGTCACGTACTTATTGATCAATACAAGATGTCTATTTCATGGAACTGAATAACACTTTATTCATTTATACATAAACATTGACGTGATATCCAACATCTCCATGTTGCCTCTAGGGCATATCACTAACAGTTAGGAAGTAGTTTAGAGTTCTTTTCGGGTCCCGAGTCGACTTCAGAATTTGGGTATGATTTTAGTACTCTTCTTCCTTTGTACAACTTTGAGCTTAATAAAGATATCACCTTCTAGTTCATATGAGTATGGTTCTTCTTATGCTTTAGTAGATAAGAGTTCCATTATTAGTTTAATTCATAGTCTTGTTATGTTTAGGCGAGTAACTCTATTGCCACGGACACGGTCCAATGAGCACTTAGGATGTAGGTTTGTCTTTATCTTGCTCATGAAAGGTAGAGGTATTTATGGTAATGTAAGCATGGTGCTTAGATTATTTCATAGACATTGGTTATGACCATTTCCCATAGGTGAGAGATAGGCGGCAGGTGGTGACAGCCCCATCCGTCCTTTGTATTCCTCCACGTTCGGATTTGGTATAGGGCAAACGGTAAGAGATCGCTTCGTGGTGGCAGGCCGGGCCACTGGGCGGCTGTATCCTCGTAGTCCTAGGAGCTTAAAACTAGGTTTTAGACATAGCTAGAATAATTAATTAAACTATGTACTCTGACTAGAAGAACTATAGGAGCTTGACTCTAATTACTACTCTCCACTTAGCACTAATGTATAATTTATCTAGGACTCTTATGTGTGTGTCACACTACCTTAAACATATCATTATCTTACCCCTGTCTGGTCTAAGGTATTTTATCTATAGCTTATGACTATCCATGGCACCTTAGTATTCTCTTCAAGACCATTGTCTTCCTTTTGGATAAAATAAATAACGACACCCTTGAATACTCCCTGGGTGAAATCCTACAACGGTATATCCGTGCGCTTGCGAATTTATCTGTGAATGTAAGAAATACCAACAAGTATTTCTGGCACTGTTGCCGGGGAAGACAATGGTCTAGGAAGAAATAATAAGTGCTTGGATATCCATATAGTTATATTTGTCTTATCTTTGCTCTAGCAGGATTATCTTGATCTATTTTCTCTTTTATGTGAAAACAGGGTAGTGGATGACCGAGTTTCAACTTGCCGGATAATTACAATCCAATCCAAAGGCCCTTGTGAGAAGAGTTTGATCTCTTGTCGTCCTTCCTCAAATTTTCCTCTCAGCAATTAAACCAAAGGTGACGGCATCATTAGGATCAAAGACTGCGCGATTTCTCGGCACCCTTAGCTGAAAATGTCCGTACTGGACCAACGAACAACGCTAGGGAGGCTAACTTTGAGATCAAGACGAGTCTTATAACCATGGTGCAGGCCAATCCCTTCTGTGGGAAGGCCAAGGAGGACGCTAATGCTCATCTCCAAACTTTCCTAGAGATCTACAACACTTTCACGATCAAGGGAGTTACACAAGACGCCATCCAACTCCTGTTGTTTCTGTTCTCTCTCATCGGTAGAGCGAAGCAGTGGTTCTATGCAAACCGAAGTGCTGTAGACACCTGGGACAAGTGTTCTAATGCGTTGCTAGCGAAGTTTTTCCCGATGGGCAAAACCAATGCTCTTCATGGGAAGATTTCGAGCTTTCAGCAAGCATCAAATGAGTCGATCCCAGAGGCATGGGAGAGGTTCTAGGAGTACTCCTGGCATGCCTTCACCATGGCATGGATGATTGGCTTCTCATCTAGAACTTTTACAACGGGCTAACTTTGGCCGCCCGTGATCATATTGATGCTGCTGCAGGAGGAGCTTTCTTCTTGTTAACAGTCGGGAGCGCGATCGCCTTAATCGCGAAGATGGTCTCCAATTTAGGATGGAGCTACGATCGTCTCCAGTCCAAGAAGCGCGGTATACATACCATCAAGGAGACAGATATGCTTGCCGCTAAATTAGACCTCTTGCTAAAGAAGTTCGAGGACAAAGCTGAAGGAGTTCAGGCGATGGACACTCGCATGAGGTGCGAGACGTGCGGCAACACTGGCCATTCGGGGAATAACTGCCCCGATACCAGCGTGGATATCTGCTATGGAACAACAATGGCTACCATCCTCAAGGAGGTCAAGGGTGGAACCAGGAACACCCATACTATCAAGGAGGTAACAATTCTGCTCATGCTTTCAATCCCAATCAACCCTCCTTGAAAGATCTTGACTTAGGCCAAACTAAGATTAATGAGAATATTTTTAAGAAGTTAGCGGCCAATGACAAATCCTTGGAAAGCATAAATGCTAAAATGGAAGGCTTTTCTCCTGTCATTAAGAACTAGCTGAGTTTTAACAAGATGCTAGAAACCCAGTTAGCTCAGTTAGCTGCTACTATTCCCTCATCTGAGGAAGGGAAAATCCCGGGGCAACCCGAGGCTTCTCTTGAAAATGTTAGTGCGTGAAGGGTTACGCGGAAGCTACGCTAGCCGAAAACAAAAAATTTCTACCGCGCAAACCAGGAACACTTGCAAGTAAGGGCCAATAGATCGTTACCGATTGGAGTAGAGTGCAGCGGAATAGCCAATCAGGGCAATCCGATCTGGAACAATGTAGCCGATTCCCAGAGACAGCCGATTCGCCAATCAGCCGATTCGAGTCGTCCGGCCGCGTTCTCACGCTTCGCTCCGATGCGCCCGACCGCAGCCGATCAAGAGCGTGCAACGTAGCAGCGCCTCTACCGGTATCCACACGTCCGGGGACAGAACGCCGTACACCCGTGTGCTAGCACGCGATGCAAGGCTAGGGTTTGGCTCGAAAGTGGGGAGGGTTTCCGTGGAGATTGATCTCGGCGACTTCTGTTGCACGCGATGCAATTGACGTGTCACAGCTCTCCACCCCTCCCTCCTTTATATAGAGTTGGCCGACTGGGACTAGTGGCCGATTAGGACTCTATTTTGAATCGGATCTCATCCATATCTCATAGAGTTGGCCGCCCACACGTCGTAAGCCCATAGGACTCTATCCGATCGGATCCCTATCCGATCGAGCCGTATCCGAGTCCAACTTGAATATCTATTCTATCCCCTTAAGCGTGCGACCCTGTAGGTTCAGGTATACTCGGTTTCGGCTATAGTCCAACTTAGCCGATCGTCGGCTCGAGTCTAACTCAGCCAACCTGTCAATAGCGGCGCCTAGCAGCACATATTGACACCATAGTATACAAGAATAATATCGGCTCGAACCTGTAATGTGTACACAAATCCCTTTGCCTCACGATACCGTTAAGCTATAGGCAAGATGTGTGCCATCCCTTCAATAGCTTAACCATTCACTCGAACCGTATTGGATTATCCGTCTGTTGATTGACTCCTCAATCAACTTAGCATGGCCATGCATTTCCATAATCCATTACCTCGAGGGGCCCAGAGATATCTCTCCAAAGGAGGGGCAAATTCCATCTTGATCACTCACATCCCACTCCATGTTTCATAGCAAACCCGAAAACTAGCTTTATAACTACCTAGTTACAGAATAGCGTTTGCTAGTCCCAAAGTAGGCTACTACACATGTTGGAATCCATGGTGATCTCAGGTCTAAGGACTTTGTACCAACACTACCCGAGACCAACTAATGGCACATTAATTCCCGTAGTGTCTCATGGTGGGTCTATCCAACAATGTGTTCTCCAACACATATGTCCATGTTTATTGATTTGGTATCTCCATACCCATGATCTATGAGACATGATCATCAATCAATAAACATGCCGATCTTAGAATCATATTTGTTCCAACAATATGACATATGATCGAGGATCGTTTAGAAATAGATTCATACGTAAAGAGTCTCATAAATAAGTCACGTACTTATTGATCAATACAAGATGTCTATTTCATGGAACCGAATAACACTTTATTCATTTATACATAAACATTGACGTGATATCCAACATCTCCATGTTGCCTCTAGGGCATATCACTAACAATCTCCCACTTGCACTAGAGTCAATCATGTAAGTATCTAATACCCATTGCTCTTGTGTGCGCCTCATGCTTCGGCGGAGGAGAGGTTTTGTCGCGGATCGGCTATGTTGAGATCCGTGTGCACTTTGCATATCATGACATCACCTCGTCCACTATCTCGCGGATGAGATGATATCGCCGAAGTATGTGTTTGGACTTCGATGTGACCTCGGCTCCTTGGCTTGCGCAATGGCTCCACTATTATCACAATAGAGAGACATTGGACCAGTCGTACTAGTCATCACACCAAGCTCGAAACAAATTTCTTAATCCAAACAGCCTCCTTTGCAGCTTCCGAAGCAGCAATGTACTCGGCCTCCGTTGTAGAATCAGCAACGTATCCCGCTTGGAACTCTTCCACTGACTCGCGCCTCCGTTCGAGAACACGAACCCATTGCGATCTATAATCATCCTTGTCTGTTTGGAAGCTAGCATCGGTGTAACCACTTACAACGAGCTCTTCTTCACCTCCATAGACTAGGAACATATCCTTAGTTCTTCTCAAGTACTTAAGGATATTCTTTACGGCGATCCAGTGACCTTCACCGGATCTCGACTCGTATCTGCTCGTAGCACTCAAAGCGTACGAGACATCGGGCGTGTACAAAGCATGGCATACATGATGGATCCAATTGCCGAAGCATATGGAACCATACCCATCTTATTCCGCTCATCATGTGTCCGAGGACACCGATTCTTGCTAAGATTGATGCCATGTGACATAGGCAAGAAACCTTTCTTGGAATCATGCATGTTGAACCTTTTCAACACCTTGTCAATGTATGTACTTTGGCTTAATCCAATTAGCCTCTTGGATCTATCTCTATAGATCCGAATGCCTAATATATATGCTGCCTCCCTAAGTCTTTCATGGAAAAACTATTTTTCAATGAAGACTTGACGGATTCAAGCATAGGGATATCATTTCCAATCGTAATATGTCATCTACATATAAGATTAGAAATACAATTGCGCTCCCACCGACCTTTTTGTAAACACAGGCCTCTTCTTCATTTTTGATGAAACCAAACCCTTTGATTACTTCATCAAAACGAATATTCCAACTCCGAGATGCTTGCTTCAATCCATAAATGGATTTCGTAGCTTGCATATCTTTCAGCGATTCGGATCGACAAAACCCCGAGGTTGTATCATGTATACATCCTCGCTTAGGTTTCCATTTAGGAAAGCCGTTTTGACATCCATCGCCATATCTCATAATCGAAATATGCAGCAATCGCTAGGATAATCCGAATAGATTTAAGCATTGCGACGGGCGAGAAGGTTTCATCATAATCAACTCCTTGAATCTGTTTAAAACATTTCGCCACCATCCGCCTTATAGATGTGAACATTTCCATCCATATCGGCCTTTTCTTAAAAACCCATTTACACTCAATGGTTTTGACACCATCAGTGGATCAACCAAGTTCCAAACTTGATTGTCGTACATGGATTCTATTTCGGATTTCATGGCTCCAAGCCACTTGTTGGAATCGGGTCCCACCATCGCTTCCTCATAGGTCTTAGGTTCATCGTTGTCCAACAACAATATATCACATTGTTCCGCACTTTGTGTACTGCGGTGCACGACGTGATCTTTCGACCTCCGTGGGGCTGGTGTATCTACAACCGGTGGCGCAACACTTTGCACCTCCGTTGTGGTTCGTGGTCGCGAAACATTTTCCGGTGTTTCTTGAACTTCTTCAAGATGCACCCTGCTCCCACTAACCCCTCTTGAAAGAAACTCTTTCTCCAAGAAGACACCGTGTCGGGCGACAAACACTTTGCCTTGTTCCCGATTATAAAAGTAATATCCCTTAGTTTCCTTAGGATATCCCACAAAGAAGCACTTGTCGATTTGGGTGTGAGCTTGTCGACTGTAAACGTTTTACATAAGCTTCGCATCCCCAAATTTTGAGAAAAGACAAACTAGGGGTTGCCCTGTCCATATCTCATATGGTGTCTTTTCAACCGACTTAGATGGAACTCTATTTAGTGTGAGCGCTGTTTCAAGAGCATATCCCCGAAGGATAACGGAAGATCACTTTGGCTCATCATCGACCGCACCATGTCCAACAAGGTGCGATTTCTCCGTTCGGACACTCCGTTCCATTGCGGAGTTCCTGGCGGAGTCAACTTGTAACACTCTGAAAATCGGGGATTTAAAAATCAAAAACTAAAAATTGGGACTTACAAAAAAACTTTTGGTATTATCGCATCTCGTCGTGTTTATCGCCTCTTATCTATAAGTTTTGTCGCGTGATATAGATGAAATAAAAATTTATTTAAAGAATGCAAAGCCAAGGGAGTTTCAAAATCCAAAAAGAAAGGAAATTTAAACAAATAAAGATCCGAAATAAACAAAACAAAATTAATTGATTATAAAAAAATATATATAGGGAAGTCTAGGGTTTTGAATCAAAAATCATATTTTGGAAAAATTAAAATATAGATTTGAGGGAATAATATGTAAGACTTGGGAATCTATAAAAATTGTTTGAAAAGTATATAATTTTGGTATAAACCCTAAAATAGTGATTGAAAAGTAATTAATATCCAAATATGAATAATAAAAATATTTAGAAAATAAAATATGAAGTTGAGAAAGTAATTTTAATAAAAAAATCCTAACTTTTAAATTTAAAAGAAAAGAATAAATTAGGGATGAAAATATATTTTGAATATTGAAAAGTGGGGAAAATTTGAAAATGTATTCTTAAATAAATTTTGGGAATATTAGAATTTATTTTGAATTTTTAGAATGAAAGGAAAAAGAATTGGGAAAATGGGAAAGTAATTCGGGGAAAATAGGACAGAGCACTGTTCATTGTCGGCCACGTGTTCGACCCGGCCCCCTCGCCACTGCGCGCCGCGCGTCGCGCGCCCGGTCGCGCCACGCCGTCCCCCACCCGCGCGCCACGCCGCGCGCGCCGTGCGCCTCGCGCCGGCACGCCACGCACGCACCGACCCGCCCGCGCCCGTTGCCGCACGCCGCGCCGCGCCCTTGCGCCGCCCGCGGGCCGCCGTGCCGCGCGCGCGGCCACCGCCGCCTCGTGCTGCGCGCCGCCCGCCCCTCCTCGTGCGCGCGTGCCCACGCGCGCGCCGACCGCCCTCTCCGCCCGCGCCACGCGCCGACGCTGCCGTGCCCGCGCCGCACGCCGCCGGACCCCCTCTCATGCGTGCTCGTGCCGTGCGCCGCCCGGACCCCCCCATCTTTCCTCCGGCCACGCCTATAAACGGGTGGCCCAAGCCCCCTCTCTCCTCACCACCGATTTCTCCTCCTCCTGCGCAAGCCGCGCCGCCGCCGGAGCTCCATCGCTACGCCATTGCCGCCGCCGCTTCACCGGTGCCGCGTCGCCGCCCACGCCGTTGCGCTCCAACGGTAAGCCGCCCTTTTCTTCCCCTTAGCCAACCACCGCCCGCGCCGTATTCCCACCGTCGCCGCCGAGCCGAGGGGAGAAAACAGAGAAGAGGGAGAGAAGAGAGTGAACAAAGGGAGGAAAGGAAAAACAGAGGAAGGGAAAAAAAGAGAAAAGAAAAAGAAAAGAGAATATGAAAGGAAAAAAAGGAGAAAAATAGAAAAAAATAAGAAAAGAGAAATTTTGGAAAAAGAATTAGGAAATTTTTTTTTTTTTTTAAGATATTTCATGAAAATCTCGGGCAAAATGACATATTTTTCTTCAAAACAAACTTGGTTTCCAAAATAATTCGGGACCAATTATTAAACATGTTTTCCAAATTATTTAATCATAGCATTCATTTATCCTTCAAAGAAAATTATTTATGTCTTAAACTTATCTCCAAAATATTATTCTTGATCTATATTTTTTGCTAGACTTAAAACCTAGATTATTAATATAATACTTAGCTGCCTTGATTATTTTTGGGATCGATTACTATTAACCCTAGGTCGTACTATCCGAAACTTATTGATTGTCGCATAAATTATTCGTTTGGGATTTTGTTTACGACTTAGTTCCTCATCACATAATATTTATCATATAGATTTTCTAAAATTCAGAAATCTAAGCGATATACAAGTCTAGCTTCTATCAATTAATTTCGATTTAGATTATTATAAACCCTAGGACTTCTCGAACCAAGAAGTAATTTGATGACATTGAAGGATAATCACTTTCTTTTATTAATTGAATCATCAACTCTAGTATTTCTCAAACTTTAAGCATATTAAAATAAATATCGCATCCTTCTTAACAAAAGCGGATTCAATACAAAACTTCGAATCCTTATAATCCTTTCGCTCTAACCCGGATTTCGTCGAAACTCGAGCCTAGGTTCGCATAGAGTCATAGCCTAGTGTTAGGAGCCGCTATTGCGATTTACTTGGTTTTTCTTTTGGATCTTTGGATTCTACTTGAATTCTAATCGAATTCAAATTTGATTTCTCGCACGTACGATTAGCGTCCGAGGAAGGCGTTGAGTACACGAAGACCCCAACCAACAAGTGTGCGAGCAAGGCAAGTCAACACATCCCTTTGAACATATTGATCCTACTTTGTGAAATGATGTTGTTTTCAATTACAAATTGCATGCTATATACAAATGAGTACCTATTTTTGATATATCCTGCCTTGATATTGAATACCCTTAGAAATATTCTTTGTAACCTTCGATGTGATACAACCGGAGGTTATCTTGATAAAATGCTTAGCCACGCTTATACTAGATTCTTGCATACTCATGATTTTACAAATAAGCCTCGTGCTTGGGCAACTATCTTGGGAAGATGGTTGAGACACGGCAAGTGGAGACATGAGCGCCACGTTGCCTTGATCATGTTGGAAATGGCTTTGATGAAAAATGAAAATACGAACCAATGTTTTTAGACTGGGGCGGATGGATGGATTTGGGTGGATTCGGAAAAGGCTAGTACCGTCCCTCGGTCGTTAAGGACCGAGCCATGAGACTACAACTTAGAACGAGCCGCACAACCGTACTTCTCGAATGGGTATAGACCTAGCTAATTAAATATCCGAGCGGAGGCAGTATCCTTGCATAGTAGGTTCAGGTGTTGGCGTTGAGGTAAGGGCTTGCCGGTGGGTGCACCACCGGTGGGTGCCTGGACGATAGTTAAGGGCCTTCCGCAGGGGTGTACCGCTGGATGGTACTCGGCGTAGATCGGGCAGCGATCAACATGAAGAAATGAAGACATGAAGATGGAAAGTTCAAAGTTAGAGCAATTCCTTCTCTTACCCCGGAACGCGAACTCCTCTCACCGCTAGGAAATGACGGCTAGAGTGCATGAGGGCTCAAGTTCATGGAGCGGACGCCAAAGTGAGGTTATCGAAAGGCTTTGCCGTGGCCGTCTCATGTGTTGAGACGTAGGCTCATTCGTTGGGCGTCGCGGAGTACGGGTAAAGTGTACATCCACTGCAAGTGTGAATGAATCAATCTATTCGAATAGCCGTGCTCGCGTTAATGAGCGACGTGACAAGTGTTTCCCGTGGCTAGACTCATAAATCTTAAAATGATGGGTGGGATTGCATAATGATTTTCATGTTGGGAACCCAACTTCTCTATCTCGGGAGAAGGGGAAGACACCCTAAAACCATGACGAATCGGAGGCGGAAAGCTATCCTTGGGATCACAATGGATGGTGGACGTAACCGTCGCCGACTTAATATACTATGGACCTAAAACCTGATCTGGCTAGATGTTAGGTTTGTGAAATGATTTGTGAAAATTGGCTTTGCGCAAATAAACCATAGCCATCCTTTGAATGACCCTATCATGTGCATCATTCCGTGTTGGTTTGCTGAGTACGTTGGGTACTCACCCTTGCTATACGCACAAACCTCCAGATGAAGGAGAGGAGGAAGACCCGTACACATACTACTAGGAGGAATGAAGACAATGGAGCGCAACAGTCTTAGTCCCCGCCGTTGCTCGTGGCACGCGCGTGCCGCAGCCTTCCGTCCGCTATCTTATCTAATTTCGTTTTTGGTTGTATCCGAACCGGTAGGTCCTTTATGTATTGGATATTGCCTTCGGGCCTATTATTGTAATAATTTCAATGTAAGACTATTCGTGCACTTTGCACCTGGTAATTCAGAACTGTATTCGTGGGTACCGAACTACTCGATCCAGGGATAAGGTACTATGAACACGAATGATTCCCGTCCTCAAAAATGGGGGTCTACAGAGCTGGTATCAGAGCAGTGCGACTGTAGGATAAGACCAACTGGCGCCCCACCCCTTTATAGCTGGTCAAAGGGAAATATCCCTACATAGGATTATTTTGGAAATACAAACTACTTTCACAAGGCAAACATATTTTCTCTCTCACCCCAATTTCTCTACAAACATTTGATTTTACCTTCCTCTAAACCCTAAACTATCTTCAAAAATAGATATAGGGCGGTGACCCTGTTAAAGCTTGAGAGATTGTTCATTCCACCCGCTAACGCAATAAGAGTGCAGAGGAATAAGGTCCCAACCAAAGCTTAACCTTTCTTCTGACTTCTTCCTCTCTCTGACAATAGATGGGAAAGAACAAGGGCAGGAAATCAAGATCTCAGCAATTTCATGGATCAACCCAGAGCGACCCTATGGACATTCCACCCTCTTTCCCTATGAATCTGACCTTCGCCCAGATAATAGCTAGCCAGACACAATTGATGATCATGATGGTGCAGCTAACGCAACGACACCTTCAAGTTTTGGGTTCGTGTCCAGAGCAACGTCGGCACATTCCGACTCAAGCCTTGATAACTCCCGCGAATATACTGTCAAGCCCACAGAGAGCAGAAACGCCAAATCCACCATTAGGAGGGAAGGAAACACTTGGCCCCCGCTACGGCTTCATGGGACAAGGATATGGAATAAGGAACAAGTGCAAGGGAAAAACACACCGGAACCCCGATCGAGGGAGAGATACAAGTGCGGAAGGAAGGACAAGGAACTCAATCCAATGACCGGCCAAGGGCTCGGCCGCCGTCCAACTTCGGGAAGAGGAAGTCACCAAAATGGACCACGTGATACGCGGGATGATCATCACGAGCACAAGTGTGTACCCCGAAGATGCCGAGGAGATTCCCCGACGTCTAAAGAGGAATGTGCCGCTTCAACCGTGGAGAGTTAGGACACTATGCCAATGATCGCCCTAGGACAACTACCGCACCGTTTCGCACTCCAACACCTATCCTGGCTGCCCCAAGGAAAAGGAATGTGACTTGCTTCAACCGTGAGGAATTTGGACACTATGCCAACCAATGCCCCAAGTCACACAAAGATCCCTCCTCTTACCGGTGCCAATACAATGACCATAGGAGGCAACCTCGATCGGGCGGCAAGCCCAAACAACTAGACAAGGAGTCTCGCATCAACTCGGTCTTGCTTTGGATGGAATTAAGACAAGCAACGACCATGCCCCTACCCTTATGTATGAAGACCCTAGATCGATATTAGTGTTGTTGTGTTGTGTTGTATGGACTACACATGTCTAATGTATCCCCCTGATGTAACATCTACGAACTAACATGAAGCTCCATGTTATGTCTTAAATGAGTTTGTTCCACCATGCTTGTTGTGTGCAAAAGATCATTTGAAACAACTTAACGTAAACAAAAAGAAAGAAACGGGATCGATTAGAATCGTGACCTTAGTAGGCTAATCCCTTACCCCATCTATACTTTTCGAGATGGCGCACCGTCGTAGAGCCTCGCAGCCTACCGAGAACCCGTCGGAACCTAACCCTACCACCCTAGCAGAGGTCATGGCTTCACAAACCCAATTGCTTCAAGCCATTGCCAACAACCAAGGACAACATGGAGGATCAAGCTTAGGTGAGTTTATGAGAGCCAAGCCACCCACCTTCGCTATGGCGTAAGAACCTATGGATGCGAAGATTGGCCGAGAGTAATAGAGAAGAAGTTAACCCTCGTCCGAGTACAAGAAGCCGACAGAGTCGTTTTCGCCACTAATCACCGGAAGGTCCCGCAAGTGACTGGTGGGACACCTACAAAGAGACTCGGGCTGAAGATGCCGAGAACCGACATGGGAAGAATTCACGGTTGCTTTTCGTGAAAATTTCGTACCAGCCGCGGTTATGAGGATGAAGAAAAATGAGTTCCGTAGGCTGCGCCAAGGAAACACCACGGTACAAGAGTACCTTAACAAGTTCACGCAGCTTGCCCGTTACGCCACAAGCGATCCGCGATGAAGAGGAAAAGATGGACAAATTTATTGAAGGACTCGAACGATGAGTTAAGAGGACCGATGATCGGTCGGACCACGCTAGCTTTCGAGCCTCATCAACAAGGTCGTAAGGCTTGAGCATGACCAAAGGACGCTTGAAAACAACCGAAAGAGAAGACTTGCTCTAGCCCGCCCGATTCAAGGAACGCCCCAGCGACCTAAAAGAGCAACACCAACAGGTTGGAAGCCAGCCGTCACAATGACCAATCGCCCGTTCCACCCGCAACGCCAGCAGCCACCCGCCACCCCTTTCCGTACCCGGCACCTACCTTGGTGACCCCAAGACTTAAGAACGTGAGCCGCTTCAACGTGGGGAATATGGACATTTCGCCAATCACTGCCCTAAGCCACGTAACACCCCCGTCCGTACTGGAGCCAACGCCATTGCTGTAAGAGGGACCCCTGCCCCGGTACCTGGACGCAGACTGTTCGGGACACCCCAGCCGAAGGAGGCCACCACTGGAATCCGCCATGGCCAAGTGAACCATGTGCATGCTGAAGAGGCCCAGGAGGACCAGATCGTGCTAATGGGTACGTTCTCCATCCATTCTGCACTAAGTTAAAGTTTTGTTCGGTTTCAAAACATCGCATTCTTTCATAACCTCGAGGACAAGCACAGACCACGGACCGAGACTCGATGTTGTGTGAGCGAGCCACGGGAATATTTACGCTACTATCCATGGCCAATATGCCAGTAAGATCAGGATTACTCGGGCATATTTCCTAAGGATTTGTTGATTATGCCTAAAGCAATGCTTAAAATTTATTTTAAGGGGGGTAGAGTGACATGACCATGGATCTTTAAATGGTACCCCATGTTGTAGCTAGATGAAACTGAACCTTCTTCCGTCAACCATACCCAGGATCACAATCATACCATATAAGGTCACTACCCATCTATGTAATAAAGGTCTCTAAAATTTTGGAGTAGCAAGTCTATTATACAACTTAAGAAAAGCTTAGCAATAGACATACTAAATATTGTATGTTTAAAAGATCATTCTTTAGACAGACACCGCCACCATCCGTTAGTCAATTGGACATTACACCTATTCACAGCAGAACAAGGTTTAGATGGATCTAAGCCCTCAAAATATAGTTAGATTCATATACTTTACATGGGAAACTAGTTGGAACGCTAGTAGCAATCCTAGCAATCAATGTCATCCAACCACCCTTCTGACAAGCAAAACCCAACAACCTAAACCACCTGAGCACCAGTTTAGACAAAACATCCAATGTGCTCCGATATAAAGACAAAGGGAGATTCAGCAAGAGCCGCGATCCATACATAAGGGGACAAATTCTAGGAACCATCCATTGACTACCTAATCTATTAGCAACCCTAAAAGAGAGAAAAACAATGGGTGCCAACACGACGAGAAGACAAACCGCCTCACAAAGGAAATCCCGGTAACCATCCTCTCGTCGCATCCCGCCACAGCCTCCAAACAAAAACCGTGGGTATAGCACCCAAGCCGTAAAGTACTAATAGCCGCTCCGACATACCACACTTTTGCCCACACCCATCGCCAGAAGCGACCCCTTTCGCGAATGCAGCCTCCCGGCCGAAGAGCCTCGACACCACTATCCTCCGAGCATCGTCTCCGGCGACGAATCCACCCATCGCCTGAACCGATGAGGAAACATCTCCTCCCACCCTAGAGCCTGCGACCGCAAGCCCTAACCGCCGACGAAGTCCGCCTCTGCCAAGAACCCATCGCTCTACTTCGCCTTCGTCATGGAGCCCTCGCTCCATCCCTCCTTCACTCGAGCTGCTTCGCCTCCACTTACTCTCTAATCTGCTAGCCGGGACAAGTGTGAGAGACAAGCCACCTCTCTCTCCCCTTTCCTTAAAAAAAAAAAAAGAAGCAAGGGCACACATCAAAAGATTCCCTATGGGAATATTAGATTAATAGAACCACTAAAGCCTAGAGTACCTAGAGCGGGTTTCTAAAAAAAAAAAGAGGAAGATAATATTGTTATCTGAAACAAAGAATCGCAAATACACAGTAGGGATCACCTTAAGAACTCTGTGATCTATGTTCGCCTTATCATAAACCATCGTCCTATCCATCATTTGTTGGGATGAAGTCCTAAGTGGAACAGTCATATATGAACCAACAGACTTACAACCACAACCCAACCCAAATCTCGGGGACGAGATTTATTTTAAGGGGGGTAGGTTTGTAACACTCTGAAAATCGGGGATTTAAAAATCAAAAACTAAAAATTGGGACTTACAAAAAACTTTTGGTATTATCGCATCTCGTCGTGTTTATCGCCTCTTATCTATAAGTTTTGTCGCGTGATATAGATGAAATAAAAATTTATTTAAAGAATGCAAAGCCAAGGGAGTTTCAAAATCCAAAAGAAAGGAAATTTAAACAAATAAAGATCCGAAATAAACAAAACAAAATTAATTGATTATAAAAAAATATATATAGGGAAGTCTAGGGTTTTGAATCAAAAATCATATTTTGGAAAAATTAAAATATAGATTTGAGGGAATAATATGTAAGACTTGGGAATCTATAAAAATTGTTTGAAAAGTATATAATTTTGGTATAAACCCTAAAATAGTGATTGAAAAGTAATTAATATCCAAATATGAATAATAAAAATATTTAGAAAATAAAATATGAAGTTGAGAAAGTAATTTTAATAAAAAAATCCTAACTTTTAAATTTAAAAGAAAAGAATAAATTAGGGATGAAAATATATTTTGAATATTGAAAAGTGGGGGAAAATTTGAAAATGTATTCTTAAATAAATTTTGGGAATATTAGAATTTATTTTGAATTTTTAGAATGAAAGGAAAAAGAATTGGGAAAATGGGAAAGTAATTCGGGAAAATAGGACGAAGAGCACTTGTTCATTGTCGGCCACGTGTTCGACCCGGCCTCGCCAGCTGCGCGCGCCGCGCGTCCCGCGCGCCCGGTCGCGCCACGCCGTCCCCACCCGCGCCACGCCGCGCGCCGTGCGCCTGTCGGCACGCCACGCACGCACCGACCCGCCCGCGCGCCCGTTGCCGCACGCCGCGCCGCGTCCTCTGCGCCGCCGCAGCCGCCCGTGCCGCGCGCGCGGCCACCGCCGCCCTCGTGTTGCGCGCCGCCCGGCCCTCCCTCGTGCGCGCGTGCCCACGCCGCGCGCCGACCGCCCCTCTCCGCCCGCGCCACGCGCCGACGCGCCGTGCCCGCGCCGCACGCCGCCGGACCCCCTCTCATGCGTGCTCGTGCGGTGCGCCGCCCGGACCCCCATCTTTCCTCCGGCCACGCCTATAAACGGGTGGCCCAAGCCCCCTCTCTCCTCACCACCGATTTCCCTCCTCCTCGCAGCAAGTCGCGCCGCCGCCGAGCTCCATCGCTACGCCATTGCCGCCGCCGCTTCACCGGTGCCGCGTCGCCGCCCACGCCGTTGCGCTCCAACGGTAAGCCGCCCTTTCTTCCCCTTAGCCAACCACCGCCGCGCGCCGTATTCCCACCGTCGCCGCCGAGCCGGGGAGAAAACAGAGAAGAGGGAGAGAAGAGAGTGAACAAAGGAGGAAAGGAAAACAGAGGAAGGGAAAAAAAAGAGAAAAGAAAAAGAAAAGAGAATATGAAAGGAAAAAAAGGAGAAAAATAGAAAAAAATAAGAAAAGAGAAATTTTGGAAAAAGAATTAGGAAATTTTTTTTTTTTTAAGATATTTCATGAAAATCTCTCGGGCAAAATGACATATTTTTCTTCAAAACAAACTTGGTTTCCAAAAATAATTCGGGACCAATTATTAAACATGTTTTCCAAATTATTTAATCATAGCATTCATTTATCCTTCAAAGAAAATTATTTATGTCTTAAACTTATCTCCAAAATATTATTCTTGATCTATATTTTTTGCTAGACTTAAAACCTAGATTATTAATATAATACTTAGCTGCCTTGATTATTTTTGGGATCGATTACTATTAACCCTAGGTCGTACTATCCGAAACTTATTGATTGTCGCATAAATTATTCGTTTGGGATTTTGTTTACGACTTAGTTCCTCATCACATAATATTTATCATATAGATTTTCTAAAATTCAGAAATCTAACTCGATATACAAGTCTAGCTTCTATCAATTAATTTCGATTTAGATTATTATAAACCCTAGGACTTCTCGAACCAAGAAGTAATTTGATGACATTGAAGGATAATCACTTTCTTTTATTAATTGAATCATCAACTCTAGTATTTCTCAAACTTTAAGCATATTAAAATAAATATCGCATCCTTCTTAACAAAAGCGGATTCAATACAAAACTTCGAATCCTTATAATCCTTTCGCTCTAACCCGGATTTCGTCGAAACTCGAGCCTAGGTTCGCATAGAGTCATAGCCTAGTGTTAGGAGCCGCTATTGCGATTTACTTGGTTTTCTTTTGGATCTTGCTGGATTCTACTTGAATTCTAATCGAATTCAAATTTGATTTCTCGCACGTACGATTAGCGTCCGAGGAAGGCGTTGAGTACATGTAAGACCCCAACCAACAAGTGTGCGAGCAAGGCAAGTCAACACATCCCTTTGAACATATTGATCCTACTTTGTGAAATGATGTTGTTTTCAATTACAAATTGCATGCTATATACAAATGAGTACCTATTTTTGATATATCCCGCCTTGATATTGAATACCCTTAGAAATATTCTTTGTAACCTTCGATGTGATACAACCGGAGGTTATCTTGTAAAATGCTTAGCCACGCTTATACTAGATTCTTGCATACTCATGATTTTACAAATAAGCCTCGTGCTTGGGCAACTATCTTGGGAAGATGGTTGAGACACGGCAAGTGGAGACATGAGCGCCACGTTGCCTTGATCATGTTGGAAATGGCTTTGATGAAAAATGAAAATACGAACCAATGTTTTTAGACGGGCGGATGGATGGATTTGGGTGGATTCCGGAAAAGGCTAGTACCGTCCCCGGTCGGTTAAGGACCGAGCCATGAGACTACAACTTAGAACGAGCCGTACAACCGTATTTCTCGAATGGGTATAGACCTAGCTAATTAAATATCCGAGCGGAGGCAGTATCCTTGCATAGTAGGTTCAGGTGTTGGCGTTGAGGTAAGGGCTTGCCGGTGGGGGTGCACCACCGGTGGGTGCTCGGACGATAGTTAAGGGCCTTCCGCAGGGGGTGTACCGCTGGATGGTACTCGGCGAGATCGGGCAGCGATCAACATGAAGAAATGAAGACATGAAGATGGAAAGTTCAAAGTTAGAGCAATTCCTTCTCTTACCCCGGGAACGCCAGAACTCCTCTCACTGCTAGGAAATGACGGCTAGAGTGCATGAGGGCTCAAGTTCATGGAGCGGGTACTGCCAAAGTGAGGTTATCGAAAGGCTTTGCCGTGGCCGTCTCATGTGTTGAGACGTAGGCTCATTCGTTGGGCTGTCGCGGAGTACGGGTAAAGTGTACATCCACCGCAAGTGTGAATGAATCAATCTATTCGAATAGCCGTGCTCGCGGTTAATGAGCGACGTGACAAGTGTTTCCCGTGGCTAGACTCATAAATCTTAAAATGATGGGTGGGATTGCATAATGATTTTCATGTGCCGGGAACCCAACTTCTCTATCGGGAGAAGGGGAAGACACCCCAAAACCATGACGAATCGGAGGCGGAAAGCTATCCTTGGGATCACAATGGATGGTGGATGAACCGTCGCCGACTTAATATACTATGGACCTAAAACCTGATCTCGGCTAGATGTTAGGTTTGTGAAATGATTTGTGAAAATTGGCTTTGCGCAAATAAACCATAGCCATCCTTTGAATGACCCTATCATGTGCATCATTCCGTGTTGGTTTGCCGAGTACGTTGGGTACTCACCCTTGCTATACGCACAAACCTCCAGATGAAGGAGAGGAGGAAGACCCGTACACATACTACTAGGAGGAATGAAGACAATGGAGCGCAACAGTGTCTTAGTCCCCGTCGTTGCTCGTGGCAATCGGCGTGCCGCAGCCTTCCGTCCGCTATCTTATCTAATTTTCGTTTTTGGTTGTATCCGAACCGTAGGTCCTTTATGTATTGGATATTGCCTTCGGGCCTATTATTGTAATAATTTCAATGTAAGACTATTCGTGCACTTTGCACCTGGTAATTCAGAACTGTATTCGTGGGTACCGAACTACTCGATCCAGGGATAAGGTACTATGAACACGAATGATTCCCGTCCTCAAAAATGGGGGTCTACACAACTGTGGAACAATTCCACAATCTTTCGATGATTACCAAACTCTTGGCTCAAGTATTCCCTCCACGATCGATCGTAGAAACTTGATTGTTTTCCCTAAATGATTATGTACTTCATTCGGAATTCTTTGAACTTTTCAAAGGATTCGGACTTATGCCTCATTAAGTAGATATAACCATATCTACTAAAGTCATCGGTAAAGGTAATGAAGTATTGATAACCACCTCTGGCCGTTGAGCTCATTGGTCCACATACATCAGTATGTACGAGTGCCAATAAGTCACTTGCTCTCTCACTATGTCCCGTGAAAGGTGCCTTTGTCATCTTACCAAGTAAACAAGACTCACATGTCTCAAATGATTCAAAATCAAAAGAGTGAAGCAATCCATCCTTATGGAGCTTCTCCATGCGTTTCTTATTTATATGGCCTAAGCGACAATGCCGGATAAACGTGGGGTTTATATCATTAGAGTGTTGCCTTTCGTATTAATGTTATAGATGGGAGACGCTTCAAGATTCAAAACGTATAATCCATTCATCAATGGAGCATGAAAATAGAACATATCTCTCGAGATATATTGAACAACCATTGTCCATTGATCTAAAATCATATCCTTCCGCTTGCAAACATGAAGCGGAAATAACGTTTTGACATAGTGTTGGAACACAATAACAATTATTCAATTCCAAAACTAATCCTGAAGGTAGATGAAGTGGTACTGTGCCGACAGCAACTGTAGCAACGCTTGCTCCATTGCCGACGCGCAGGTTCACCTCGCCCCTTCTCAATCCTCTACTTCTTCTCATTCCCCGCAACGATTTGCAAATATGAGCTACGATCCGGTATCAAATACCCAAGAGTCGTAGGTGAAGTAGCAAGATTAATGTCTATAACATTAATACCGAGCGAAGTCGTACTTTGCTTCTTTTTGAGATCCTCCATGTACTTCTTGCAGTTCCTCTTCCAATGGCCTGTCTCCTTGCAATAGAAGCAAACGGCATCTGATGCCGCCGACCCCTTCTTGCCCTTCTTTGCATTAGAGGCACTCGCGATCTCATCGGGAGTTAACTTTCTCTTGGTGCAAAGTTTCTTGACAGTGGTTTGCGCTTAGCCTTCGCATCATCATCACATGATGACCATTCTTCGGATACTCTCCTCACTGTCTTAAGCATCCCATGCAATTCAGCCAAGGTTCTATCCATATTATTCATGTGATAATTCAATATGAATGGCTCGAAGCTCGGAGGGAGCGACCGGAGAATCACATCGCAGCCAACTCTTGGCTAAGGGAAAACCTAGTTTTTCCGGACTCTCAATATAACCAATCATTTTTATCACATGCGGACCGACGGGATTCCCTCAACAAGCTCGCACGCAAACAAGGACTTTGAGGTGTTGAACCTCTCGCCCGAGCTTGGTTCTCAAACATGCCACGCAGTCCCCGAATAATAGTGTGAGCATCGCGCTCTCATATTGCTTCTGAAGCTCAGGGGACATTGTAGCAAGCATGAGACAGCTTATATCTAAGGCATCATTAGTGTGCTTCTCATAAGCCCTCCGTGCAGTTGCAGTGGCATTAGTTGGCAAATCCTCAGGATAGGGTACTTCAAGAACGTACTCCTTACGCTCTTGCTTGAGAACAATTCTCAAGTTGCGATACCAATCCATAAAGTTTGTTCCATTTAATTTTTCCTTTTCGAGAATAGATCGCAAATTAAAGGTACTGGGTGTAGTATTAGCCGCCATTTATTCTACAACAAAAAAAGCAAAGTTTAGCACAATGTTTATGCTATGTCTATTGTTAAACAATTTAACATTAGACTCCCATTACGTATTTTCCACCTTCCCTCTAGGTTACGTATTGGGTCAAGATCCACATGTTAATTAATTTTCTAGTGAGCTTTGGCATCACCGCTAGAATATTAATAACATCGGTAAGCAACTCCTTGCTAATCACATCTCTATGTGACTCTTGTTGTTGGTGTGGCATCTCCATGCCCCGGCCCCAACCTATGCCCCAAGGCCCAAAACTGTTTTGATAGCCTTGTTAAGTAAACCAAATGCTCCCGTTGTATATGTCCGACATATACCCCCTCGTGTTATGATAGAGAATGGCACTCGCTTTGGCGACCCACCATTGACGAGCATAAACGGTGACGGGTGCAACATTTGGAAGGGCATCATTACTACTTAATTTTGCGAGGGATGCTATCCTATCAAACAAACATATCACATATGAAAGCAAGAAGAATAGCAATAAATAGTATGGCCCCCTTCACATGGTGATCTCCATCTCCATGCCGGTGTAGAGGATCTCCATCTTCAACACCGTTCTTCCGAGTGCCGAATGCTTGATTTCTTCAAACTAAGCTACTACTATAGAAGCTCTAATTGAAGATTACATCGACTCGCAGGTCGTGAAAGAATATTACAAGCATTGCACGTATGAAAGAATATTACAGGGATTGCACATATGAAAGAATATTACATGCATCACATGCATCTCATACATACAATAGGGCCATACCATCTCAAAGCATTCTCTGCAAAAACAAGTTAGGCGTAGAAACGTTTTCTACTTATCGCAGAGCTACGACATCGAGACGACCTATAAGGGGGTACGCACACGGCGGTCATAGATCCAATCTATGAATTCGCTTACGGAAACCATGTCGGCATAATCATATTATGCCGTCCCGATACACTATCAAGGGAGATGGTTTGCGTAGGCGCGAGGCAGCTAACAAGATCGGACTACGAGATAGCTTCGGCATAATCACATTATACCGTTCCGATACACTATCAAGGAACGCTATCTCGAACCCAACTCAAACCGAGTTATATGGAAATTGCTTCGACGTAATCACATTACGCCGTTCCGATACACTATCAAGAAACGCAATTACCATTAACTCTCCTCAACGATCCCGTAAAACCGATTGATCTAATCAACCCGTGTGCAAAACTTGTTCCAGATCCAATCTAAAACCCGAACTAAGCAAGATTAGCTCGATACCACTGAAGGGTTACGCGGAAGCTACGCTAGCCGAAAACAAAAATTTCTACCGCGCAAACCAGAACACTTGCAAGTAAGGGCCAATAGATCGTTACCGATTGGAGTAGAGTGCAGCGGAATAGCCAATCGGGGCAATCCGATCCGGAACAATGTAGCCGATTCCCAGAGATGCCCGATTCGCCAATCGCCGATTCGAGTCGTCCGGCCGCGCTCACGCTTCGCTCCGATGCGCCCGACCGCAGCCGATCAAGAGCGTGCAACGTAGCAGCGCCTCTACCGGTATCCACACGTCCGGGGACGAACGCCGTACACCCGTGTGCTAGCACGCGATGCAAGGCTAGGGTTTGGCTCGAAAGTGGGGAGGGTTTCGTGGAGATTGATCTCGGCGACTTCGTTGCACGCGATGCAATTGACGTGTCACAGCCTCTCCACCCCTCCCTCCTTTATATAGAGTTGGCCGATCGGGACTAGTGGTCGATTAGGACTCTATTTTGAATCGGATCTCATCCATATCTCATAGAGTTGGCCGCCCCACACGTCGTAAGCCCATAGGACTCTATCCGATCGGATCCCTATCCGATCGAGCCGTATCCGAGTCCAACTCAAATATCTATTCTATCCCCTTAAGCGTGCGACCCTTTAGGTTCAGGTATACTCGGTTTCGGCTATAGTCTAACTTAGCCGATCGTCGGCTCGAGTCCAACTCAGCCGACCTGTCAACAGCGGCGCCTAGCAGCACATATTGACACCATAGTATACAAGAATAATATCGGCTCGAACCTGTAATGTGTACACAAATCCCTTTGCCTCACGATACCGCTTAAGCTATAGGCAAGATGTGTGCCATCCCTTCAATAGCTTAACCATTCACTCGAACCGTATTGGATTATCCGTCCGTTGATTGACTCCTCAATCAACTTAGCATGGCCATGCATTTCCATAATCCATTACCTCGGAGGGGCCCAGAGATATCTCTCCAAAGGAGGGGCAAATTCCATCTTGATCACTCACATCCCACTCCATGTTTCATAGCAAACCCGAAAACTACCTTTATAACTACCTAGTTACGGAATAGCGTTTGCTAGTCCCAAAGTAGGCTACTACACATGTTGGAATCCATGGTGATCTCAGGTCTAAGGACTTTGTACCAACACTACCCGAGACCAACTAATGGCACATTAATTCCTGTAGTGTCTCATGGTGGGTCTATCCAACAATGTGTTCTCCAACACATATGTCCATGTTTATTGATTTGGTATCTCCATACCCATGATCTATGAGACATGATCATCAATCAATAAACATGCCGATCTTAGAATCATATTTGTTCCAACAATATGACATATGATCGAGGATCGTTTAGAAATAGATTCATACGTAAAGAGTCTCATAAATAAGTCACGTACTTATTGATCAATACAAGATGTCTATTTCATGGAACCGAATAACACTTTATTCATTTATACATAAACATTGACGTGATATCCAACATCTCCATGTTGCCTCTAGGGCATATCACTAACAGTGCGGTGACCACATGAGGGGGTAAAACCACTCGTGATCCATCATATCCTAATAATGCATGGAAGGCAAAAGAGACATAGGGTGAGCCGACCAACATTCAGAGCCAAGATCATGAGGGAACACCAACACTGGAAGAATTCCACGACACTACACTGTTGTCGTTCCCCTCACCGCAATAGGAAGACAACCGTGGATGAGCAGTTAGCTCGTTTTGTTGAGGTCATAAGGAAGATCCATATCAATGTCCCTTTGATGAAAGCGATGCAAGTACCCACGTACGCTCGCTACCTTAAGGACATCCTCAACAACAAGAGGCCGATGCCTACCGTAGACGTCATCAAATTGATGGAAGAGTGTAGCGTTGCTATACTCAACCAGCTTCCTGAGAAGAAGAAGGATCCGGGGTGTCCCACGATCACCTGCTCGATCGGGACACCACAATTCGACCATGCCTTGTGCGACCTTGGGGCTAGCGTCAGCGTCATGCCCAAGGAGGTCTTTGATCGGCTGAACTACACCAGGCTAGCATCAACACCGATGCGGTTGCAATTGGCTGATTCATCAGTCCGCTATCCGGCGGGAATCACAGAAGACATATCGGTGAAAATCCGAGGATGTTTTATTCCCATGGATTTCGTGGTGTTCGACATGGATGTTGACAAGAGGACGCCGCTCATTCTTGGGCGCCCATTCCTCAGCACAACGGATGCACACATTGATGTGGGAGCCAGAGAAATCTGACTTCACATTAATGGGAAGGAGGATAAATTCAACTTCCAGCCAAGAGTGGAACAGTATTCTATGGTCAAGATCAAGTACGGACCCAATACCAAGAACCTTAAGAAGGTCGAGATCAAGCCCCCAAAGATTGACCGCCCGATCAAATTCATGAAAGACTTCATCTCCAAGAAGAATCAAGAAAGAAAGGTGGGCGGTGCCATTCCGGCCATTGCCAATGTCCAGCATTCCTTCTACCACACCGGACGAACAAAAGAAAATCAAGAAGGTGTGGCAAGTGAAGTTGTCCGCGTCCGCTTCTCCGAGACCGGACGATGCATAAGCTTAAACGAGCGGAGAAAGTCCGGTTCATCGGACTTTAAACAAGGAGCCCTGGCCGACAGGTAAAATCGATACATATCTCATATTTAATTTCCAAAATCATGTTTACTTCCCTTAAATTTTGATTCTTGCATAATCAAGCATGGAATGTTTATTATTCCTCTCATGCATAGAAAATTTAAAAATTTAAAATTAGGATTTTTACATTGAAATATTCTAGTATCCATCATGGTAAAACTTTAGACTTGGATTCCACTCATCAAACTTGCACTAAGCTGAATAAAAATATGGAAGCAAGCATTGGATCCTTGGGTGGGGGCCAAACCCCACCAACATGGTTCGGCTGAACCATCATAGAGTCCAATGATGCTCAAACTTTTAGGTGTAGTAGATGATGATGTGAAGATAAGGAATCCAAAGTTTGGAGGAGAGAGGAGCTCATCTTGGTTCAGCCGAACCAAGGGAGATCCCCCTCTATAAAAGGGAAGATAGGGAGGTTCATCTCCTTGCACCAACTTGAGCTGCCATAGTGTGCCCTCAAGTTCTGTTCTCCTCTCTAGAGTTCTTTCAATGTGTTCTTCCTATGTTTATAAAAATATTTCCCTATGTTTTGCTTGCATTCGGAGTTACCTTCATGAGTTTTCATGTAAGAACGATTTGTGGTGGCAACCAAGCTCCACAAGAAGGACTGACTTTGGACTGCTAACATAATCTTGTGATAACACTTAACCCGTCCCGAGTGTTCTTGTGTGTTTTGTTCTTTCAGCTGTAGGATGGAGAAAGGTGTCAAGCGGTTGCTCGGTGCAATGCACAAGGGATCGGGATCAAGTTCGAGCCATTCCAGCTCAGCTCCATCCCCTGGTCATGTGCATAGCCCGGTGATGCAAGATGTTCTGCAAGCCGCTCCCTGAAGAGGAGAAGGAAGTCATCATGCTTCCTCTCTTGTTCATGACACTGAGCTCGACCTGAAAGACAAGAGAGAAACACAGGCGTACGTCCTCATCAAGGACCGGATATTCACTCCTACGGGAGCGTATGATCCGGAAATGCTCAGTAAGACAGGTATGGATTCTGAATTCCATCTTGTTTGGCAATCAATAGGATGGCAAAATTTTGCTCATGTGGAGGAAGAAGGTTCACGCCTTCTGACCATCCAATTTATATTCACTTTGAAAGAAATTGGAGGTGGTATTTCTTTTCGATTATTGGGGAAGGAATATTACTACACATGAAAAGAATTTAGCCTCTTGCTTGGTTTCGCTCATCAGTGTTCTGTTGAGTGGGAATCAAAATTTTCAAACTTTGATAAACATAGTTTTTGGCAAAGTATGTCAGGAGAATCCTTTTGTACTAAGCCAATAACTAATGACAATCATAATCCTACTTTAAGACTGATGCATAAATGGTTAGCATTTACCATTTTTCCTAGAGAAGATGTTAGACCTGTTAGAATAGATTAGTTCCTGATTCTTTATGCCATGGTTAAAAAGATTAAAATCTCTCCTATTAAAGCAATGATCAAACAATGGTTAGAACAATTTAAGATGAACGGACCTATAGAATGTACTTCATTAATTACTTGCATTGCTCGGTATGTTGGAGCGTTGGGGAATGTGCAACTCTTGTACATTTCTGAGCCCCATGAACTTATAGATATACAGTATTTAGTGAAGTGTCATACTTTAAAACATGGCCCCGATGGATCTCTTATTTTCTTCTTCCTCGGATATACAAATGAAATTCTGCTTCCTAACCCGGAATATCATTTGTATAACTGCTGGGCGCTAACCATTGCTCTCCGTCCAATAGAGATTGCCCACAGGAGTAGTATTTCAGGCAGGATCACAAGGAGCAAGTCTAGGAGAGCTGTGATGGAGGAAAAACCGCAACCGTCTCCACAACATGTACCGGAGCTGGGGTGGGTGCCAACTGGGTATACATCTGGATGGGATCAACCTCAGCAATATTATGAGACGGGAGGCTCTTCATGGCAGTCAGCTATAGTGCTCAATGGGCACACGGACCTGGCTGGCACCATGAACAAGCCACGGAGTCATCAAGCTCCAGTGGTTTGCCTCCAGCATACGGTGTTTCATGTTGGTTCTCGGCACGAGGTTTTTGTAGCCAAGAATACGCAGAAATCACCGAACGACTAGGAGCATTGGACATGAGTACTGCAGAGATGCAAGGTGAACATCACCAGCTTCATCAGCATGTCCAAGGAACCGAGCAGTGGCAAGACCAAGCATATCAGTGGCAGCAACAGACCGCTGATCAGCTCCGGGAAATCAACTCCAACCTACAGCAGAACCAGTCTGATATGTTGGCGTACTTTTGGTCGCATGGATTTAATCCTTATCGCGATCCGTAAGTAAAAGACAAGCGGGGGAGGACCCCCACATGAGGTACCCGTATCCCTATTTCTTTCTTTCTATTGCATCTAAAAAAATCTGAAAATTAAAAATGCGAAAAATATAATAATGTAGACATGCTTGGTAGGAATGTTAATTCCTCATCTTTGGATATGATGAATAATTGCTCTGATTTAATTCTCTTTTGTGCCTAATTTATAACTTAGCACTCTCCAAGTTTTGAGTTTGTTGGCGTAGGCATGACACCATGAACTTGAAAACATGTGGGTAGCAAGTGCATGATCTAAGTCTAGGTTGTTGTGAAATATGAGATTGTATGATAGAGTAACTTTGATCATATCCCAAGTGAAACCAAAGTCTAGAGAATTTTATTTCCAAAAAAATTCAAAAATGGTTGAGTTCCTCAAATGATGATACCTTCCTACCAGAGCCATATGTCGAACATAAATGAATTATACCCTACATATGCTGCTTGTTATTAGTTTGAGTTTCGTCAAATAGTTAGACCTTTGTTAGAATCTTTTCATGCTTTAGTGGGGTATAAAAATATGGGGAGGAGGATATGTTGGATATGCTGCTTGTTAGAATCTTGTGCATATCCACCATAAAAATGCTCTCCCTCTACATTGGAGGTTTAGCCACAAAAATTTTCCATTCCATCCCATATGCCGACTTCTATCCTGGAAGTTCGCATCCACCAAATAAAGACTCCAAAAATTATTATGGCATTCTATCCTTGCCAAAGAGACATGAGCCAAGAAAAAAGAGTGCACGCAAAAAAATTATTTCAAAAATCTCATGATGCTTACAAAAGGAGAAACAATTCTTCTTGAGCATGATGACAAAAAAAGATAAGAGAGAGAACAAGAAAGTGTGCTCATGGCCATGATCTCCAAGTAAAAATATGGGGAGGAGGACCATACAAAAAAAGTGAGTCATTCATTTCCTTTCTACCATATTTCCACCAAATAAATATGCACAAGCTTGGTTTTGATTGTATGATTAGAGTTCTACTAGGATCTCCTTTTTGACATTACAAAATAATTGATGCAAGTATGCCTCATGATTTTCCCCTACCTTGAGTTCCACATAAGCTTAGTAGAAGTAGGTGAAAAGATGGCACAATGCCTTGGTAAGGAACTATACACATTTGAGTGATACGAGAGTATCTTTCAAGGAACTCTCCCTTTTGCTTTTCAAAAACCTTGAAAAATCTCTGGACTGAAGTGGAACAAGGAGTAAGAGAAATGACACTCTCTTTTACCATTCTATTTCTCAACTGCCCAAGACAAAGTGAAGCCGAAGCTCCCATGAGGACTAAGGTAATATGGGTAAGACTACCATTGCCAACTTATTCAATTCGAGGTAGAATACTTGGTTGTAAGCATGGTACTTTAGAGAAATAGAACATGGTAGCAACTCCTGATCCACCGAGCCTAAGTCTTGACTTTGCTCAGGGACAAGCAAAGGATAAGCTTGGGGGAGTTTGTTGACTTTCGTTAAGTAACCATTCTGACCATCACAGACCTCATAAATAAAAGGGAATTAGCGTTCGATACCAACATTTAGGTTTCGAATTAATAAAGTTCCACATGTCCTTGGACTTTAGACACTTGCAGGTACATTTATCACATAATTGAAGCAAAGTTGAGCACGCGTGGCGAAGAAACACAACTCCAACCTATCGGCGATCGCCACGTAGGATTCCGAAGGATCGGAGGACCCACAAGTCAGGTGAAACCGAATTAGAGTAGGACCAAACCACAGGGAACCGCCATAAGGACCCACATGGAAGTGATGGAAGAAAGCTGAGGTCGGTTGGGCGAGACCAGCGTTCGGCCAAACCATGGCGGTGCCAACCGACTTGATCTTCCACGTGGCGACTCCTAGGACCTCCCCAATGACGGTTACAAGCTTATGGCGGTTGGAAGCCGACTAGAAACCGCCATTGGAGCATTATAAAAGGAGGAGACTCACTTCACTTCAACACACACCACAAGAAGGAAATCCTACAAGATCTGTCTTAGTCATATGGGCTAGTGGAGTTAGGAAGTAGTTTAGAGTTTTTTCGGTTCCCGAATCGCCTTCAAAATTTGGGTATGTTTTTAGTACCCTTCTTCCTTTATACAACTTTGACCTTAATAAAGATATCACCTTCTAGTTCATATGAGTATGGTTCTTCTTATGCTTTAATAGATAACAGTTCCATTATTAGTTTAATTCATAGTCTTGTTATGTTTAGGTGAGTAACTCTATTGCCACGGACCCGGTCCAATGAGCACTTAGGATATAGGTTTGCCTTTATCTTTCTCATGAAAGGTAGAGATATTTATGGTAATGTAAGCATGGTTCTTAGATTATTTCATAGACAATGGTTATGACCACTTCCCACAGGTGAGAGATAGGCGGCAGGTGGTGACAGCCCTGTCCGTCCTTTGTATTACTCCATGTTCAGATTTGGTGTAGGGCAAACGGTAAGAGATCGCTTCGTGGTGGCAGGCCGGGCCACTGGGCGGCGGTACCCCCGTAGTCCTAGGAGCATAGAACTGGGTTTAGACATAGCTAGAAGAATTAATTAAACTATGTACTCTGACTAGAAGAACTATAGGAATTTGACTCTAATTACTACTCTCCACTTAGCACTAATGTATAATTTATCTAGTACTCTTCTGTTTGTGTCAGACTACCTTAAATATATCATTCTCTTACCCTTGTCTGGACTAAGGTATTTCATCTATAGCTTATGACTATCCATGGCACCTTTATATTCTCTTCAAGACCACAGTCTTCCTTTGGGATGAAATAAATAACGATACCCTTGGAATACTCCCTGGGTGAAATGCTACAATGGTATATCAGTGCGCTTGTGGATTTATCTGTGAACGTAAGAAATACCAAAAGGATGCTCTAGTCTAAGACCCCTCATGAAGAAGGGTGTTCTTGGCCAAGATTAGAGTAGTATTCATTAGCATAGACGTGGTGTCTAGGCTAGTGTTTATCTTTGTTTTCCGCGTACTCCACGGGTTGTAGAGGTACTGAAGGGTTACGCGGAAGCTACGCTAGCCGAAAACATGAACTTTTCTACCGCGCAAACCCGGAACACTTGCAAGTAAGGGCCGATAGATCGTTACCGATTGGAGTATGCAGCGGAAATAGCCAATCAGGACTATCCGAACTAGAACTGTGCTGGCCGATGATAGCCGATTCCCGCAAGCCGATAGCCGATTCCTGGGCACAGCGGATTCACCAATCAGCCGATTCGCCGAGTCGTCTGACCGTGTTCTCGCGCCTCGCTCCGATGCGCTCGACCACAGCCGATTTGTAACCGATCAACAGCGCGCAACGTAGCAGCGCCTCTACAGGTATCCAGACGTCCAGGGGCAGAACGCCGACCACCCGTGTGCTAGCACGCGATGCAAGGCTAGGGTTTGGCTCGAAGGTGGGGAGGGTTTTCGTGGAGATTAATCTCGCCGACTTCTAATGCCGCGTGTGATCAGATTGATTTCGGCGCAATTGACTTCAATTGACCTACTTGATGTTTTACAGCTCTCCACCCCTCACCCCTTTATATAGAATTGGCCGACTGGAACTAGTGGCCGATCAGGACTCTATTTGAATCGGATCTCATCCGAATCTCATAGAGTTGGCCGCCCATACGTCGTAAGACCATAGGACTCTATCCGATCGGATCCCTATCCGATCGAGCCGTATTCGAGTCCAACTCGAATGCTTGTTCTTATCCCCTTAAGCGTGCGACCCTGTAGGTTCAGGTATACTTGGTTTTGGCTATAGTCTAATCTAGCCGATTGTCGGCTCGAGTTCAACTCAGCCGACCTGTCAATAGCGGCGCCTAGCAGCACATATTGGCACCATAGTATCAAGAATATAATATCGGCTCTGAACCTGTAATGTGTACACAAATCCCTTTGCCTCACGATACCAATTAAGCTATAGGCAAGATGTGTGCCATCCCTTCAATAGCCTAACCATTCACTCGAACCGTATTGGATGATCTGTCTGTTGATTGACTCCTCAATCAACTTAGCATGGCCATGCATTTCCATAATCCATTACCTCGAGGGGCCCAGAGATATCTCTCCAAAGGAGGGGCAAATTCCATCTTGATCACTCACATCCCACTCCATGTTTCATAGCAAACCCGAAGACTACTTTTATAACTACCCAGTTACGTAATAGCGTTTGGTAGTCCCAAAGTAGGCTACTACACATGTTGGAATCCATGGTGATCTCAGGTCTAAGGAATTTGTACCAACACTACCTAAGACCAACTAATGACACATTAATTCCTGTAGTGTCTCATGGTGGGTCTATCCAACAATGTGTTCTCTAACACATTTGTCCATGTTTATTAATTTGGTATCTCCATACCCATGATCTATGAGACATGATCATCAATCAATAAACATGCCGATCTTAGAATCATATTAGTTCCAATAATATGATATATGATCAGGGATCATTTAGAAATAGATTCATACATATAGAGTCTCATAAATAAGTCACGTACTTATTGATCAATACAAGATGTCTATTTCGTGGAACTAAATAACACTTTATTCATAAATACATAAACATTGACCATGATATCCAACATCTCCATGTTGCCTCTAGGGCATATCACTAACAGGTAGGTGGTCGGTGTTGACAGCCGTATCCATCCTTTGTAATCCTCCATGTTCGGGTACGTCGTAGAGCTTGTAGGTCGAAGTCACTCGGCAAATTGAGTGTAAGGTGGCACCCGAAGTAATTAGAGTATGGTAATTATCATCTATCTAAAGCCTCGACCATAGAAATCATCTCTATACCTTCGCCTAGATATTCTTGGTGTCCTTGGATGAACCTTACCCTTAGATATTCACACATGTTCCCTGTGAAATTTGATACCTTGGAATACTATCGGGTGAAGTGCTACAACGATATTCCGTTGTTGATTAATCTGTGATCGTAAGTAATACCAACAAACATCTGAAACAGGGTAATAGAACTGTTAGGGAGTACATCCATGAATTTAAGGTTTGTATCATCGATAGTGGTCTAAAATAACGTAATGGAAACACAATGCGTAGATTTTTCAAGGAGCTTATTTGTGAAGTTCAGGTTAGGCTTGCTAATGTGACATATAATCATATTGGGCAACAATTCATGCTTGCTCATAGCATTGAGAGTCAGATTATATCAAATGCCAGGAAGCATGAACAATGTGATTTATCTCCTACTTTTTAATCTCCTATATCCTTTTTCAATGATTATGCACAAACCAGGGACGAGCAATCTTTTGTGTCACCTGTTACTAACGTTTTGTAGGAAGTTCAGAACATTCAACAAAAGGAGGAGAATGATGTATTTGAGAAGAAAGAGGAGAAGCATGAAACGTCTATGATGTCTGGCGATAGTTTGCATGGTAAATTAAATGGCGCAGAGATAAATGAAGGTGAATAGTTTCAAGCTGAGCTACACATGTCCACTTTGCATGCTATAGTAGAGCAACCATTAGTGAAACCAATTGCTACGATTCCTTTGTTACAAGTTGATTTACTTGCTATTTCTTGTGATAAAGAAGAGTTGTGTGATAATGCTTCACTTCTATTAATGCCACTACTAGTGAATGAATATGCTATTTTCCTATTGTTAATTCTTTATGTTTTGATTTGAAGCATGTTGTTAACATTACTAATGAAGTTGAGGAACTTGAATAGCTATCTTGTTTAAATACCTTGCGCTATGTTCCGTTTGATGACTTTTGTGTGCTCGATAATTTGAAGGAGAAATTATTTGCTAAGTCTGATTTGCCATGTCCAATTAATGCTATTCTTCATATCTTTGGCAAATATAATGATAGAGGAACATATTTGATGCATAGAGTTTATATATGTTCAATTTTGGAATATTGTATAGCCATGGAAGAAGCTAGCAATACAGAGTTATATTATTGCTAATAATGCTACGTCGAGTTTCTCTAGTTTTGATTGCAAGAAGCAAGTTGTTTTAAATGGAGAGAAGCGATCAGATCACTCGATGATATCGGTATACAACAAGCTTGTTGCATTGTATGAGTACATTGCTTCTTAAGAAGGGGAGTAAAATGAGCAGCAAGCAAAACAATCAAATGTGGTATCCATGTTCATTTTTGTGCATCCTCATTACCAGGTATAATCGTTCATAGGAGATTAATACTATTTGCTGAAGAATTGATTATATTACATGACAAAATTTTGTTGCGTTTGTTTTCCTGTAGACACTTCTATGGGCAAGATCATGCCCTACGCGACAAGAACCATATGGAAAAACTGAGGACGGTTTTCCATGAAAAAGGGAAGGATGATGTAACCGTGACTACTATAGATACAACCGTTTTTCATATCATATGTTAACAGGAAGACATCAAGATTAAGTTGTCCAAATTATGCAATCCAAATTGGCCACCTGCCATAGTGTAGACTTCAAACGGATGCCAAATAAGCATACGAGCTACGTTTTGGGCTTATGAGTACTTGATAGAAAGCTCTCGGAGTCCTATTTCCAATGGATCAAGCCTCATCTCCAAATTTCATCTCAGTCAGCTGCAATCACAAAAACAAGATGTTGTACCACCTATAATGGGCATATGGGCTTGTAACTTCTTCTCGAATCCTGCCCCAAGTGGGGCCCAAGTGGGGTGCGCCCCAACCTAGTGGAGCACAACGCTAGGGACCCCTAGATCATCATTCCACCTCCTTAAATAGCTAAGTATCCCTTCAGGGTTTCTCGGGTTTTGTTTACCTTAAACTTTAGCCATTGCTACTTTTCCATGTAAAGCCGTGATCGGTTAGATCGCCGTTTTTATTGTTACAGAATCCCTTATCATTTGTATTCAATTTATATTTGCAATTCAGATTTTTTTATCTTGTTCTTTCTTGTTTGTTTGATTTGCTTACAGGAATAAGGATGATCTGCATCGATAAGATCAACAACCCATGGAGAGGTGTATCGATCGCTAAGGAACGTCTCATACAGTTGTAGTCGGATCATTAACGTTTCCTCCAAATCATAGTTATTATCAACTCATCGAAAGATCGGGACAATCAAAGCCGTGAGCTTAACGAGTGGAGCTCAGGGTTTATCACCAAGGTCATCCCATAACTAACACATGTGGATGTACGGTAAATATAAGTGAGTGGCATAAAGTTCGTGCAACGCCCTAAAAATTACCCTAAGTTTAAATCGAGCTTTACTACATTTCTAGAATTTTTAAAAGCCCAAAAGAGCCTACAACAATAAAAACCCACCAAGATTGGTGTCAAAATGGTGTGTGGGTATTTTTAAAAAATTCCCCATGCATCAAAATGCTTAACCAATTTTTACTTGAATTTTCAGAGCATCCTAAATAATTTTAAGGCCACAAAACAATTAAAAGAGTTTTATAAAAAAGAAAATCTAAAATAAAACTCCTTCCTCCTCCTAGGCCGCTTTTGGCCCATTCCACCTCTCCCCTCCTCCCCGACCCACCCTAGTCGCCCCCTTCCTTCTCTCTCTTCCTCCCTCGTGGGTCGCCTCCTCCTCTCGACGCGGCCCAAACGGCCTTAGGACGGCTCCCCTCCGCCCACGTGGCCCAGCCGACCATCGTCCCCTTCATGATGACAGGTGGACCCCACCTATCATGCCCAACCTCCAACTGAAGCTCTAGCGTTGACCACCTCCGATTTGCCTCCCTGGCTTGTCATTTTTCCCAAATTGATTAGGGGGAATTAATCCCCGCTTCATCCTCTCCACTTTCCCCAAGATTTCCCACCTAATCCCCGTGATATTTCGGAGTAGATTTTGAAGGCTCTTTTCAATGGTGAGCTCCACCATGGTCGGCGTCAATCTCCCTCCCTGGGGACCCTCTCCGTCCCCTCCGGCCATCACGCCGCACCACCCGCGTGCCATTGCAGTCACTTGGCTCCGGCGACCTCTCACTGGCGGCCGAGACCACCTCGGACCCCAGCAACGCCACCGTTGGCTTCGCCACCTCCTCCTCTTCCTCGTCCACACCTCTGTCGAGCATGAGGACCATAGGAACGACGATGACACCAACAACCCGAAAGCTCTTCGCCACCTCTCCCTTAGTGCCGGCCATATCAGTCAACCTCTCGCCGCCGTGTTTGCTCGATGAGAACCGTCGCTTCTTCCTTTCTCCGTTTTCCCCCTTTGCACACTCCGTCGTGCCACCGCCACGCTGTCGGCTGTTGCCAGCGAGCTGTCGGGCTTAGGTGCCATCCCTGCCCAACATTCCTGTGCACCGGTGCACTGTGAGCAGCTTCCGTGCGCTCGGCTCATGGTGGACCGAGCGGCTGGCAAGTGGGACCCGCCTCCGCGGACTCCGTCCGTGCTCTCTCTCTCCTCGCTGATGCCATAATTCAATTTTTCTTTGAAAAAGTAATTAACTAAATTGTAGATTTCCATTTAAACAACACCTAAACTTCAAATGGCCATATGTTGACCGTTTGAACTTGGAATTGGCCTGTTCAAGTATCTAATTTCTCCTACAATGCATAGAACCCATTTATGTGCTTTATTACTTTTATTCATATGGTTTTTCTTAGCCTTTTTGTATTTCTTTGCATTGGTCGTATAGATCTTGTCATTCCTAAAGATCAGCTGTTCATCGCCGTTGACGCCGAAGACGTTGTGAGAGATCAAGGCAAGTCATATCTACCATGAAACATGTTGAATCCCATAATATGAAAATTATGTTGTTTTACTTTTATTGCATCTCTTTATAAATTATATTGGTTACTATTAATAATTTTTTATTAGTTATTCGTATGCTCCTTGTTATGGGCATGATATTGCCTTAGGTAAATGCTTATTCATGCTTAGTTCCAACCTAGAACTTTTTGATAAACTAGACTATGGTGGTTAACAACTAAAACTTGATTAGTTATGGACTATTGACTAGTTTGTCAATAGATGGGTGACAAAATGCTTTGTGAAACTAAATTATATTATTGGGCTGGGCTCGAGGTGCAAGCTAATTACCTTGGTTGATGCACTCCAGCTAATATAAGGACCGATCTTTGAGCCTCTGTTGCAAGCCATTTCTGTGCAACCACAAGTCTAGTGGGTAAGGCCTGGTTAGAAGTTTAGATCTTCTCAAAACAGAGAGCATTGGTTGGAAGGATGTGGACTACGATTAAGGCTGACTTTTGCCCGACGCAAGGGGGGAGCTGCTCGTCCCGGGGGATCAAATGACTTTCAACTCATCGAAGACCAGCGTAAGATGAAACCTCAGCGGGTTCTCCTGTTTTGCATAGAGCTACATGGATAGTCTTGTCACGATCTCTATCCGAGTACTGTAGTGGTACCCGATGCGTGGCAACACGTGTTGAGGTTGTGACTTATGGGTATGTTGATGAGAAATTTCTCTCACGCGTTGGCTCCGGGAGATCCGCTTAACTCCGGTCAGGTGTCCTTCTCACCGTCTTGTGCGTGGGCGTGCCGATTGGTTTGATCTGTTAACCAACAAGAAAAACAAAGAATATGTGTTAAGTGTTAGGTTAGATCCCCACTGGATCGGCTGAGGGAACCCATAAACATATATATGCTATCCTAAACTATATTTAAACCAAGTGACTGGATCGGCTATACCGAGACAGCATCAATCGCTTAACCCAAATACAGTAAAGGATAATAAATATATGAATCGATAACCTAGCCGATACTAGAAAGCTAACAATGAATCGGCTAGTACTCTGATGAATCTTATAGAAAGATATCATTGTTGAATCAAATGCATAGCCTGGAAATCGTCCGTCAGCTGTCGATGGTAGGCCAATTTCGGCTGGCGACGTCCGACAAGAATGCGATCTAAACATAAGAGGCGGTCCTAATACAAATCTAATAATAAATATATTAAAAGAAATATATCAGGGCAGATAAGGCCGGCTGAAACCCCGGCGCTGTCTCTAAACAATATAAATCTTAGCTAAATAGATCATTGATAGTTCTAAAAATGACTTAATAGTTTGAACCCGATGCAGCATTAAGTATAAAAAGAAAAACCTGATCTATTGCGGCCGATTTATATCCCTCGAGACGGTGGATACTGCATATAAACCAGCCAACCTTTAGATCTAGCCCTATCGGCTGCAACTTCTTGATAGAACTAGCAAATGTCAGGATAGATCTAAACATTAGTCTAAGTTATATGCGCTATATGATAAATGGCGTAGTATAAACTCTTGAATCTAATGTGTCATTACGATGGAAGCACTAGAAACAACAGATCATACCACTAATGACAAGCATTTACCTAGATATGGGGATCGAAACGATGCAGCCCGTAGCCAAACAAAGTGCTCGTCTGAAGAAAAAGGTTGGCGATGCGCCAAATGTTTGATTGATTGTGATTCTGATTGTTTACAAGGGGTCTCGGGTCCTATTTATACCCAAGATACAATTATCTGTACAAACCCTGGACTCTATCTAAACTACTATTTAAAACACAACATTATCCTGAGAAGGACCCATGTCGTGTTACAACTAATAGTTTAAACAAACTCCTAAATTACAGATACAATTGCCGTTACAGGACTCTATCCATAGGTGGCAATATCATTTAACGCGCAACTAATAACCGAATCTTCTATTTATGTTCAAACTGCTGCATCAGAAACAGTTTTATCTCTTCCAGACCTGGAATCGGCTATCGGCTGCCATTGTCTGATTCAACCTTAGCCGAGTGGCCTCGCAGCCGATCAGTCCTCAGCCGATGTGGCCTCTATTTCCACACCAAACCAGCCGATCCGATTCCGCTTCGCCTTTGCCGATTTGGGGACTCAATTACCAAATTTCAGTGTTAACACATGCCCCCCAGGTCCGTGATACGAAGTGTTACGGATTTGCTTGCCTGTTCAAATTCCCGCTCTTTTCTTGACCTAAACCGCTTCGGCTTCCCCCCAGTGCCCTTTAAATATCCACTTTCTTCGGCCGAAACACTTACGCCTTCAAAGCGCACTCAGTCTCCTTCGCACACAAGCCTCTTGCCTTCTCTCTCCTATCCGGTGATCCTACCGGCGTTCGTCAAGCCTCGTCGTGTTCCACGGACCAGACCCATCTTCACCCCCAAGCACTCCGATGGCTTCCACCGTCGCCGCTTCAAGCACCTCCGTCGCGTTGGCCACCGCAGCCATGCCAACTGCAGCCGCCGCCTCAACCATCACTGCCGCTCCGGCCGCCGCCATTGCTAAGTTCTCCAAGGTACTCTCGTTTGATCCAGAACTCCTTTTTCTTTCGGATTTACTCCTCCAACCATGTTGCATCAATCTTACATTCAACCATTTTTTGAGTAGCACTTTCCTTCGTTTTTTCTTGATTAGTACTTCTCCATTCCTTGAACTGTAATATGCAACCATTCCTGATTAGCGCCCCTCTTTCCAAACTGTAGCACCTGTCACATCAAGTGCTTATCCCAAATGTGACACAAGCGCAGCGTTACTTGCTCGGCCCCATCGGCAACACGGATCTAGCCGATGTGATTATAGCCGAAACCAACCGGATCCCCTTCAACACCGCCAAGCCATCCCTCGCCCATTGGAACGGGACATTCAAGTCATGGCCGACCACCGACGTAGCCTGGGTTGAATGGTACAAAAGGGTGCAATCGGCCAAATACCCACAGTGGGAGGAGACCGGGATCGCCCAGTGCTTGGCCCTATCCGTCGCTGGCATGGAAAAGGACGAGCCGCTTCTATCGGCTGCAACATATTTCTGGAACAACAGCTTCAACGCCTTCATCTTCCGACAAGGGCCAATGACAATCACGCTAGCCGACGTGTACATGACGACCGGGCTGGACATCGAGTCGTCGGCTAACCCCAGCAGCTTGAGCTGGAAGGGGCAGCATCAGTTCAAAACCAAGGCCATCGACTGGTGGAGCGGCTTCATTGCCCAGAATATGAAGGATGGATCCGTCGGCCACAGGGAGCATACCGCATTCTTGATGATGTGGCTCGAAAAATTTTTGTTCTGTGGATCGAGCTGTGGGCCGACCGCCAACTGGCAGGTCGTAGCCGAAGTCTTGGCCGACGGGGGCAAACCTGCGCTGGGGAACTACCTCCTCAGCTATTTATATCAGATGTTGCATCAGGCCACCGCGAAGATAGCCGCCAACACCCCAATCACCACTGGCGACCCCTGGTGGTTCCTTCAGATCTGGTTAGTGTTGGCAACCCAAAGGGTGGCTGGTCGGCTCCCTCTGACAGATGCCGTATTTCCAACGCTGGAGCCGATTGAAGATAAGGACGGCAACCAGATCACCACCACCAGGTGCATGAGCTACGGAGATGCAGCCGCCGCTCATGTAGGCTCAAAGCAATCGGCCGAACTGCTGGCCGAATGGTTCATTGCCCTTTACTGCTGGCCTGGTACTTCTACCGGGACCGGGGACTATTCAACTGGGAAGACGTCAACTCAGCTGAAAACCCGAGGTGCAGGGAGTTGTTCATCGCCGCTTTGTCCCCCTGCATCTTGCCGACCGGGATCCACCAGGGCCGATCAGTGGCCAAGAGCTTGGAGTTCTATTACCCGGTGTCGGTGGCGGGGCAGTTCGGTCTTGGGCAACTGCCCATCGGCTTCTTTTATGCCGATAAGATTGAGACGAGGGGAGTGGTAAGCCAGGACTTGATAATGGATTGGCTACTGAATATAGTCGGCCCTCCCCTCGGCGACGTCGGCGTGATTACACTGGCGCTGAGGAAAAGCGCCGCTTACGACCAATGGTGGACGAAATCAAGCGCCACATCTTCCACCAGCGGCCATCCGATTACGTCGACCTCCTCCTGCCTGAGGAGATCCCTCGGTAAGCTTTAAGTCCCAAATGATTTTCTTCTTCTCATCCTTGGCTGATATAGCCGATTAACATTTGCCCTCTGGTTTGCAGGAGACGGAGACGGAGCGGCCAACGGTGAGTGACTCCGGGCGCCCCATCGAATACCGTTTAGGTGTTCTGGATGGGGGCGGCCTTGCTCCGTCGGCCATCGGCTGGGGGGCGCTGAAGCTGGCGTTTTTGGCTGATGACCAACAATGAATCTCCCATTATTTCGATGGCGTTGGCTTCAACTTCCTTGAGTAGATGTAATCCTTTAAGAATGGCTTCGTATCCGGCTTGGTTGTTTGTAGCGTGGGGGTTGATGGCAAAAGCAAACTCGAAACTTGCCCCCTAGGCGAAATGATGACCAAGCCGATGCCACAGCCGTTGGTGCAAACCGAGCTGTCGAACATTAAAGTCCAAGGCATAATTTCCACTGAGCCGATTGAGTCGTCTCTGTGCTCCACAATGAAATTGGTTATGGCTTGCCCCTTGACTGCCCTTGGTGCCTGATACCTTAGATCAAATTTTGTTAGCGCGAAAATCCACTTCCCAATTCTTCCTTTGAGCTCTGGAGCCGATAGCATACACTTAACTACATTGGCCTTGCAGATTACCATGCACTCGTTGGATAGCAGATGGTGCCTTAACTTTGTACACGAAAAATAGAGGCATAGGCATAGCTTCTCCTCAGGTGAATACCTCGTTTCCATGTCTAGCAACCGTAGGCTGAGATACAAGATGGCGTTTTCTTTGCCGTTGACCTCTTGGATTAGGACGGAGCCGATTGATTTATCATTGGCTGATAGGTACAGTTTGAATGGTGTTCCCTTTTGTGGAGGCATTAAGACTGGAGGGGAACTCAGATAATCTTTTATGTTGTCTAACGCCCTTTGCTGTTCTGCCCCCCATGTGAATGTTTGATCGGCTTTCAGCCGGAGCAGTGGTGTGAACGGCTCCATCTTTTCGGAGAGATTGGCTATGAACTATCTGATGAAGTTTATCTTGCCGATCAATGATTGGAGTTGTTTTTTGTCCTTCGGAGGTTGAATTGTCTTGATAGCATTTATGCTTCTTGATGTAACTTCAATTCCTCTTTCATGGACAAGAAATCCCAAGAATTGCTCGGCCGATATGCCAAACGCGCACTTAAGCGGATTCATTTTCAGACCGTACTTCTTCGTCCGTTCTAACACTTGTCTCAAATCGGCTATGTGGCCCTCTATCTCCCTTGACTTGAAAACCACGTCGTCAATGTATATCTCTACTAGCGAGCCGATCATATCGTGAAAGATGTAATTCATGGCCCGTTGATATGTTGCCCCAGCATTCTTCAAGCCGAACGTCATTACTACCCATTCGTACAAGCCGATTGCGCCGGGACACCGAAAAGCGGTTTTGTGGATGTCCTCGTCGGTCATGAATATTTGATTATACCCTGCATTTCCATCCCTGAAACTGATAATTTTATGGCCTGAAGCAGCATCGACAAGCAGATCGGCTATCGGCATTGGGTATTCGTCTTTAGGAGTTGCCTTGTTTAGATCTCTAAAATCGATGCATACCCTAAGTTTACCGTTTTTCTTCAACACTGAGACGATGTTTGAGACCCACTCGGCGTATCGGCAAGGCCGAATGAATCTCGCGTCGTATAGCCGAGTGATTTCGGCTTTAATTGCATCGTACATATCGGCCTTAAACCTCCTGGGAAGCTGTTTGAATGGCCGATAGCCTGCCTTAATCGACAGCTGATGCACCACTATTGATCGGCTGAGGCCGGACATCTCGAAGTACTCCCAAGCGAAACAATATTTATATTATTTTAACAACTCAATAAGCTTGGAGCTACAATGAGACAGATTTTTGCTAATGTACGTTGGCCTCGGCTTATCACCAGAGCCGATGTCAATTTCCTCTAATTTGTCGGCCGACGTGAAACCTTGCCCTAGCTTGCCATTGTCTTCGTCCGCGGTGTCCATGCCGAAAACGCTCGAGCCCTCCACCATGTCTTGTTCAAAGCAACAGCTGCAGCTCGTCATTTCCAATCGGCTGTATTGTGGAATTGGACACATTTAGAAAATCGGCTTGCCAGACATTCCCGGATAAACAATCGATGCCTTCAATTTCCCAAAGCGGCAAATCGGCACTGACGACACTAACTGACCTGTCGGATGGTACGATCTCGATCTTGTTGCCGTCCCATTGGATCAGGCTCTGACGCATTGTAGAAGGGATGCAGCAGTTAGCGTGTATCCAGTCCCTTCCGAGCAGCAGGCTGTAAGACCCCTTCCCGTCGATGACAAAGAACGTTGTGGGCACGGTCTTGATGCCGATGGTCATTTCGACGTTGAGGACGCCCTTGGTTTCCGATGGGTTGCCGCCGAAGTCTTTGAGCACCATGTTGGTTTTTATCAGGTCTTCGGCTCCCTTGCCTAGTTTTCTTAATGTTGCGTAAGGCATGAGGTTGACTGCAGCTCAACCATCAACTAGCATTTTCGGTTGCGTAAGGCTTGCCATTGACGAATCCTTTAACGTACAGTGGCTTTAAGTGCCGATTTTCGGTTCCTTCGGGTTTGTCAAAGACACTGGTCCGTGAGATTGCCGGTTCGCGTGTCGTCCTCAATGGTGTTCGCATCGGCTTCGGAGCGCCGAACTCGGCGCGGCAAGACGAACACCATGTTAACTGATGTAGAAATTTTGCCTTTCCCTTTGGCTGCCCTCCTGGCTTGATCGGCTGGGCTTTCCTCGGCTTGCTCTTCATCGGATATGGGAGCCTTCTCTTTGGTACCCATCGCTTTTCGATTTTGCCCAGCCGACGACGCTATTCATGGATCATTTGCTAAACTTCGTCTTCTCTCCCTTCACGCTTGAGCCGTTGAACCCTTCTTTTTTGCATCTTTGTGAAGAGATCGGACGGGCACCATTGGGGGTTGGTCGATTCCTGATCGTCGGCCTCTTCATCGTCGCGGTTATCGCCATCACGATTTTTGTCGACGAAGAAGTCTTGGTGGATCGGCCCGAGCCGATCATGGACAGACCGCTGCCTTTGGTTTAGCTGAACGGCTCAGGGGACGAACCGAGTTGGGCTTGCAGTCGATGAGCTCCTGTGCTCATCGTCGCGGTGGTCGTTGCATGCTGGGCAATCGTCCAGTGTCGGCAGTCTCATGCCAGATTCCCAGCAGTACCTGAAAAAATCACAATGCCAATGCGGATCGGCACTGTGGCGATTTACCTCATATCGTCGGCTTTGGGTGTTCGGCTCTCGCTGATGAGGTGCTTCGTTGTAAGCCTCTTCCTGCCGAGACCGGTACTGATGATAGTGTCGGCTACGTTCATGGATCGACCGTCGGTCAGCCGATCTGATAATTGGGCGCACCATATTAATTGGCGCGGCGTGACATCCAATTTGATCGCCTTCTGCCTTGGCCCCGATCGATGTATTGACTAAGTTGTTCGCCATTCTGTTCTGTCGATCAGCTTGCCTGGGACCGGCTTGGACCGCGTTGACCGGGAAAGGATTGCCGTCTACTTTCATCGGCCGATTTGAATCGACGAACTTCAGCTTCCGGGCCTCAATCGTCGATTGGATTTGCTGCCTGAAGACTTTGCAGTCGTTGGTGGTGTGGGATGTGGAGTTGTGCCACTTGCAATATTTCTTTTTCTTCAATTCTTCAGCCGACGGGATCACGTGATTTTTAGGGAACTGAATCTGCTTCTCCTTGAGCAGCAAGTCAAAAATCTTGTCGGCCTTGGTGATGTCGAAATCATATCTTTCTTCCTTGGCCGTCATCAGCAGCCATTGGCAAACGATGGCTTTTTTGTTCTTGGCCCATTCGGCTACCGCCACTTCTGCATCATTATCGTTGGACTCGTAGTCTGATTCGATGATGACCTGAGTTATATTTTTGACGGGCTTCCTGGTGTCTTGGAATCGCTGCTCGTGGGCCATCACCTTCTGCGCCAAGTGGGCTAAGTTGTCAATGTCCTGCGCAGAGAATCGCTCTCGGATCGACGCGATCAAACCATGAAAGGCCAAATCGGCCAGCTGGGCATCCGATAGCACCAGGCTGTAGCATCGGTTCCTCATCTCCCTAAAGCGTTGGATGTATTCTTGGACCGATTCGTTGTGTTTTTGCCTGATGCTGGTGAGGTCCGACAACTTCATCTCGTGGTTGCCGGAGTAAAAGTAGCTGTGGAATTGTTTTTCAAGATCGGCCTAGCTCTGAATTGAGTTGTAGGGCAATGAGGAGAACCAAGTAAAAGCCGATCCTGAAAGAGAAAGAGGGAACAATCGGACTCTCAAGGCGTCCGTAGCCGATGCTTCGCCGCACCGTGCCAAGAATCGGCTAACATGCTCGTAGGTTGAAACGTTGTCCCGCCCTGAGAACTTCGAAAAATCTGGGATCTTGTATCGGTTGGGCAATGGGGATCCGGTCGAAGTGCTCTCGATAGGGATACCGATACATGTTCCCTGAGTCCTTCGGTTTGAGGCCGAATTGATCGCGCATGACATCTGCGATCAGATCGGCCCATGTCCGGTTGTCTTGCTGTATCGGCTCGTATGGGTCATACGGCGCGGGTGCTTGCCGATACAGCGGTGGTGGCGTCTGAGGCCTGTAATGATGATCTTGACGGCCTCCTTGGTACTGGTAGTGATGATCAGCGGGAGGCGGCCGATGCGCCGGTGGTGGCGTTGGAGCTCCTGGAAACAGCTGGCGGCCACCGACGTTGTACCGTCTATCTGGATCAATCGGCTCTGACTGCCGATTGTCATTGAACATGTTAGCAATCCGATCTTGGGGCAGCAGCTGCTGTCGGTTCAGCATAGTAATTGCTGGCCTTATAGCCGATTCACCTGGATTTGGCTGACCGAGGACTCCTCCCGGCGGCCCTTGTTGTGCTAGCGGTGGGATCGGCCGATTCTGTGTGACCAGCGTCCTGTAACCAGGAAATTGGCCGTCTGTGAAGTACGTCGGCCCTCGTTGCAGCTGGTCGGCTATCTTGGCGTCGACCATAGTAGCGATCATGTTATTGAGAGTGTTGACCAGTATGCTACTTTGGTTGACCAACGCGTGATGGGTCGGCTCCTCCACCTTCTGTAGAGAATACACAGCCAAATCGTCCTGTTCCTGGGTCGGCTCCTCCACCTTCTGTTTGCCTTTCGCCTCATTAGAGGAGGATGCCTAAGGGTCATTCATGTTGAACTTATATTTTTGATGCACGACCCCAGATCTTGTTTGGGTGAAAGATTGCAAGTAATTAGCCTGGAGCTCTTCCACCATCTTCTTATAATCGGCTTGCTGTTCAACTGATAACTGCTCCATCTTAACAGGCACGATGTTGTCCTGGGAAATGCTGAGGCTCTTGGAGTCGACCATCTTGCCGGCTGAATCTATGCGCCCGAGTCGAGCCGACAGAGAAAGTCCCACTGGGCGTGCCAGGAAGCGTGTTGATGAGAAATTTCTCTCACGCGCTGGCCTGGGAGATCTGCTTAACTCCAGTGCAGGTCCTTCTCAGCTGCCTGTGCTGTGCAGGGCGTGCCAATTGGTTTGATCTGTTAACCAACAAGAAAAACAAAGAAATATGCGTTAAGTGTTCGGTTAGATCCCCACTGGATCGGCTGAGGGACCCATAAACATATATATGCTATCCTAAACTATATTTAAACCAAGTGACTGGAATGGATCAGCTATACCGAGACAGCATCAGCCGCTTAACCCAAATACAGTAAAGGATAATAAATATATGAATCGATAACCTAGCCGATACTGAAAAGCTAACAATGAATCGGCTAGTACTCCAATGAATCTTATAGACAGATATCATTCTTGAATCAAATGCATAGCCTGGAAATCGGCCGTCGGCTGTCGATGGTGGGCCGATTTCGGTTGACAACGTCCGACAAGAATGCGATCTTAACATAAGAGGCGGTCCTAATACAAATCTAATAATAAATATATTAAAAGAAACATATCAAGGCAGATAAGGCCGGCTGAAACCCCGGCGCTGTCTCTAAACAATATAAATCTTAGCTGAATAGATCATTGATAGTTCTAAAAACGACTTAATAGTTCGAACCCGATGCAGTATTAAGTATAAAAAGAAAAACCTGATCTATTGCGGCCGATTTATATCCCTCGAGACGGTGGATATAACATATAAACCAACCAACCTTTAGATCTAGCCCTATCGGCTGCAAGTTCTTGATAGAACTAGCAAATGTTAGGATAGATCTAAACATTAGTCTAATTTATATGCGCTATATGATAAATGGCGTAGTATAAACTCTTGAATCTAATATGTCATTACGATGGAAGAACTAGAAACAACAGATCATACCACTAATGACAAGCATTTACCTAGATCTGGGGATCGAAACGATGCAGCCCGTAGCCAAACAAAGTGCTCGTGTGAAGAAAAAGGTTGGCGATGCGCCGAAGGTTTGATTGATTGTGATTCTGATTGTTTACAAGGGGTCTCGTGTCCTATTTATACCAAAGATACAATTATCTGTACAAACCCTGAACTCTATCTAAACTACCATTTAAAACACAACATTATCCCGAGAAGGACCCATGCCGTGTTACAACTAACAGTTTAAACAAACTCCTAAATTACAGATACAATTGCCGTTACAGGACTCTATCCATAGGTGGCAATATCGTTTAACGCGCAAGTAATAACTGAATCTTCTATTTATCTTCAAATTACTGCATCAGAAACGGTTTTATCTCTTCCAGACCTAGAATCGGCTATCGGCTGCCATTGTCCGATCCAACCTTAGCCGATTGGCCTCGCAGCCGATCAGTCCTCAGCCGATGCGGCCTCTATTTCCACACCAAACCAGCCGATCCGATTCCACTTCACCTTTGCAGATTTAGGGACTCAATTACCAAATTTTAGTGTTAACAGGGTAAACTTGTACACCTTTGATGAAAGCTAAAAACTATTCGAACAGTCGTGCCCTCGGTTATGGGCAAACTGAGCAATGTACCCAAAGTTAGTCTTGTTTTATAAAACATTGGGAGGATGGAATGATCATAGTGTAGTCATGTGGAATTTTAGCCTGGGATAAGGTAGGTTCGCAGGCTTATGCGACCTTGTTGATACTAAAATATTGGCTTAGAACACGACCATATTTTAAATGAACTTTAAATAGTTAAAATGTTTAAACTATGGCTTTATGCAGAAATGAACCTTATTTGGCCATTTACTTGTTTCCCCTATGCATTATTGTTGCATTCCGGTGTGACTTGCTGAGTACGGTGGTGGTACTCACTCTTGCTCACAAAAAAATCCAGAGGATGGATCTGATGAAAATGAAGGCCTAGACATCTAGTTCACTCCATAGTCTTGTGGATGCTGTTGTTCCATAGTGTTCCGTTGTTTTATCACATCAATAGAATTCAAAAAGGTTGGTTTAATAGCTCGTGTTCTTGTCCTAATCCCTCCCTTCTCTTTTCCATCTTATCTTGGCTTCTACAGATCGTGATCACAAGGAGTATTTCTGCTAACAATGTTGGTGCTGGAATTTCTGCACAGAATCAGAACCAGAACCAAAACCAGAATCAAGACCAGGGCAACGCTTAGCCACCGCCAACGCCACGGCCACCAATCCAAGATCACCCGAACATAGCACCAGTGCTCGCCAACCAAAACCACCTCATCACAGCTTTGCTCCACCAAATGCAGAACCCACAAGGACCCGTTGATCATGCTCGAGCTCCCATACATGCTCCACCATAGTAAAAGCTATTGGAATTCCTCCGAGTCCAACCTACAACCTTTTCAAGTGCCACCAACCACATTGAAGCAAATGACTGGCTTCCCACGATCAACAAGAAGTTGGACCTCATCCAATGTAATGATGAAGAGAAAGCTGCCTTTGTTACTCACCAACTTCATTGACCCGCTTCCGAGTGGTGGAACCACTTCTAGGCCACCCAGCCAGCTGGACAAGTTAGCACTTGGGCTCGTTTCTCTATTGCTTTTCGTAGGCTCAAGTGCCTGCTGGAATTGTTACCTAGAAAAAGAAGGAATTTCGTGAACTCAAGCAAGATGGCAGGACAATCACTGAATTTCTTACGAGTTCAACAGATTGGCTCACTATGCACCCGAGGACGTTGGCACAGATGAAGAGAAGTAGGAAAAATTTCTTGAAGGGTTGGAAGACGAGCTGTCTGTCCAGCTCATCTCTAGTGACGACAAAGACTTCCAAAAACTCATGGACAAGATGATCTGCCAGGAAAACAAGCAACTCAAGATGGAAAGCAAGAAGCGCAGGATGGCCAATGCCAGAATGTTTCAAGGATAAAGTTAGAGACCTCGATATGTGTTACCCTCACATGTCGGTTCTTCATCAGCACAGCGTGCATCCCGTCCACAGTTGAACCACAAACTGCTCAACCTGGGTTGGAACAACGGTCAGCATTCCACCCCTATGACTGCCTAGGTTGGATCGACATGCAGAGACAGCTTCGAAAAGTTACTCTTGTGCTTCAATTGTCCTAAGCCCGGACACCTCGCCGACAAGTGCCCAAAGCAAAGCGTCCGCAAGCTTCTGCACCTGCATGCAATGGCAACCAGAACAACAACAGTGGCAACCACAACAACAACAACCTGGTGAAGGGATGTGTGAACCACATCTAGGCCAAGGAAGAACAAGCTGCACAAAAAGTCATTTTGGTATGTTTCGGTTTAATTTTGTTCATGCCTCTGTACTTTTTGATTTTGGAGCTATGCATTCCTTTATATCAATAGATTTTGTGGCTAAATACCAAATGAGGGTAGGGGTCCTCAACAACCCTGTGATAGTATCAACCCTGGGAAACCAATTACCTACTAAGCTCTTCACCCCGTCAGTAACCATAGAGATCCAAGGGGTCGCTTTTCTAGCTAATCTTATCCTTTTAAGCTTCAAGAATTTGGATGTCATTCTTGGAATGAACTGGTTTGGCCAAGCACGGTGGAATGATAGATTGTGCTAACCGATCCGTATCCTTGACCGGGATATTGGCCAACACATTTCATGCTAAGCCGGCACTAACTTGTAAGCAAATTATGAACCAGGTCAGTGTAGAGGAGATACCTATCATGAAAGAGTATGCAGATATTCTCCTTGAGGAACTGCCAAGCATGCCACCCAAGAGGGATATTGAGTTTCGAATTGACTTAGTACCCGGGACAATGCCAATCTCCAAGAGACCGTATCACATGGCTGCCAATGAACTGGCCGAAGTTAAAAAAACAATTGGGAGAACTCAAAGGAAAAGGTTACATCCGACCAAGCACTTCACCCTAGGGAGCGCCGATTATCTTTGTGGAAAAGGACAAAACTAACATAATGTGCTTTGATTATTGTGCACTCAACAAGGTCATCATAAAAAATAAATTTCCTCTCCCAAGGATTGATGACCCCTTTGATCAACTAAAAGGAGCAATAGTGTTATGTAAAATTGATCTTCGATCAGGCTACCATAAGCTAAGGATTTGAGAGGAAGATATCCGCAAAACGACATTCACAACCAGATGTGGGTTATATGAATGCACAGTTATGTCGTTCGGACTAACAAATGCACCAGCCTTCTTTATGAATCTAATGAATAAAATGTTCATGGAGTATTTGGACAAGTTTGTCATGGTCTTCATCGATGACATCTTGATCTATTCCAAGACAACAGAGGAACATGAGCAATGCCTCCGCTTAGCACTAGAGAAGCTTAGGGAACACCAATTGTATGCCAAGTTCAGTAAATTTGAATTTTGGCTTTTGGAAGTGAAATTTCTCGCACATGTCATTTGAGCTCAAGGAGTGGCAGTGGATCCAATTAATGTCAAACAAGTGACAAATTGGAATCAACCTAAGTCGATGAACCAAGTCCATAGTTTCCTTGGACTTGTAGACTATTATAGCCGGATCATCGAAAATTTCTCAAGAATAGCAAGACCAATGACTCAACTGCTAAAGAAAGAAGAGAAAATTATATGGACCCCATAGTATGAGGAGGAATTTCAAGTGCTCAAAAAGATGTTAGTGTCTGCTCCAATGCTGGTATTGCCGAACACCCATAAGGATTTCCAGGTGCACTATGATGTCTCACGAAAAGGACTAGGGTGTGTTGTGATGCAAGAAGGACAAGTGGCAGCCTATGCTTCTCACCAACTCCGTCCCCATGAGAACAACTACCCAACACATGACTTGGAAGTAGCTAATATAGTGCATGCTTTGAAAATCTGGAGTCACTATCTCATCACTAACCATTGTGAGATATATACATACAATAAAAGTTTGAAGTATATATTCACTCAACCAGATCTAAATCTCCATTAGAGAAGATGGTTAGAGCTCATTAAATACTATGACGTGGGAATTCACTACCATCCGGGGAAAGTTAATGTTGTGGGTGATGCCTTGAGTCAAAAAATTACCATGAGCCATATCCACCTGAACCCGAGAACTCGAGACTTTGAATTTGGGAATAGTTAGTCCTGGCTACGTGGCAACTCCAGAAGCAAAGCCTCTACTCCTTGATCAAATTCGTGAAGCTCAAAAAAATGATTCAGATATCCAAGAGATCAAGAATAATATGAGAAGAGGAAAATAAATTGAGTTTTCTAAAGATTAACATGGGATCATCATCTAGTATGAGGAACATGTGTGTGTCCCTAATGATACTGAGATCAAGAAACTCATTCTGCAGGAGGCCCACAAGAGCCAATACTCAATACACCCCAGCAGCACAAAATGTATCAATACGTGAAAACAAAATATTTGTGGGTCAATATGAAATGAGAGGTAGCAGAATTTATGGCACTTTGTCATATGTTTCAACGAGTCAAAGTATAACACCAAAGGCCAGCTGGACTGCTACAACCACTCAAGATTACAGAATTGAAGTGGAATGAAATTGGAATGGATTTCATGGCCGGTCTTCCATGGACCCAATATGGGTATGACTCTATTTGGATTGTCATTGACCGCCTAACCGAAGTTGCCAATTTCATCACAGTCAAAACCACTAATCCCGGCAGCAGGTTGACAAAATTATACTTTGGTAGGATAGCCTGTTTTCATGGGGTACCAAAGAGAATCGTATCTGATCGGGGCAGCCTTTCACTTCTAAGTTCTGGCAGAAGTATCAACAAGAAATGGGAACTCGTTTGAACTTTAGCACCGCTGACCACCCCGAAACAGATAGTCACACAGAGCGAGTCAACCAGATTCTTGTGGATATGCTCAGGGTTGTGCCCTAGATTTTGGCAAAAGTTGGGATAAGAGTCTTCCTTATGTAGAATTCTCTTATAACAATAGCTACCAAGCCAGTCTACAGATGGCACCTTTTGAAGCCCTCTATGGCCGAAAATGTTGAACCCCAATCCTTTGGGACCAAACCGGAGAACGTCATGTTTTTGGAACTGACATTCTAAAGGAAGTAGAGGAAACAGTCATGGTCATCCAAGCAAATCTGAAGGTTGCCTAGTCCTAACAGAAAAGCTATGTAGACACACGTCGGAGGAATGTGGCCTTTGAAGAAGGAGGCTTTGTGTTGTGGGGTCTCCTCCGGAGAGGTCAACTCCCACAATACCACATAACCTCTCAGGAGTCTGGTTATACGTGAAATAGTACAGATACAAGAACTTCGTTTATTATTACAAACTATTAATGTTTAGGTACAAACCATGTAATACAAGAAAGCTGCGACACTTCCACAGGGATAGCCCGAGTGTAGAGTCGACCTAAAAATCGTACTCGTCTTCCTAGTCCTCTAGGGTACTTGGGAGTTCTTTATCTGCTTCACGGTTTGCTAAAAATATTATATGCAAGGATGAGCACCAATGATACTCAGCAAGCCAAACTGAATGCAACTTTATATAGATAAACATGCATGATTTATCGACAAGAGAAAGGAATTATAAATCTATTCCTAGCATGATGATATATCCTATCCTTCATTTAAAATATTTTATGTGGACATCTAAGAGTATGAACCATAAACTTAATTTTAGCGTAATTCTATATTCTACCCTTTCTTATAAATATGCAAGATGTCTTATAAAGAATAATATTATCCTAGCGTTAACATTATTTTATACCATATAGATATGCATGATGTGATATAAGTCTAATCTTAATGTGATCTCATACTAAAATAGATATACATGATGTCCTAAAAGGAAATAACCTAAGCCTAACTTTAACATGAACCTAGGTTATATCCTTTCTCATAAGTACTTATATATGAATATCAAATTTTAGGGATGGCATTTTAGAAATGTTGCTTATGCCATTAAACTGGATTCACCCATAGACGCAACTCCATTAACCGGGACTATGACGTACTCGAATACAATAAACACTACAGTGTTTGCCCAGCTTTACCTGAGGATTAACCTTAGTTAGCCAGACTAAAGGGTAACATAGCATTTATATAGTTCTAACCTTTTCTGATGTATGACTGAGACCTGAGTTCTATCTTAATAGGAGCACCAATTCTAACCAGTAATTGGTGGAGGCATCTCCTATTTAATAGTTTCTCATCACACACTTACCCCGCCTTGGTGGAACCTGGATTCTATCTTAACAAACGGTACCGATCTGGTTAATATCGTCATTGTTATCCGTTATTTACATAGTTGTCTACCAATAAGACTTTATCAACACTACAATCTCCAATGTTGTTATGTGCATTATAAATCTCCTGAGTCCCCAAGGAGATCGGAGAGAAATATATAAATTCCATGCCGGTATAACCGGTCCATCGGATGGGCGAAACTATGTCCTTATTCTGGCACAAGAGTTTCTATAGTTTTCTGGCATACAGCCAAAACCATTTAGGTCATATGAATTATATTTTTTGGCATATAACCAAAATTATTCTCATATCACATGAGATGCTAGGACTTATATTTGCCTACCACATAAAATAATGGATCATTTTTTTATTCTATTGTATGAAATAATAATATAATTCCATATGACCATTGCATAAAATATTAATGCTCATTTTATTATTCTCATGATTTTATATTCAATGTAGGTTATCAGAATGTTGTCTAAGGAGAAGGAGAATATATCTAATCATGTGAAATACTAAGCTTCTCCTTTTCTACACAAAAGATAGAATATTTCTAATGTATGAAATAATAACTTATATGTACTAAAGAATTCCTTGTATTCACATGAAATATTGATATAAATAATCTAAAGAATATTTAAAACTACATGAAATGATAATTTATAACTATCTAACTTAACTAACCCATTCCACAAAATATTTATAATTAATTATACAATTTATAACATGGTAATTTATTATTTTTAAATTCTATAAATGATCAAGGATAGTTTGACTTGCCTTCAGGACCAATGGTCTCAAATCCTTTATTTCCTCGAATAGGAATGAAGATGTTTATGTCAACGATATGGTCGAGTTTGGTTTCCTCTGCGAACTCAACGTTGCGATCTATCGTTAAATGATAAAATAAATCAAATGAACAACTTCAAAGAAACACCAATTATATACAGAAATTCAAAAAGAGTTTAAAAGGTGATTTTTCAAGGTTTAAAGGGAAAATTATTTGTTAGGTCCTAAAAACTTAAAATTTAGGCTTGAATAGAATAAAGAAAATAAAAAGAATATTAAAATACTTTAGAGAGGAAAAAGGGATAATTTTTAGAATTTTAAATAAGAAGTTTGTTTGCTAGATTTTAGGATTTGCAATTTGAGCTTCAATTGGAATAAAAAGAGTTGTAGGACATATTTCAAATATTTTAAAAGATGGATGAATAAGTTTTTAAGAAAAATGAGAGGAATTTAAAATAAAATTTGGAAGGAGTCAAAGGGGTTAAACTATTTCTCTAGAGTTATTTGTCAAATCCTAAACATTTAAAATTTGCGTTCGATAAAATAAAAAGAGTTAAAAAGAATATTTAAAATATTTTGAAAAAAATTATATAGGAAGATTATTTGTTAGATTCTAAAGTTTAAAATTTGGGCTTGTCTTAAAATAATTTATATAGAATTAAAAGCTAAGAATGTTTTTCAAAAGGAAATATAGATAAATTTGAAAAAAGGAGAATTTATAAAGTTTTGAAAGGAGTAAAAGGATCTATTGGTCAATAGGGAATAAACTAATTTTCTAAAAATTATTGAATTAGTTCAAATAAACATCAAAAATCATCACATAAAAGAATTCAAAAAGTTTTTGAAAAGATGATTTTTGGAGTTTTAAAAGGTTATATTTTTAGGTTTGAAAATTTAAATTTGAATAAATATAAATATAAAAGAGATTTAAAATAAATATTTTTGAAGGATTTAAAATGGTAAATAAATAAGCTTTTAAAAGGAATATAAAAATTTTAGAATAAGATTTTGAAAGAGATCAAAAGAATCAACCTATTTTCCTAGAGTTTTTCATATATTTTTCCTATTTTTCTCTCTCTTTCCTATCTCTTCTTTTAACAAAATAAAAAAATGATGTCTCATGCTGGATTCGAACCGGAGACCTCACAGTCCCACTTCAACTTATCAACCATTGCGCCAGCTTTCCTTTCCATCTTACTATTTCTTTTTATTTCGTTTTCTTCCTCTCTTTTCTCTCTCTTTTCTCCTTGTTCTTCTCCTTCTTCTTCTTCTTCTTCTTCTTCTTAAAAGCACCTATGAGTCGTAGAGGAACTAATGGCGGTGTTGGTTTGGTTGGTAATGCACCGGAGAGGGCTGGCGCCGTGCGCATGGCGGTGGCCGAACAGAGGAACTCCGGCAGCACTCGTCGCCGGTGATCTCCGGTGAATTCTGGGTTGGGAAAGATGAGGGGAAAGAAAGGTTAAGAGATATGGATCACGAATTTGCCTTCAATTGGACGGGAAATTGGCCAACGATGATGAATTCAAGGGATTTCTTCTAGCGGCCGGCTAGGGTTCTTCAGAGACCCTTCACTGATTTTACTACAAATTCTCACAATGTAGTGTATAAGAACTGGGGATACTTGAGGGGAAATAAGGAAGAAAAGATAGAAATGAAGTTTGGTATCTAAGGTTTGGCCCGCCGTGGTCTTATTTATAGGCTTCAATGTCGGTTTGGAGCTTTGGATATCACCGGCGGCCATGGCGGTTCAGTTAAATCAGTTTACTGGGTATAGGGCTGATGCCGTGGCCGAGCCAATTCGGCGTTTACACGTGCACAAGGGGATAGTCAGTTCACTTAGGTTAGTTGGGTCTTCAGTGGGCAGAGCCAGCCCACGACACGATGGCCGAATCCCAGCGGCAGTCGTGGTCTTACCGAACCAGGGAGGAAGAAGAAGGTACGAAGAAGGAAAGAAAAGAAAGAAAAGAGAAAGGAAAAAATAGAAATGTGGAAAAATAAGGAAAAAGAATAATAAAAGAAAAGGAAAATTTTGGGGAAAGTTTAGGATAATTTAACTTAGGCTTCTAAAATTAATTTAAATTCAATTTTAAGGGGGAATTTTCTTGATTTAAAAGCTAATTAGAATTTTTCAAAAATAAAAATCAAAACTTAGTAAAATTTAATTTTATAAATTGAAATAAGGAAAAAGTTAATAATTATTAAGGAATTTTAAATGTTTTATCACAAAGCACACAACACAACTATTCGCAAAAATTTTCTTCGTAATTTTATATATTTTCAAAAGTGCATAATTTGAGGATGTTACATGTGTAAATCAGTATTACCCCGCTTTGAGGTGTTTGTTGTTTCCACGCCAAGGGAAAGTTGGCACCATGTTTTGTGGGACTATATAAAATTCTTGGTAGACGAAGATAAGTTGCTTATCAATTGGAACTACCGGCATCTCTGGGAGGAGTTCATGATGTATTCAACGTGTCGCAACTCAAGAAGTGTCTTCGAGTCCCAACAGAGCAAGCAGATCCAGAGAAGATTGAGATACAGGAAGATCAGACATATGTGACAAGCCTATAAGGATCTTGGAAGCATCTAACAGGCATGCTTGAAGCCGGGTGATCCGTTTTTTGCAATGTTCAATAGAGCAATCATTCAGAACAGGAAGAAACTTGGGAAAGAGAAGATGAACTGAAGTCTGCCCATCCTCACCACTTTGTAAGTGCTTCCGAATCTTGAGGATAAGATTCTATGTAAGGGAATAGGTTTGTATGTTTAAATCATGCTTTAATGCATTTCTAGAAATTTTTAAAAGCCCAAAAGAACCTACAAAAATTAAAACCCACCAAGATTGATGTCAAAATGGTGTGTGGGTATTTTTAGTAAATTCCCCACACTTCAAAATGCTTAACACATTTTTACTTGAATTTCTAGAGAATCCTAAGTAATTTTAAGGGAACAAAAACAATTAAAAGAGTTCTATAAAAAGAAAATCTAAAGAAACCTTCCTCCTCCTGGGCCGCTTTCGGCCCATTCCTTCTATCCCCTCCTCGCTGTCCCATCCCAGCCGCCCTCTTCCTTCTCTCCCTTCCTCCCTCGTGGGCTACCACCTCCGCTCGGCCCACTCGGCGTGGCCTCCCTCCCCCCTTCCTCGTCGCGCGGCCTAGCAGGCCCCATGCCGCCTCTCCTCTACCTGTGCGGCCCAGCCGACTGGCGCCCCCTCCCGATGACAGATGGGCCACTCCCGTCATCCCCAACCTTCGGACGGCTCCTCTTACTCTGGCTGAAGCCCTAGCACCGGCCACCTCTGATTCGCCTCCCTGGCTCGCGGAAGCCCTACCGTCGGCCACCTCCGATTCGCCACCTCGACTCACCAAAGCCCTACGTTGGCCACCTCCAATTCGCCTCCCCGGCTTGCCGTCTTCCCAAATTGATTTGGGGAAATTAATCCCCACCTCATCCTCTCCAACTCCCCCATGATTTCCCACCTAATCCCATGATATTTTGGAGTGGATTTTAAAGGCTCTCTTCAATGGTGAGCTCCACCATGGCCGGCGTTGATCTCCCTCCCTGGCGACCCTTTGCCTACATTCCGACCAATAATAGGGAGCTATCAACCTCCTCTCCTCGCCCCGCATTGACGCCCAGACCCTTCTCCCTCTTCACTGGCCATCGAGCCACTCCACCCGTGCGTCGTCGCCATCGCACGGCTCCGGTGGCCTCTCACCGATGGCCGAGCCCCCTCGGACCCAGCGACACCACCGTTGGTTGCCGCCTCCTCCTCTCCCTCTTCCACTCCTCCTTTGAGCACGAGGAACACAAGAACAATGGTGATGCCGACAACCCAAAGCTCTCTGCTGCCTCTTCCTCACCGCCAGCCATCTCCATCAACCACTCGCCACTGCGTCTACTCAGTGAGAACCGTTGCCTCTTCCTATCTCCGTTTGTCCCTTTTGCACACTCCATCATGCCATCGCTGCATCGTCAGCTGCCGCCGGCGAGCCGTCGGGCTCGGGTGTAGCCCTTGCCAAGTCGTGCCCATGTGCCGGTGCACCATGAGCCGCCTCCGTGAGCTCGGCTCATGGTGGACTGAGCGATTGGCAAGTGGGACCCGTCTCCGTGGACTTAGTGCATGCTCTCTCTTTCCCTCCTTGCTGATGCAATAATTCAGTTTTCCTTTATAAAAATAATTCACTAAATTGCAAATTTCCATTTAAACAACGCCTAAACTTTAAATGGCCATATGTTGACCGTTGGAACTCGAAATTGACCCGTTCAAGTCTCTAATTTCTCCTAAAAATGCGTAAAACCCACTTATTTGCTTTATTGTTTTTGTTCATATGGTTTTCTTAGCCTTTTTATATTTCATTGTGTTGGTCGTGTAGATCCTGTTGTTCCTGAAGATCAACATGAATTTATTATGTATTTCACAGTCATTTGTAGTATATACTTGTTATACAAAATTTTAGTAGCATTTATATTATAGTATGTGTCACATTTTAATTTACAATAGCTAATTTTAGTAGCATTTATATTATAGTTTGAATCAAATAAATCTGGAGTCACTTCATTTAGAGTTGGAATTAATTTTTATGAATTTTATAATATCTCATATCAATTATAATTATTTACTTCTTACCCAAATGTGAATATATTTTGTATACCAGTTATTCCAGATCTTACTTCACCTAAATAAAATTCATTATTTTCAACTCATTTGGAGCTAAAATGAAATTTCTACAAATTTTACAAGTTGGACTATGTTTTACATTAATTATTCTATATATGAAATTTTAGGGATATTTCTTGTATTGTAAGTGTAACTTTTCATTTTACAATATTAAAGAGCATAACTTTGCGAGTTTACTAGAATTTGGTTCATCTAACTTGAATTTTATATGCATTTTACAAATTTGCTCATTTTTTAGTTCAACAAGTAATGTTTCAAGTACTTTCTTTTATATATCCAAATTTTAAATATATGGGGTCCATTGGTTAGTGAATGGACAGTATGCAAAAGGCCCTTGAGGTTTCCAAAAATAGAATCCGTAGTCCCTGCACGTGTTAAATGTAAATACCGAGTCCTAAAGTTTCACTATATTTACATATAAGTCCATGACCCCACATTTCAATCACTGCATTTATCCAAACAGATCTAACAAGTTTTGGATTATTGAAAAAGGATCCTCGCGTTCCAATCACCTGGGCCCACATGTTGACGACACGACGGCGGAGCAACAGCAACGAGCGGCAACCCGACGAGTTTGTCGATGGTGCTAGCAGCGAAAGGTGTTGTGTCGGGCAATGCGGCCAAAATAAAAAAGATGTGCAATCCCATTGCGCACCCGACAGTGGTAGTCTCATCGTCGGCGATGGCTGGAGCTATGCTGACGAGGAGTGCGAGGATGCCATGCAAAAGGCTGTTGAGCTCAGGTTAGTCATACTTGATGCATGCATGTGTGTTTACAAAGGTCCTAGATACTTTACCGAACACTTGGTTGGGGTCGGCGAGGCTTGAATCGTGGTGGTTGTGCACGGAACGGCTCGGCGGTGGCAGGAAACTTTGGGAAGACGGTGATGGCATGAATGGGCCATAGAGGTACGAAGGAGATGTAGGATGGAAACAGAGTAAACAAATCTACCAGAGGGGGGTGAATGGTAGGAAAAACAAAAACCCAAAAATCTTTTGCGGAATTAAAAGATTACATCTCACCACTCGAAACCAATCTAGAAAATGAAATCAAACTATAGCTGTCGAAGTCGCCGCCGGTCACACTCTCGTATAACCGCTTGTTAGACCGCCCCTGCTGGTCGATCAGACCGCCGTGTCACCTCCCGTTGGACCGCTGCTGCAACCCGTCGGTTAGACCGTCGGGACCCAGAAAACATCGGTAGATGAACTCTCGAAGAAGTAGATCAAACTATTTCGACTTTATTGCATCTAACAGTGTTTACAACATGCAACAACAGCACTCCTCACCAAAATCTCGACCTAACTCGAAATCCTAGCTATTCTCTCAACTTTCTTTCTTGCAAATCGACATCTAGGAGGCACACCCTCCCTCTCTATTTATACATAAAGTAAGCACACGAATCTTTCACGAATTAGGACTCCCAACTACATGGGAAACCCTCTCTTGCAAGCTTCCAACTCATCTCTTTCCTTATCTCAATCCATCATCCCGAATCCGAACTTTCTTCCAAATTTGACTCCTCTTTCCATACGCACATGATTCCTCTCGTATTACCGTATGAATTCTCCATCTTCCATGTGCATTATCTTCTAGCCTTTTAGTATCCCACGTGATTTCTTGATCTTCGGACGTCCACTTCTCCCAACTCGACTCCGACCCATCACCGACAACACTATCCCGAGGCCTCAAGCGATACTTGCACGTATACGACAAAGAAACCATATTCCAAGCACAAGTTTGTCCAAACTTGACTCACATTAGGATAAAAATAGTAACCATACACATAAAAACCATCTAGAAGTCAAATCCATGAAGAAACAATCCATAACCGAAAAGATAAACCGAAACCGAAAGCGAACAGGTGTGCTGCCGGTCAGACTGTGAGCCAGCCAGTCTAACCGTGTGCATACCTCTGGTTTGACTGGTCATGCCTGGCTGGTCTGGCCGCACATAAAATATCACAAATCTCCACTGTTTCATCACATAAAATATAAATCAAACACATTTGATTCTATAGGAGAGACATGTATGAGGTTGGTAAAGTCCTAAGGATAATTCATGCATGAGGAATTGAATTGTGGCTCACCGGAGAATTTGGAATCGACAATGGAGCTCGACGGCTAAAGTTGGGAAAGACGATGGTGATCTTCATCCTTGAGGCACCAATCTTGGGGATTCTTGAGGGGTTTTGGCCATGGTGTCGAGGAGATACTGGCGGCATGGCGGCTTGGCTCGATATGGTCCATGGCGGTCGAAAACCAGCAATGCAGCGGCGGCGCTCGGTGTGTGCTCCGAAGCTCTCGTGGGCAAGGTCGCGTTCCTGATCAGCTGCTACACAACAGAGGTTGAGGTTAGTAGGGATGAAACCGGCGTCTTGAGGTGGTAATGGAATCGTAAGAGGTAGGAATGGCGACCGCTCGACAGCGGTGGCGTTGTCCTTCTTCTCGGCGGCCAACGATGAGTTTGAGGATGACAGAGAGGCAGAGGGCTCTCTCTTCCTCAGTGCGATTGGTACTGGGAAGGAGAGGGCAACCATGCGATGCTATAACAGGGATCTTGGCATCAGCCATGTCCAGCTCTCACACTCATTCTCTCTTGTGTTTTCCCTTAGTTGAGTAGAGGAGAGGAGGCAGGTGGACAGAGTGAGGATGAGTCAAAGAGGTCCATGCCATTGTGCACTAGGATGGGTAGGGATGGGTAGGAAAGTAGGTGAAAACGGGATTCTAGTATATTTTCAGGAATTTTCAGAATTAGTTCTCTCGCTGTCAATTTGTAATTCATTTCACTAAGTTAGAAGAATGATAAATTATGGTGGACTTTTGTGGTGGTAGATTAAATGATCTAGTTTCCATTTTTTCAAGTTGCACTAAAAATTTAATATATTTTAATCTCCGGAAAATAAAGAAAAGAGGCTAGGTAGAATTTAGTTTGAATTTTTAGGAGGTCCAAACTAATGAAATAAATTCTAGAAAATTATATTAATTAATGATAAATGAACTAGTATTTGAATAAATTATGTTACATATACACTTTCATATGATTTGAAGCACATTTTAATGAAGTTTTGTTTTTGTCGATTAGTGTTTTGAATAAATTATATTTTGACTACTATAATCAATTTAATTCAGGGATTAAATATAAATAAAAAATTATGCCAAAACTCTAGTGAGTGGTAAGGGTTGAGAAGCATTTACATCATTTTTCCATAATTGTATCTCGCACCATCTATTTTTAGAAGTTTGCAAAGCTTAATATTATTCATATGTTTCTACTATGAAAATGCAATTCAGTGATTGAGAAATTATATTTAAGTTAAGCTTGACCTGAGAGGATATTATTGGGCTTGATTTCTATTTCTCTCATTTATAACTCCATAAGTTGCATGTATATATTTCTGTGTTACATTAAGCAAAGGTTAAGGTGATAATTAAAGTGAAATATGAATTATGTGTGAGTTAATGTAATTATATAATTTTGTGTTCGTGACCTACATTCAGTTGATTTGCCAAATTAGATGATGGACTCTATCATAGATTATGTTTTAATATGTAAGTTGTATAAATTTTAGAAAATTATTTTCAGTATTTTGATATTAGGTCATTTGCTTTAATTATTTGCTTATAGTTTAAATGATCCATATGAAGCTTACTGTGATTCATTTAAAATCCAAAAACACACAAAAGACTCAAAGTCACAACCAAAACGTACAATCGTGAAAATGCAAACACACCTTATGTTTTTATTTTATTTTAGAATGATAAGGAAAAGGTTTTAAATTTTTTACCTAATTTTTGTGCGTGCACTAGCTTGTTTAATCATATATAAGTTTGATGCTTGAAATTTTTTTTAATTAACTCGGAAACACTTTTCTATTATTTTGTTGAAGTCAAATTTTAAAACTCGATATTTGTTTTTAAAATTTTTATTTTTTCAAAAATAATTTTTGCAAGCGGACGGCTTAAGTATCTGCAAAATCAGATTTTCGTTTGTGGTTACACCAACCAAATGCAAAAAATATTTATTTTTTAGACATTCAGTGTAGGCAGGCCACCCACCCGTCTAAATCAGTTTGGACCGTTTGTGAAAATCTTTTTTTAAGTAGTGAGAAGAAATAGGTACCTTTTGCCCTGTAGCCCGCCTGATTCTCTCACCCACTGTACGTGGCGTTTATTTCGATCGTGTGCTATCTTTCTTCCTAAATTACTTACGGTATATGTTGTTATGCTCTATGCCTTATCCTTTCCCACAGCCTGAACACGCACGCGCTATGATGCTATCCATATTTGATCATTTACCATATATTTAATTATCCTTGTTATTTCTTGCCATTAATTATATTCATCTTCGAGCTACACCGGCCATAACTTCCAGGGATGCATGGCCATGGTGATGGTCCCCCACTGTCCATTGATTCTATTCAAAGCAATGTAGCTTCACTAATACAAATCCGGGTCATCATATATCTGAGATTTACGGACCGTCACAATGATGTAATCTCAAACGGACCTAAAACACACATACATTTTGGATGTGCATAAAACTCGAGTCCATCATGGATGACAATTATCGGTGACGGGCTCAATAAAAAGCCCGACAAAGATAACCAATGTTATCTTTGTCTTATCTTTGTCGGGCTTTCATAGAAGCCCGTCACCGATGTGTATCATCGATGACGGACCCAAAACTGTCGAAACTCGGTTTCGGCAATAGAAAATTAGGGGTGCAGTCAAGATCGCCAAGCTCGATGGGTTAGGTGAAAAACGAGATTTAGACAGGTTCATGCCCTCTCGTGAGGTAATACCCTACTCCTGTTTCAGGGATTCGATCCGCCGAGTGTTTATTAATCTCAAGATCTGTTGCTCTTGCTCCTAAAGCTGATAGCTTATATGTCTGATCTAAAACCGATAACTCATCTAATATCTGATATCCCTCGAGGGACGCCCCTTACCCCCCTTATATAGTCTCGAGGGGCGGGCTTACAAGTCGAAAACCATATCTTACTCTAAGTCGGTTTCCTCAATCTTACCAAACCGTGACTATGAGCCGTTTCCTTATCTAATCGCCAACATAACACCCAAGTCATAGTTGGTTTACATAATTGGCAGGCATAACCTATCCCTATCTCCAGTCGGATAAGCTTGTCATGTGGGTATCCGATAGCCATAATCTCGACAGTAGCCCCCGAGTCCTTTGCAGTTGACGAGATAACTCAGCCTCGAAACAAGATAGCACACAGCCAAACAACTCTTTGACCGAGTGCTTCTGACGCCGTGATTCCATCACCTCTGCCTGAATCTCCCGAGTGGCTCCAAAGACTGTGAAGGGCTGGAAAATATCCAATAAATTCTGAAAAATAAATATCTAGGTGCATCTAATGATGCACCTAATTAGGTATAGCCCCCGACTACATGGTTAGTCAAAAACAGACTAAGCATATAGTCAAGAACTATAAAAAATTATTCTCATATAAATTCCTAGCTCAAGCTAAAGCAATCATAAAAAATCTCATCACTCGGCAAGCTCTCGCTTATTCGAGTGAATCTGCCCGAGTCATCTCAGAACAAATAATTCAATCAACCCTCGTGGGTAAAAAGCACTTGGTAAGCTCATGTTTATTCGAGTGGATATGCCCGAGTCATCTCGAAACAAATAATTTAATCATCCCTCATGGGTAAACAAATTTTTCAGTCATCTGAAAAATATGACCAATATATTGGTCTTAATTTAAAAATATCTTCACCAAGGTGGAAAAATAGCATTGATATAATCATTTAATCAAATGCTTAAAAATCAAACAGTCACTGTCATCAGGGCAGCCATGAAAAGCGTAGCCGTTTGTCACCTTTCAAATTGCATCGTGCTAACCTCTCATGAAGTTACGCAAACTGCGGTATGAAAGGATTTTTAAAGGTACTGGGCGATTAGACACGTGCATATTGCCAAGGCAAATCTGCTTAAGTCCATCCACTATCCCTAAAGACACGCGTCATGCCACACCTTAGCTGGGCCACAAGTCTCTCATGGGCTCGGCCCAATCGCGAGATGACCTAGCAAAACCCTCAAATCTTTATACAAAGCCTCGAGGTCATCCCCGCCACTTCGTCTTCCCAGAAAATTTCCCCACTCACAACACTGTTCATTAGCTTGCAGCGAAAAACCCTAGGCTCGCGCGCGCACCCAATCCCATCGATCCAGGAGCTCGCGCTTCTCCTCAAGCTAGCCTCCGCATCCATCTCCATAGATTCCCATCTCAAATCCTCATCTTCCGAGCTAGATCCACTTCCCCCAAAACCACATCCATGGCAGGAGAGAAGGAGATCCCTTTCGAGCAATGGGCGACCTCGGATGTCAAGGAATCCACTCTCAAGGAGATGGTGAAGAACGGAGTTCTCCCTCCTAAGGAGATCGTCAGCTGGCGCCCGGCAGCCGGTGAGGAGTTCCCTACTCTGAACACCGGTGAGCTCGTCGTCTTTACCTCTTTCTTCTATTGTGGCTTCGGCCTCCCCACCTCTGAGTTCTTTAGGGGTCTCCTTGATTACTATGGCCTTCAACTTTATCACTTGAACCCCAATTCCATGCTCCATATAGCTCTTTTCATTCATGTCTGCGAGGCCTTCCTTGGCATCCTTCCCCACTTCCAACTCTTTCAGCGCATGTTCTATCTCAAGCCGCATCCGAACAAGGATGAGCCCTGCGTCGTTTGTGGGGCCGGCTTCCAGCTCCGCGGATCCCTCCGCCGAGATTATTTTTCTCTTCCCTTGAAATCCTCTAACAAGGGCTGGCTCGCAAACTGGTTCTATATTGCAAACCTTCAACCCAGTCTGCCCAACTTCGTTGGCCTCCCTCCTGTACCTAGATCCAACTAGAGCACCGTGGCAGTGGCCCAAGACTGGGATGAAGCCAACAAGCTTTTGGCGAAGATTTTGGAGATGAAGCAGAGGGGCCTTCGGGGTCAGCAGATCACTCGGCATTTCATCAGGAACCGACTGGCGCCGATCAAGGAGAGGTCTAAGCCCGCGTTCGAGTATGAGGGCGAGAGGGACCCCAATCGAGAAGACCGTGACTCCCTCAGCTTCGACACCTTGAAGATCCGTATGTATAAGATATTCTCGACTGGGATTGCAGTCGAGCACAGCCTCATGCTGCCGGTCCTCCCATACAGTTTATACCGCCCACCTCCTCCGGTAAGTCGACTAAGCCTCTTTATTGCCTTTCAATCTTGATGTCGCACTTCTTAGTGTTCAAAGAATCTCTCTTGCAGGAAAACGCCTTCATTATCTCGAAGCCGTATAAAATACATCATGATGACGTGCCGGCTCGGCTTGCCAAGAAACCAGCTGGCAGCGTGAAGATCCAGAGCGATCCAATCGGGAAGAGGGCTGCCCCGAGTGAGGACATCAGCAAGCGAGCGAGTAAGAGAAGGCTGGTCATTGATTACTCGGACGACGATGTCCCAGCCCCTCAAGCAGAAGCAACCCCTCCAAGGCCGTCACCGAAAACGGCGTCCAAGATTCGTCGATCAACTAGGTATGTCTCATGACTGAAATTATGCTCTTTGTTGAAAGCCTCACTGCCTTCATCCTGATTGCTTCTGTCTTTCTCTTTGCAGGAGGCCTCAGAACATAGATCCCACTGGGCAGGGTGAGGGCCCCATGCCAACTGCAGCAGCTGAGGCATCAAAGCCTGCAGAGCCAAAACCCCGGAGCCCCCTCCCGAGTGAGAGCGCTTCGAGTGAGAAGCCCACTTCTCCCAGTGAGGATATCCTGAGGAAAGAGCCCCCGACCGCCAGCCGGGAAGCCCCGATTGGGAACCAGTCGGCCACAGAAGAGACCCCGGCTGCTACTCAAAGGGCCCTGACCAAGGACCAGTCGGGCAAGAGCCAAGAAGAGAAAAGCAGCCGGAAGTGCCGGTTAAGGATTCAGCCACCGAAGCTGGTAAGCCTTGAATCAATCTTTCGCTTTTTTAATCTCCAGTCCGCTTCTCTTGTGTCTTCATTCACTCTTTCTGAATCGATCAGCCAAAGTGCAGGAGATCCCCAGGTTGCAGTCCTCTGAGACCTGGGTCCCTCCAGTCAAGATTGAGTGGCGCGATTCTAAGGGCCAGAAACAGGGCATCATCCTGAACAAGCAAAAGGAGAATGAAGAAAGAGATATGCTTGTAGACAGCCTAAACGAAGCTACTCGGCTACTGAATGTAAGTTTTGCTCTTTTTCTATTGTAGCTTTGTGATTGCCTTTTGGTCGACCAATCTTCAGAAATTGTGTGTAGAGGGTGTATTGCCGGTCGATGGCCAAATCCGATGCACTCGAGAAGTTGGTCCCGCACTTGAACTCCCTTGAGAACATCCAGCAGGAGCTAAAGGCCACTCGAGAAGAAGCTGCATCGCAGGAAGCGGCTCTGAGGAGAGAAATAGCCGCGCTCTGGGAGGAGAACCTCGACCTCCGGGGTTCAGTCGGGAGTAAGCTTGATCTCTTTAGTCTTTTAGTGCCTTTATTTGCAGTCTGCGTTGATCTTGATCGTTGACAACCCTTCTTATTACAGAAAACTCGTCGAAGGTCCACTCGCTCCAGGCCCAGCTGGATGAGGCTAACGCCAGCAGAGCCGAGCTGGAGAGTGAGTTTGAAGGTGAGCTCTTTCAAAACAACGTTCTTTGTGCTGCTTCATCTTTGAATGTTTGTGTGATCGTATGTGTTTGACAGCTTATAAGGTCAAGACCCGAGCCCAGTATGATGTCTTCACTGAAAGGGTCCGAAGGGCCGAAAACGTCAGGGACGATGTTGCTAACGTGGCGATACCGATTCTCTTGTCGTTGTTCCATCATGGGCTCGGGACCAGTTCGCCGGATGCCATCGAGGTCTTTGACAAACTTAGGCGAGCCCCATATCAGTACCTGGCCAATATCTCAGAGGCAGCCATCATGGGAGCGGGCTTCGCCCTTGCGCAGACTAAGTCGCTCTATCCTCGGATAGATGTTGATTAGGTCGGGGAGGGCTTCGCTGACGGCACTTCAGACGAGCAGGCCTTGGAATTGATTAGTGAAGCGCAGGAATCGGCCAAAAAAGTGGCTGCGGATGTAGTGAACCATTTCCGTTCTTGATTGCTTTGTGAACATTGTATGTTTGTAACTTTCTGATGTGACTTGTAAATATTCAGCTCATTTATGTTAATGCCTTGATCCAAGTCTTTATGTAAAATTTCTTAAGTAATTTTCGTTCGACTGTCACCAAGCCTAAGCTTGATTAGGTCATCAAAAAATTCTCATTCCTTATGCATTGAACTCGAATCAAGGAATATTAAACAATGATAAACCAAATATGCACAGGTTGCCGAAGAAAACCATGCTTTATTGATACGTATGCAGCCCCCGACTGCTAACTCAAGAAGTCATCTTGCTTGAGGTTGGCAGTCAAGAATAACATGAGACTTAAGGCAATTTAAGCATTGTATCGTCGAATATGTTCGATGTTCCAGGAGTTCTCCACCATGGATCTGTCTTCACGCTTTAGTCGATATGCTCCTCGCCGAGTCATCTCAGCAATTATATACGGTCCTTCCCATAATGGAGATAATTTGTGATGGTCCTTGGTGGTTTGAATTTTGCGTAGAACCAAATCGCCGACAATAAAAGCTCGTGCTCAAACATTGCGGCTGTGGTATCGTCTGAGTCTTTGAAGATATCTTGCCAACTGGATCAGGGCTGCCTCACGGGCCTCTTCCAGTCGGGTGATGTCATCCACTCGGTCATGATCGTAGCATTCATCGTTAAAGCTGCGGACTCGGAGAGATTCGTCCTCCATTTTGTTCGGCAACATGGCTTCTACGCCATAGACGAAAAAGAAAGGAGTTTGGCCGGTAGCCCGACTGGGCGTAGTCCGCAGAGACCATAGAACCGAGGGGAGCTCTTCGACCCATTTGCCGGCATAAGGGTTTAGCCGGTCAAACACTTGGGCCTTGATGCCTTCAAGAACCATGCCGTTGGCACGCTCAACTTGTCCATTGCTTTTGGGATGTGCGACCGATGCATAGCAAATTTTGATGCCGAAGTCTTCACAGAATTCCTTAAAGATGCCTCCAGTGAATTGGGTCCCGTTATCGGTTATTATTCTATTTGGGACGCCGAACCGGTGCACAATGTTGAGGATGAAGTCTCGTGCCTTGTTAGCAGTGATCGTAGCAACCGGCTTAGCTTCGATCCACTAGGAGAACTTGTCAATTGCGACGAATAAATGCGTGAATCCTCCTGCGGCCTTTCTGAAAGGACCGACCATGTCTAAGCCCCATACCGCAAATGGCCAGGATAGTGGAATCATTTGTAGCTCTTGGGCTGGGACATGACTCTGCTGAGCGAAGAACTGGCAACCTTCACACGTTCGGACTACTTTGTCGGCATCGGAGACCGCCGTGAGCCAAAAAAACCTTGTCTGTAGGCTTTACCCACCAAGGTGCGTGCTGCCGCGTGACTTCCGCATATACCCGAGTGGATATCTTGGAGTAGTTGCCGTCCTTCCTCAGGCGTGATGCATCTCATTAGGACTCCGGAAGGGCTCCTCTTGTATAAATCAGAACCCACCATGACGTAAGCTTGGCAACGACGCCGGACGCGTTCCGCCTCATCCCGGTCTTCCAGCAGCTCTTGCTGAGTTAAGAATTTGATGAGCGGTGTCCTGTAGTCGGCGTCGATCATGGCGACTTCGTTTGCAGCTTGCTCGTTGGGAGTTGGTTTGGCTGCAACAGTCGGCTCATAGAGATGCTCTACGAAAACGTCTGTTGGGGCAGCTTCTCGCTTGGACCTGAACTACGCCAACTCGTCAGCTGCCTCGTTGTTATGTCTTAGGACGTGGGATAGCTCCAGTCCGTCAAACCTGTCTTCAAGTTTGCGAACTTCTTGCTGGTAGGCCTTGATGGTGTCGTTTAAGTAGGACCAATCTTTCATCACTTGGTTGACAACTAGTTGGGAATCTCCTTTCACGACCAACCATCGTATCCCGAGTGAAACAGCAAGTCGCAGTCCATGCAGCAGGGCTTCGTACTCGACGACGTTGTGCGACGCGGAGAAGTGGAGGTGAAGAACATATCTTAGCCTTTCCCAGTCGGGGAGATCAGCACGACTCCTACTCCCAAGCCTGTGATCCTCTTGGATCCGTCAAAGTGCATGGTCCAGTATTATAGGTCTTCTCGATGTACATCTTCTTGTTGTTCGGTCCACTTGGCCAGGAAATCCGCCAGGGCTTGTGACTTTATAGATGTCCTCGCCTTGAAAGTTAAGTCCAGCGACATCAGTTCCAGGGCCCACTTCGCGATGCGCCCAGTCGCCTTTCGGATGTGGATGACATCGCCGAGTGGAAAGGAAGTGACAACGGTGACCAAGTGACCCTGAAAGTAGTGCGCCAATTTCCTTGCGGTTATCAGAACACCATATAACAACTTTTGTACCTGAGGGTAGCGAATTTTGGCTCTTGCTAGTACTTCGCTAACGAAGTATATTGGCCTCTGAATCTTCTGGACTCGCCCTTCTTCTTCGCGCTCGACCACGAGGACCATGCTAACCACTTGGTGAGTCGCCGAGACGTACAGTAGCAGGGGCTCCTGAGGCTGAGGTGAGGCTAGGACGGGCGGTGTCGTGAGGAATTCTTTGAAATCTTCAAAGGCCTTGTGGGCTTCCTTAGTCCATTAGAAGTCATCAGTTTTCTTTAGTAACGTGAAGAAAGGCATGCCACGTTTGCCGAGTCGGGAGATAAATTGGCTTAGCGCCGCCATGTAGCCACTAAGCTTCTGGACATCTTTCTGGTTACTCGGGGGCTTCATATTCAGGATAGCGTTGATTTTTTCTGGGTTAGCTTCAATGCCGCGATGTGACACCATGAAGCCGAGCAGTTTGCCTGATTGTACGCTGAACGTGCACTTCTCGGGGTTCAACTTCATTCTGAAGGCCCGAATGTTTGCGAAGGTTTCTTCTAAGTCGGCAATCAGATCTTCCTTCTGCTTGGTCTTGATGACGACATCGTTGACGTAAGCTTCCACGTTCTTACCGATCTCCGTTTGAAAGCATCTTTGAATCATGCGTTGGTATGTGGCTCCGGCGTTCTTTAGGTCGAAGGGCATCGTGACGTAGCAATAAGCTCCAAATGGCGTGATGAACGATGTCTTCAGGCAGTTGGATTCCTTCTAGCTAATTTGGTGGTAGCCCGAGGAACAATCCAGAAAGCTTAAGAGCTGGCAGCCGGCTATTGAGTCCACGACTTGGTCGATGTGAGGCAGTCCGAATGGATCTTTAGGGTAGGCTTTGTTGAGGTCGGTGTAGTCAACGCACATGCACCATTGCCCCGTCTTCTTCCAGACCAGGACCGGGTTAGCCAGCCAGTCGGGGTGTAGAACTTCCTTGATAAAACCGGTGGCTAAGAGTTTTGTGAGTTCTTCCTTGATGGCATCTTTTCGGTCCTGAGCAAAACGGCGTAATCGTTATTTGATGGGTTTTGCGTCATCTTTGACGTGTAAAGAGTGCTCAATTACCTCCCTAGGAATTCCAGGCATATCAGACTGTATCCAAGCAAAAACATCTTTATTATTTTGGAGGAAGGTGACGAGCGCACTTTCCTATTTAGGATCTAGCTCAGCGCCGATTACAGCGGTTTTGCAAGGATCCGATGGATCAAAGGAGATTTTCTTTGTTTTGGCATCGCCTTGTCCCGACTTGGCTATCTTCTTTGCGAGGATTTCACCCTCTGCAGAAGTTGCTGCAGCTAATCGGATTTCCTCCTGGCCACGCGATCTCTCATGAGATTGGGCCATGTCGCAGCTTTCCTTGTCGCAAGTGAAGGCTTGTTTGACGTCGCTGCGCAGGGTGATGACGCCGTTAGGGCCCGACATCTTCATGCAGAGATAGGTATAATGAGGTATCGCCATGAACTTGGCGAGTGCAGACCTTCCGATGATTGCGTGGTAGGCCGTCCCGAAGTCGGCCAGCTCGAAAGTGATGTTCTCCGTCCGGAAGTTCTCTCGAACTCCGAAGGTGACTGGAAGGGCGATGTGCCCGAGTGGCGTGGATGACAGCCCCGGGATAACTCTGTGGAAGGGGGCCGAGCTTGTCTTCAATTCGGCTCTCGGGATTTGCATCTCGTCCAAGGTCTTGGCAAACAAAATATTGAGAGCGCTGCCCCCATCAATGAGGACGCGCTTTAGTTTGATGGTGCGGACCACCGGGTCTAGCACCAGGGGATAGCGCCCCGGGTGAACCACTCGGTCAGGATGATCTGAGCGGTCGAACGTGATGGCCACCTCCGACCACTGTAGATATTGTGGGACCTCAGGTTGTGCCGTGTTGACCTCGCGGTCGGTTAGCTTTTGCTTCCTCTTGGATTCATAAGCTTGCGGCCCCCTCGAAGATGTGATTCAGCTCGCCTACTGGGTCTTGAAAGGGCTCCGTATTTCCAGTCGGGTTGTTCTTCTTGGTCCCTGATGGCTCGGCTTCGTCAGTTGGCTTCTTGTTGAGCTGTGCCGCATATTGCTCGGCGAATTGCTTATAAATAGAGGAGTCCTTGGCCGCATGCTTGTGGTTTGGATGATGCGTGCACTGAGCGTTCATGATTGCGTCATAGGCCGTGACTCGGGGACGGCATTGGGAGTTGGACGTCGCGGCAACTAGGTCCTCAGGCCGGCGCTTGTGATCCTTCTGGCCCTGGTTGTTGTTGCCGTTGTCTTTCTTAGGATGTCGGCTTCCTCCCGACTGCTTGTCGTCCCTTCGGTCTGGCTGGTCTTGCCGCGCCGCTTGATCGCGTCACTGGACATGGCGTAAGAGTTTGCTGTCTCGAACATCTGCTTCACCGTCTTCGGTGGCTTGCGCCCAAATTTTCTGATCAACACTTCATCACGGACTCACTTCTGGAAGGCGGCGATGATGATGTCGTCGGTGATGTTGGGGATCTTGTTGCGCTTTTTCGAGAAGCGTCGGATCTAGTCCTTCAATGGCTCGTCTGGCTTCAGGACGACGTTGTAGAGGTCGAAGTGGGTCCCGGGACTTTCAAAGGTGCCCTGGAAGTTGACGATGAAGTGATCCCTGAGTTTGCTCCACGAGCCGATCGAGCCTCTTGGCAAGCTCGTGAGCCAGTTCCTGGCTGAGTTGGCGAGTGCAACAGGTAAGTAATTGGCCATGGCCTTATTGTCTCCTCCTGCTGCACGGATGGCGAGGGTGTACATGGTTAGCCACGACTCGGGGTCGGTCTTTCCGTCGTACTTCTCGATTCCTGTCGGCTTAAAGCCATTCAGCCAATGCACTCGGCGTAGGTCCCAAGTGAATGCGCGTACTCCATCGTCGTTGCAGTCGGGTGATCCCCTCAGACCTTCGTGGGAGCGCTGATCTCGTTCTTGATAGCGCCAGTCAAGGACTTCCCGCAGATCACTCGGCAGGGTCCTCGGCAGGCTGCTTCGGTAGTCGGAGTTGTTGCTGCGGCGAACCCGGTGGTGGACGGGTGGTCGTCCATGCCGCTTCTCGTGGGAGTCGGCCGATTGCTCTTGATGTTTCCGCGTGTTTTCACGGCGAAGGTCTCTTGACCTAGTTGCCGTCTGATCTTGTTTGGGCATATTGTAGTCCTTCGACCATAGCGGCGGAAGTCAGCTTCTGTCGGGGGTCTCTGCGATAGACTCAGTCGGTCTTCGCTCTGAGGTGGATGGAGAGCAGTTGGCTGTGGCCGCGATGATGGTCTTGATCTTGTCAAGGAGTGGTGTTACCATAGCAGGAGTCGCTTCAATAACAGTGTCGAGGAGAGTGAGGGCGGCAACGACATTTTGCTGGGGTTTCTGAAAGATATTGGTGTTGTCGACTCGTGTCTGAAGTATAGCCTCCCGAGCGGATCGTCCGGTCGCCCTCAGGTCTTGCTTTACCTTGTCGGCCTCCTCCTTGCGCCTCCTCTCATCTTCTGCCAGCTTGCGCTCCTGCTCAAGTCTGGCTTGTTCTTTCTCTGCGACCCTGCGGGCCATGGCTGAGTCGGTCTCGGCCACCTCAGCCATGAGAATGTTGAAGCACTTCGGTTCGTAGTCCTTGTCGCAGTCAGAGTTGTTGGCCTCGTCTGAGGGGATGCCGTAGAGATCGTCGAAGCCTGAAGAGCTGAGGTACTCATCAAGCTCTATGGATGAGCAAGACCCGAACGGTTTGAGGATGACGGCGATTTCCCTTGAACCCGGATTGCTTGAATCTAGATCGTTCCAGTCCGAGTCGTAGCTTGATGACGGGGGTCTCTCCGAGTGGGTGGATTTCGACTCAGAGGAGAGGAGTCTACAGTAGACCTCAGTGGCGTTTGGTAATCCAAACGGTGCCGAGGGGGTTTCTCCTCCCGAGTGGGTCGATTCTGACGGGGAGGTGAGAAGACAGCTGTAGATCTCAGCGGCATTCGGTAGTCCGAACGGCGCCGAGTGGATTCCTCGTTTCGAGTGGGTGGACTTCATCTTGGAAGTCAGAACTTTGTCGTAGATCTCGGCGTTGTTCGGCAACCCGAATGGCACCGAGTGGGTTTCCCCTCCCGACTGGTCCGAATTCGAGTCGGGGAAGGAGAGCTCGTTGAATCCTTTGGCAGTGAAGTTGTCGATGCCTGAAGAAGATCCCATCGCACTTGCCGGCGAGATTGAAGAAGAAAACTTAACGCGCAGTCCCCTACCTGGCATGCCAACTGTCGAAACTCGGTTTCGGCAATAGAAAATTGGGGGTGCAGTCAAGATTGCCAAGCTCGATAGGTTAGGTGGAAAACGAGATTTAGACAGGTTCAGGCCCTCTCGTGAGGTAGTACCATACTCCTGTTTCGGGGATTCGATCCGCCGAGTGTTTATTGATCTCAAGATCTGTTGCTCTTGCTCCTAAAGCTGATAGCTTATATGTCTGATCTAAAGCCGATAACTCATCTAATATCTTATATCCCTCAAGGGACGCCCCTTACCCCCCTTATATAGTCTTGAGGGGCGGGCTTACAAGTCGAAAACCCTATCTTACTCTAAGTAGGTTTTCTCAATCTTACCACACCGTGACTATGAGTCGTTGCCTTATCTAATCGGCAACGTAACACCCAAGTCATAGTTGGTTTACATAATTGGCAGGCGTAATCTATCCCTATCTCCAGTCGGATAAGCTTGCCATGTGGGTATCCGATAGCCATAATCTCCACAATAGCCCATAACAAGTATAGCCCAACATTATGGCCCGTAACCAATGAGTGCATCGCTGACGAGCTTATACACCGGCCCGACAAAGATAACTTTCATAGTCTATAAATACCCCCATCACCCATTGTACTAGTTATCCCACAGTTGAGAGGAGGAGGGGGCAAATTTTTATCTTTTTTCCAATAAAATTTGAAAAATATTAGGCCAATGCCCTTGTAGCTCCATGGGCTTCTCACCCTCTAGCTTATGTCCCCATTCTCACTGCCATCTTTGTCGTCCTTGTGATATGCTTCTTCTTCCATGTTACCCCAAATGCTCAGGATATCTCCGTCGAAGATGGCGTAAAGCTCGTCTGCATTGACAGGTAAAAAATACGTAAACTTTCAAAGCTTTCTACCTCGTACTTTGCTTGAATACATGATGTTCCATTGTTACTCGGTACAAATACTTGTATTACCTTGCAAGAAGCTGCTTTGAACAATACTATAGTAATGGTGAGTGAAAAAGGGCTTTATCATCTCCAACTTGGTAATCAAGATTTTATCGACCGTGACTCACTCGAGTGTAGCATTTGCTTCCTGTCTTTTGAAGCTCGAGTTTACATGGTAAGCCTTGTGGCGGGTGTCACCGCGGGGTGGCACTCGGACCAGAATTGAAGTCAAGCTGGAGTCGGATTGCGAGGTCTTTGGGATAAGGTCGGGAGCCCGACCTCCCCTCGGGGTCAGCCGCCCCGACCTCCCCCCAGTCCGACCTCGGCACTCCTTTATCGAACTCGATTCCTCGACCCGACTTCCGGCCTCCTTGGGACAAAATTTGGATTGCAAGGAGACAAGGAGGGGAGAACCCGACCAGGAATGGTGTCACCTGACAGCACAATACAGGTGGTATCTGTAGAGGAGGGGCTCCAAGGCAGGATAAGGTACAAAACACCCACGGTGCGCAAGACCCAGAGAGCATCTCCTTGTACCTTTTTTAGATGTTGTTAGTACTCACCTTTTTAGATCTTTAGTCACAGCTTTCTTGGCCCCAAAGTCCCTTGTAACTGCCCCCCTTAAGCTATAAATGGGAGGGCAGGACGGACTGAGGAGAGGATCCGACATCCGAGATCAGATCATTCTCAGTTCTTTGCTTATTCTTGGCCAGCTTGCTCTAAGCCCCAAGAACTCTCCCTTGTAAACCTTCTTCATCATCCACCCCAACAAAGAATACTGGACGTAGCCCTATCATCCTTTGGGAGGGCTGAACCAGTATAAATATCATGTCTTGATCTTTGGCTCGTCTTAGTGACTCAAGTCGACCACCAGGTCCTGAGAGGAGGCGCATTCCTGACTACTCACTCGCCTCCTTGGGCACACCCCTCGAAGGAATTCCGACCTACTCGTCGACAGTTGGCGCGCCAGGTAGGGGAAGCGTTTCTTCTTCATTCTTGGCGACCTGATGGCTATTGTTTTCTCCACCGCCTTCACGGCACCCGTCGGGGCGACGTTCATCTTCAGGAGCTTGTTCTTCCGCGCCGACGACTTCCGCTGCCTCACCATCTCCTAGGTGACTTCGTGCGAGGTCGAGCATGCGATCACGTGATAGCTTGTGGCGAGGAGGCAGAGGCGCGCGGCTCCACGCCCGGCGGCCTCGACCCCCGTGGATCGCCTGACCGTGTAGGCTTGGCGGCCCAAGCCCCAGACTGCCCGCCCGGTCGCATCGAAGGTAGGCTTAGCTTGGATCCAAGTCGAGCGACCGACGAGACGCCGCTCCTCGCAACCAGCCTCCCCGCCATGCGGGAACCCATCATCCTCTCCGTCCGTTGCCCGGCGGACTCCCATGCACCCCTTGACGGAGAGCACTCGGAAGATCGCCTGCCATGCTTCTCCTCCAAGCTCGGCACCGGCTAAATGGCTACGTGGACCAGTCTTCGTCCCGGGCAACCGCTGGCCGGTGAACTTCATCATGATGGCAGGCACATTTTCTGAGGATGAGGTCACGCGGTCCTAGGATTACGATGCCCATCGTAACACCCGTCGTCACTGCAATGCAGGAAGGGTTGCATGATGCGAGCAGGCCCAGCACCCTCGCATCCAACCCCAGAGCCTCGAGTCTGACTTCACTATGGAGTTTGAGGGACAACAGGTCTTCCGAACATTGGCAGCCAACCTGGTGGCCATCGAGCGAGCGCTCAACCTTCCTGACTCCTCGAAGGTGCGAAAGGCACGCTCAGCTCAACGTCCCGGGGCCGTTCGAGCGCCCCACGGGAAGTGCACGACGCTCAAGGTCCCTGCCACAACAAAGCGCAGGCCACTCCGCCTCTCATGGCCCCTCCAAGGGCCAAGCCACGATGGAAGGGGTTGTTCCCGGTGGTTCAGGAGGCCGCCCCAGGAATGCCCGTGCGACGGAGCACTAGGGCAGCTCCTACACTTGGGGACATGTGTGAGATCATCACGTAGAAGACCGATGCTCGCAACACCATCGAGCGTCGCGTTGCGAACCAGTGGCATTAGGAGTTACGACACCAGGACGACTACGACCAGGCCCATAGCCCTCCCGACGGTGCCACGATACCGAGGCCGTACCACAGCACAATGGCTTCACGACCTTCACCACTAGCCTCCGGCAGGTAACGTGGCCCAAGGGGTTTTGCCCGATTGGGATTGATCTCTACGATGGCAAGACCGACCCCACCTTGCGGCTTCAGTTGTATTGCACGGTTGTCCGAGTAGCGAATGGCGATGCCCACGTGATTGTGAAATACCTTCTGGTTATGCTAGCTCCGACCGCCATGAACTGGCTGGCAGGACTCCCTAAGGGCTCTATAGACTCTTGTGATGTTCTCTGCGACGCCTTCGTTCCCAACTACCAGGGCACTTGGCAGCGCCCTGCCTCACGCTATGACCTCTGCCAAGTTTGGCAGGGTGCTAGTGAGTCCATTTGGGACTACATCCAACACTTCTCGGAATGCCACAACACCGTTACAAGCATCACCGAAGAGGACGTCATGCGCATCTTCTCCGAGGGCCTGCGAAAGCCCTCCGGGCTATTCTGGTTCCTTGTGAGGAATCGGCTGACCTCTCTGGCGGATATGATCTCCATCACCGAGAGCTTCGTCGACGTCGAGGATGCCGAACGGCAGGAATGCTCGCCCCTGAGCCCCACATCCCGAGGGAATCTCGAGGAAAGCAGCAGGCAGAGCCTGAGCGGCGCTCGCCAAGAAGAGCGGACCGCCGACCGCCTCCGTGGGTCAGGCGGGACGAGGTAAAGTGCAAGTCGACCCTAAGGTCGTGGCCATTGAAAGGATGAGCTCGAGGGGAGAAACCTCAGGAAAATCGGTTTGGGAGGCACTGGACAAACCGTGCTTCCTGCACCCAGAAGGTAATCACACCATCCGCTAGTGCTACACCCTCCAGGACCAGTTGGCCCAAGAGGCGCAGCATCCCCAACCTCTGAGGCCGCGGCGGAGGAGGGACGGGGACGTGAAGTGCCACAAAGAGGATCATCGGAGGGATGACGGCTTCCAGGAGCCGACCCACACCGTTAGCATGATCCTAGGTGGCGAAGAAACGCCAGAGAGCCAACGTCAGCAAATGCTTCTCTTTTGCTAGGTGAACGCCATCTCGACCGAGCCGACCGAGCACCTCCGGTGGTTGGAAGTCCCGATTCTTTCTCTCAGGCCGACCAATGGGCCAACGTCCCGAAGCCGGGCCGGTTTCCCCTGGTGGTGGACCCGATGGTGCTCAAAGTGCGCCTCAAGCGCATCCTCATCGATGGAGGGAGCGGCATCAACGTCCTCTTATGAGGAACCCTACGCGAGCTCGGGGTCTCCCTCTCCACCCTTGAGCCCACGAACTCACCATTTTATGGTATTGTCCCTAGAAGAGCGAGCTTGCCGCTCAGCGTGATATCACTCCCTATGACGTTCGGGACATAGGAGAACTACCGCACCGAGTTCGTCAGATTCTACGTGGCGGACTTCGAGACCGCCTACCATGCAGTACTCGGCCACCCAGCTCTTGCCAAATTCATGGCGGTCCCCCACTACACGTACCTGGTCCTCAAGTTCCCAGGGCACGCAGGGGAGTTCTCCGTGCGAGGCGACGTCGCCACCTCCTACGCCTGTGAAGCCGAGAGCCTCACCTTGGGCGAGGTTGGTGACCCCTCAGCCTGCATGGGGGGATTTGTCCCATTGCACGCCGACTCTAAGGGGAAGGTGCCGATGATCGAGGAAGCTCCGAGCTCGGTGCCACCGACATCAAGACCCACCGCCGACTATGTCGAGTACAAGGTTGTCACCCTCTCCGACACCAACCCCTCCAAGACAACGCTGATAGGCACGAGCCTCGAGGAGAAATAGGAAAGCGCACTTGTCAACTTCCTGCATGCCAACATTGACATGTTTGCTTGGAAACCGTGAGACATGCCAGAAGTACCTAGGGAGTTGTTCGAGCATGAGCTCCATGTTCCCCTCGATGCCAAGCCGGTCAGACAGAGGCTGTGGCGGTTAGCCCAGGAGCGAAGGTAGAAGATCCAGAAGGAGTTAACCAGGTTTCTTGATGCAGGTTTCATCAAAGAAGTGTATCATTCGTAATGGTTAGCCAACCCGATTCTTGTAAAGAAGAAAAATGGGAAATGGAGAATGTGCATTGATTATACCAATCTGAACAAACATTGTCCTAAGGACCCATTTACTATTCCTCGCATCAACCAAGTCGTCGACTCCACCGCGGGTTGTTCCCCCCTGTGTTTTCTAGACTGCTACTTGGGCTATCACCAGATAGGCCTCAAAGCGTCCGACTAGGAGAAGACGTAAAGATAGGCCTCAAAGCGTCGACTCCACCACGATGGCCTTTGGCCTAAAGAATGCTGGGTCAACCTACCAACGAGTCGTTCAGCATTGCCTAGCGAGCCAAATCGGCTGTATCATGGAAGCCTACGTAGACGATGTAGTGATTAAGATGTGGAACCCTGACGATCTCTTGGCCGACATAGCCGCGACCTTCACAAATCCTCACACCTACCGATGGAAGCTTAATCCCAAGAAATGCGTCTTCGGCGTATCGTCCGAGAAGCTCCTCGGCTTCATCGTCTCCACCCGAGGGATGGAGGCCAACCCCGAGAAGATCTCAGTGATCTTGAGCATGGGCAAGCCGTCCTGTGTCAAGGACGTGCAGAAGCTCACAGGTAGCATGACATCGCTCGAAAGGTTCATCTCTGATCTCGACGAGCACAGAGTGCCATTCTTCAAGCTGGTCGAGAAGACAAGGACTTCAAGTGGACAGATGATGCCGACAAGGCCTTCGCCGACCTTAAACGCCTCTTGACTATGCCACCGGTACTCACGCCAAACCCCGAGGAAAACCTGCTTCTGTACGTCATCGCAAGCACATCGGTCGTCAGCACGGTACTAGTTGTCGAGCGCCCGGAGGAAGGCCATGCCTATCCGGTCCAAAGGCCGTTCTACTACGTGTCCGAGGTCCTTGGACCCTCTATGGCGCGGTACCCCCAGGTACAGAAGTTGTTGTACGCCGTCCTTATCACCACCCGAAAACTAAGGCATTACTTCCAAGCCCACAAGGTGGTGGTAGTGACTAGTTTCCCCCTCTGGGATGTCATTCGGAACCGCGAGGCCACCGGTTGGATAGTCAAGTGGGCCTTTGAGATGGGCGAATTCTCCATAAACTACAAGCCGCGCAACGCCATCAAATCCCAAATCCTCGCCGACTTTGTGGCCGAGTGGACAAAAATCCAGCTCCCGCCAACCTCTGAGATCCGGTTGACCTGGACCATGTATTTCGACGACTCCCTCATCATCATCGGTGCTGGAGCCGGTGTACTTTTGGTCTCCCCAAAGGGTGAGCACATCAAGTACGTCCTCCAGTTGCTCTTTAAAGCATCGAATAGCACCATCGAATACGAGGCTTTACTCAATGGTCTCCGAATTGCCAAGTCCATCGGCGTCGAGCGCCTCATGGTGTATGCTGATTCAAAGCTATTGATTAGCCAGGTCAACAGGACTGGGCTTGTTCAAGCGAGAAAATAGACGCGTATTGTGCCGAGGTCCGGAAGGTCGAGGGCAAGTTTAGCGGTCTCGAGTTCCATCACATCCTCCGCGACGCCAATTCGACAGCCGACCAACTGGCCAAGCTCGGGTCATCTCGCGCGATTGTTCCTAGGGGGTTTTCATTCACGAGCTGCACAAGCCGTCGATCAATAACTCGGAGTCGAGTGAGCCAACTCCTCCTTCGCTGGGCGGCTCAGTGCTGATCGTCTCCGGCGCTGCGGATGACTGGCGTCGAGGGTTCATTAACTAAATCACCACCAAGGCGCTACCACCCGACAAGGCCGTGGCCAAGCGCATCGCTCGACACAGTAAGCAGTACGTCGTGGTCGGCTCCGAGTTGTACAAATGTACGGCCTCGACCCGAGTACTCCTGCTGTGTGTCCTCCGGGACCGTGGGGTCCAGATCCTCGATGAAATTCATTCAGGTATCAGCGGCCACCATTTTGGCGCTAGGACACTGGTCGGCAAGGCTTTCTGTTCGGGTTTTTATTGGTCGACTACCAAAGAAGACACCAAGGAGCTAGTGCGATGCAGCCCGGATGTTAACGACCAAATTTGGTAACCAAATCCCCAGGTTTGAAGCAGACATTGAGGCAGAATCGGAGAATATGTGCGACCGACGGAGAAACAGGGGCCGCATCGGCTAAGTCTGAATCGGCTGCGGAGCTAGTCGGCTGAGTCCGAGTCGGACGAGGATAGTCGACGTCGACCCTGCGCGAAGATGGAGCTGGGGCCGGTCCCGAAAGGAAACTTGAAGATAAAGTATTGGGTTCGGTCTACAAATTGTGTGTTAAAGATATTGCCATCTATGGATAAGGTCCTGTAACGGCAGTTGTATATGTAAATTAGGAAGTTATTAGATATTCCTTTTGTAATACGACATGGGACTGTGTCCCGAGATATTGTCATACTGTAAATAGTAGAAAAGGTCGAAACCATGTCCTACATGGATGTCGTTATGCCTAGGTATAAATAAGACCCGAAGGCTCTTTGTAAATAGAACACACACATCAATACAAACTCGGCGCATTGCCAAACCTTTTTATTTTAGACGAGTTCTTGATCTCGCTTCGGGCTGCATCGATCTCGATCTCCAAGTTAGGTAATTACTTGTCATTAGCGGTTTGTATCGCCGAAATTAGTGCTTACATCATCATGATACTCTAGTTTTGATGTTATGAACTGCGCAAATTATCATATACGGCATATAATCTAGAGCAATATTTAGATCTATCTCACCGTCGGCTGGTTTCTCTCGGGACACAGTAGCCGATAGAGCTAGATCTAAATGTTGAACCAGGTTATATGTTGTATCCACCGTCTCGAGGGGTTTACATCAGTTTTTATGGATCTAATACTTCTTTCTATACTTAAGGCTGCGTCATACTGATCTATTAAGTCGCTTTTAGAATTATCAAGATCTATTTGGTTAGATGTTTATCTTTAGAGACAGTGCCGGGGTTTCAGCCGACCTTATCTGTTTTAATTATCTTTATGGTTATATTCACTATTAGATATATTAAACTGCCTTTTATATTAAGATCTTAATCTAAGTGTATTAAGCCGATATCAATCTGTCATGCTCTGCTGACAGCCGATTGCTTTAGGTTTAGCACATTTAGATCAGATTAATATCTTTTTATAGAATGTGTCAGAGTATTAGCCGATTTATATTAGATTTGCAATATCGGCTAAGTTATCAATGTAGATAATTACTACCCTAACACGCTTTTAGCCTAAGTGATTTATATTGTCTCGGCATAGCCGATCTATCCTAATTACTTAGTTTAAGTACGCTTTGGGATAGTAATTATGTATAAATTGATGTCTTCAGCCGATTCTGTGGGATCTAATTTTAACTTAATGCCTATCTCTTGTTTCTTGTTGGTTACAGGATCAAACCAACTGACACGCCTTAATCACCAAAGGTAACCAAGAACAGACCTGCACTGGAGTTAAGCAGATCTCCCAGGCCAGCGCGCGGGAAAGATTTCTCATCAACACGCTTCTTGGCACGCCTGGTGGGACCATCGGCAAGTTTGATAAAGTCGACGCGATGGTTAACATCAAGAGCCCCGAGATCAGCGAAGAAAATATGGCCGATTACAATTGGCCGATTACAATAAGATTGTGGAAGAACTGCTGGCCAATTTTCTACAATCATTCGCCCAGAGCAGATCTGGGGCCATCCACCAGAAGTACAAATTCAACATGGATGACTTCAAGGCATCCTCCTCCGAGGACATGAAAGGGAAGCACAAGATGGAGGAGGTAAAGCAAGAGCAAGATGATTCGGGACTGCACACCTTGCAAGACCGAATCGATTCGCGTACATCACGCCTCGTCAACCAAAGTGTTATCTTGGTCAACACCCTCAACAACATGATTGCCACCGTGGTCGACTCGAAGATTGCCGATCAACTACAGCGAGGGCCAACCTATTTCACTGATGGCCAGTTTCCCAACTACAGGGTTTTGGCATCCCAGAACCGGTCGATGCAACCACCAGTACAGCCAGGGCCACCAGGAGGAGTTCTTAGTCAAGGCCACCGCCCGTCGTTCTGAACCGACAGCAACCTCCTTCCCAGGAACAACTAGCCGACATGTTCGACTTCAATCGGCAGCAAGAACTGGTCGCCAACCTCATTCAAGGGGCACAGTACAATGCCGGGCCGGTGAATCGGCCGCCTCCCGCCGTCGACCCAGCTCAATATCAATACCAGGGAGGCCAGCATGACCAATATTACTGGCCGCAGACACCGCTACCTCAGTATTGGCAAGGACTTGTCAAATACGATCAATATGAGCCAATACAACAAGCTCAAGATAACAAGACTTGGGCCGATTTGATTGCCGACATAATGCGCGATCAATTCAGTCTCAAGTCAAAAGATTCTGGTAACATGCATCGGTATCCATATGTGAAAAATTTTGAGAGAGTGCCACTCCCAAACCGGTACAAGGTTCCAGACTTCTCCAAGTTCTCAGGGAAGGACAATACCTCTACGTACGAGCACGTCAGCCGATTCCTTGCGCAATGCGGGGAGGCATCGGCTACAGACGCCCTGAGGGTTCGTTTATTCCCGCTCTCATTGTCGGGATCAACCTTTACATGGTTTTCTTCATTGCCTTACAACTCCATCGAGAGCTGGGCCGATCTCGAGATACAGTTCCACAGCTACTTCTACATCGGTAACCACGAGATGAAGTTGTCGGACTTGACAAGCATCAGGCAGAAGCATGAGGAATCGGTTCCGGACTACATCCAGAGATTCAAAGAAATGATGAACCACTGCTAGAGCCTGGTGCTGTCTGATTTCCAACTAACCGATTTGGCTTTTCATGGGCTTCTAGCGCCGATCTGTGAAAGGTTTTCTGCTCAAGATTTTGGCAGCTTGGCCCATCTCGCTCAGAGGGTGACGGCCCACGAACAACGATTTCAAGAGTCAAGGAAGGCCATCAAGAAGGTTGCCCACGTCATCGTTGAGACCGACTCAGATACAAGCGACAATGACGCAAAAGTTGCAGCGGCCGAATGGAGCAAGAATAAAAAGGCCATCGTTTGCCAGTGGCTACTGAAAACGGCCAAGGAGGAGAAATATGACTTCGACATCACTAAAGCCGATAGGATCTTCGACTTGTTGCTAAAGGAGAAGCAAATTCAACTACCGGCCAATCACGTGATCCCATCGGCTGATGAACTCAAGAAGAAGAAGTACTACAAGTGGCACAACTCCACCTCCCATAGCACTAACGACTGTAAAGTTTTCAGGTAGCAAATCTAGTCAGCTATTGAGACCGGGAAGCTGAAGTTCGTCGATTTGCCTCGGCCGATGAAAGTCGATAGCAATCCCTTCCCGGTCAACATGGTTCAGGCCGGCCCCAGGCAAGCTGATCGGCAGAACAGAATGACGTACGTCTTAGCCAAAACTCTCAAAGGGGTTAAGGCCGAAAAGAAACTGGTTGGATATCGAGCTGCACCAGTTAACATGGTGAATTCCACCGGCCGATCGACCAATCGGCGACCCAGGCGCATGGTCCCCATGCCCCGTTTTCAACAACGCTTTCGCAAAGAAGAGGAGGCCCGGCGCGGCAAGCCTTATGTCAGGGAACCTAAGGTCAGGGGACTCCAATTCGTTAGAAACCACAGCGGTTGTGACCCGCACTGGCACTACGAGTTTTTTTGATTCTGCTGGGAATTGGGAATGAAGCTTTTGATGATCGAAAACTGCTCGGCCTGTAGCGAGTATCATCAAGACGAATACAGAGACCCATCAATGCAAAGTTCCACCCAATTCGTCCCTAGGGCCGTGCAACGTAATCAGGGGCGGCTACCTCGGCTCGGGCCGATCCACTAGGATTTCTTCGAGGATGAAGGTAAAGACGAATACGATGAAGAAGTGGCTGACGACAAACAACCAGCTAACCCCCAATGGTGCCCTTCGAACCTCTTCACTAAAACACAAAAGAGAAGCATCCAACGGCTCAAGAGCGAGGGGCAGGAGGAAGAAGTACGACGGCTAATCCGACAGCAACAACGTTGGCAAGGCACAAAATGATGGCGCGTCAAGAAACAAGTGCCACCAGCCGACGGAAGCCCAGCCGACCAAGCTAGGGGGACGGCAAAAGGAAAGGGAAAAGCTACTGCATCGGTTAACATGGTCTTTATACTACCAGTCGAATTCAGTGCCACAGAAGCCGATGCAGATAGCATGGAAGACTCCTTGGCAAGAGTAGCGCTATCCCCAGAGCAAGTAGTTTTTGAAAAACCAGAGGGGACCGAAAATCGGCACCTAAAGCCACTATATGTCAAAGGATTTGTCAATGGGAAGCAGATGTCAAAAATGATAGTCGATGGAGGGGCTACAGTGAACTTGATGCCTTATGCCATCTTCAGGAAACTGGGCAAAGGAGCCGAAGATCTAATCAAGACAAACATTGTTCTCAAAGACTTCGACGGCAATCCATCGGAAGCCAAGGGCATGTTGAACGTTGAACTGACCATCGGCAGCAAAACCATGCCCACGATATTTTTCATCTTCGACGGGAAGGGACCTTACAGCCTACTTCTTGGGAGGGACTGGATTCACGCAAATTGCTGCATCCCTTCCACCATGCATCAAAGTCTGATCCAATGGCAAGGCGACAGGATTGAGATCGTGCTAGCCAACAGGTCAGTGAACATCGATAATGCCGATTTGCCACTTTGGGAAATCGATGGTATCGATTGTCTGTCAGGAAAAATCTGGCAAGACGATTTTCTAAAGGTGTCCGATTCTGCTATACAGCCTATTGGAGACGAGGAGCCTCAATTGCTACATTGAGGGCGTCGTGGAGGGCTCGAGCGTCTACGGCAAGGACATTGTGGACGATGACGATGGCAAGCTTGGGCAAGGTTTCATGTCGGCCGACGAGCTAGAAGAAATTGATATAGGTTCTGGAGATAGGCCTAGCTGACATACATTAGCAAAAATTTGTCTTCTTGTTTTAGATCCCAGCTTATTGATTTACTAAAGGAATATAAAGATTGTTTTGCTTGGGAGTATTTTGAGATGCCTGGTCTTAGCCCATCTATTGTTGTGCATCGGCTGCCTATTAAGCCAGGGTATCGGCCATATAAACAGCATCCCAGGAGGTTTAAGGCCGATATGCATGATGCAATCAAAGCCGAAATCACACGGCTATATGATGCTGGATTTATTTGGCCTTGCCGATATGTGGAGTGGGTTACAAATATTGTTCCAGCCATGAAGAAAAATGGTAAACTTAGGGTGTGCATCGATTTCAGGGACCTCAAGAAAGCTACCCCTAAGGACGAATATCCAATGCCCATAGCCGATTTGCTCGTGGATGCTGCTTCCGGCCACAAGATCATAAGTTATATGGATGGTAATGCAGGATATAATCAGATTTTTATGGCCGAAGAAGATATCCACAAAACTGCTTTCAAATGCCCTGGAAAAATTGGCTTGTATGAGTGGGTCGTCATGACGTTTGGCTTGAACAATGCTGGAGCAACTTATCAAAGGGCCATGAATTACATTTTTCATGATATGATCGGCTCTCTGGTAGAGATTTACATTGATGGAAACAGAGAATCACATAGCCGATCTCAGGCAGGTGTTGGAGCGGACAAGGAAATATAGCCTAAAGATGAATCGACTAAAATGCGCGTTTGGCGTGTCGGCTGGGCAATTTTTAGGGTTTCTTGTTCACGAGAGGGGGATTGAAGTTACATCAAGGAGAATTAATGCTATCAAAACAATACAGCCTCCGAAGGACAAGAAGCGGCTGCAATCTTTGATTGGCAAAATCAACTTCATCAAACGATTCCTCTCCAATCTTTTGGAAAAGATGGAGCCGTTCATGCCTTTGCTTCGGCTGAAACCTGATCAAACATTCACTTGGGGGGCATAGCAGCAAAAAGCCTTGGACAACATCAAGGATTACTTGAGCTCGCCTCCAGTTTTGATTTCTCCATAGAAAGGGATATCGTTCAGGCTATATTTGTCAGCCGACGACAAATCAATCGGCTCAGTTCTAATTCAGGAGAATGAAGGAAAGGAGAAGGCCATCTTTTATCTCAGCTGACGGCTGCTGGACGCAGAAACAAGGTATTCACCGGGGGAGAAGTTATGTCTTTGCCTGTATTTTTCATGCACAAAATTAAGACATTATTTATTATCCAATGAGTGCATAGTGATATGCAAAGCTGATGTAGTCAAATACATGCTATTGGCTCCAGTGCTAAAAGGACGAATTGGAAAATGGATTTTTGTCTTAACATAATTTGATCTAAGATATCAGGCGCCCAGGGCAGTTAAAGGACATGCCATAGCCAATTTCATACTGGAACATAGAGATGATTCGATTGGCTTAGTGGAGATCAGCCTTGGACTTTGACATTTGATGGATTGGTTTGCACAAATGGGTGCGGTATTAGCTTGGTCATCATATCCCCGAGGGCGGCAAGCTTCGAATTTGCTTTCTCAATCAACCCCCATGCCACAAACAACCAAGCCGAATATGTGGTTTGCATGTTCTCAAGGAAGTTGAAGCCGAAGCCATCGAAATAATGGGAGATTCGTTGTTAGTCATCAGCCAGTTGTCAGGAGAATATGAATGCAAAAATGATGCGTTGATGGTCTATTATTAACGATGCCGAGAATTGATGGACAACTTTCGGCTAGTAACATTGAAACATATCTCTAGAGAGCAGAATGCAGAAGCCAACGATTTAGCTCAAGGGGCATAAGGCTACAAGCTGATGACAAAAGGTTTTGAGGTGGAGATCGCTACCATGACAGCCGACGATTGGAGGTTTGAGGTCTACAACTATTTACAAAAACCCTTCCCAGCCGGCTTCAAGGAAATTGCGCTACAAGGCTTTGAGATATGTCTTGCTCGATGACGATTTATACGATCGGACGATTGATGGTGTGCTGCTCAAGTGTCTCAGTGCCGATCAAGCCAAGATGGCTATCAGAGAAGTGCATGAAGGAACCTGTGGCACACATCAATCGGCTCACAAGATGAAATGGCTATTTCGAAGAGTAGGATACTTTTGGCCGACGATGCTAGAAGATTGTTTCGGGTATTATAAAGGTTGCCGGATTGTCGAAATTTGGAGCTATACGAGAGGGCACCAAAGCATCGGCTATGAATCCAATTATCAAGCCTTGGCCGTTCGAGGTTGGGAATCGACATGATCGGCCAGATCAATCCACCTTCATGCAAGGGACATAAGTTCATACTGGTGGCAATAGATTATTTCACAAAATGGGTGGAAGCAATTCCTTTAAAGAAGGTTGATTCAAAGGACGCAATCGAGTTTGTTAAGGAGCATATCGTATACCGATTTGGCATCCCTCAAACAATAACAACAGATCAGGGATCTATCTTCATATCAGACGAGTTTGTTCAGTTTGCCGACGGCATGGGAATTAAGTTACTCAACTCTTCGCCATATTATGCTCAGGCTAACGGACAGGCAGAGGCCTCAAACAAGAGTCTAATCAAGCTGATAAAGAGGAAGATCGCTGAATATCCAAAGCAATGGCACACCCGATTAGCCGAATCACTCTGGGCCTATCGGATGGCTTGCCACGGATCTATCCAAGTCCCTCCTATAAACTGGTCTATGGGCAAAGAAGCAGCCGATGGGCAATTTCCCAAGACCAAACTGCCTAGCAGCCGAAATTGCATAATAGAACTCATATGTCTAAACATTTCGGCCCTGGTGAATCCCTATCGGCACGATGCATGACACAAGCGCTGTGGTGAATATGTCTGGACATCTGGGGTAATTAGCTGAATTGACTTCTTGAAAGTTTATCTCGATCGACAGCTCAAAAAGTGCTCTATCCCTGTAAAAGTACCAACACCGGTTGTCCTTAGCGAAACCATCATAAAGGGACATGAACCACTCGGCTAGCAGCTCAGCCGATTGCTTGGATCCAGTATGTGTGGTCGCTGCTTCGCCGTAGCTAAGGCATCTCCTGGTGGTCACTGCCTCCCCTTCATTATCTTCAATCGGCTCTAACAAGGAGAAACGGGCCTCAGTCAGTTGTGGCCGACCGGCTATCTTTTGCATAAACAGCACCAGCCACAACTGAAGAAACCACCACGGACCCCCGGTGTTGATGTTGGCATTAGAAGCGATCCTGGAGACGGCTTGATTCAGGGTTATGTACAAAATAGCCAAGCAAGAATTTGCCTAATGGGATCTTCTTCTTGACCACTAAGGCTACGGCTATCACTTGCCGTCGGCCTGCAGCTAGATCCACGAAAAAAGAATTTTTCTAGCCACATCATTAAGAGATCAGCGTGCTCCCTGGCACGGATCGGCCCTTCCTGCATGTTGGCAGCCACGAAGCCGTTCCAACCCCCTATGGCCTTAGTTTTGAATTGAAACTAGCCTTTGCCTTCCAGACTGTTGGGGTTAGCCGATGACAGGACATCTAATCGAGTTATCATTACTACATCGGCTAAGGTGATGGTCATTAGGCCCTGCTGGAAGATGAAAGCATTCCAGGTATTGTTCCAGAAATAGACTGCAGCTGACATGAGTGGTTCGTCTTTTGCTATATCGGCTATAGACAGGTCTAAACATTGTGCTATCCCAATTTCTTCCCAGTGGCTGCGCTTGGCTGGCTCCATTCTCTTGTACCATGTCGGCCAAGATTTGTCCATTGATGGCCAAGATTTTAAGGTGGTTGCCCAGTGGCTAAGATTTTGGTTTCGGCTATTATGAACTCTGTGGGGTCCTTGTTGCCGATTGGCCCTAGGAAATATCTGTCATTCTGTAGAAGGTTGGGGATTGCTACTTGATGAGCGAGATGCTACAATCGGAAAATATGGATTTCAGAACCATAAACACTAGAATTCAGATCTGCAAAGGGGAACAAGCAAGAAAAGGAGTTCTAGCCGATTAGGGCATACCTCAGGAAACTCGGCAGGAGACGCGGCCGACGGAGCAGTGGAAGACACCATTGGGATGCGCTGGGTCGCCGGAAGAAGAAATCACCACCGCGAGCTTGGGGAGTCGGAGAGGTCGTCGGAGAGCTCGAAGACGTTTGCTGGAGTGGTTATCTGTTGACGGCGTGACTTGTTCGGCGGGCGACGGGCGTTATTTAAAGAGTTTTCATAACGGCTGAAAAGAAATCGACCAAGGGCTGCGCTTGGAATTCGGACTATACAAAATCTGCAACATTTTCATATTGCGGACTTGGGGGCATGTATTAACGACTAAATTTGGTAACCAAATACCTAGGTTTGAATCGAGATTGAGGCGGAATCGGAGAATATGCGCGACCGGCGGAGAAACAGGGTCGTGTCGGCTAAGTCCGAATTGGCTGCGGAGCGCCGGCGAGTCCGAGTCGTATCGGGATAGCCGACGCCGATCCCGCGCGAAGATTGAGTCGGGGCCGGTGCTGAAAGGAAACTTGAAGATAAAGTATTGGATTCGGTCTCCAAATTGTGAGTTAAAGATATTGCCATCTATGGATAAGGTCCTGTAACAACAATTGTATCTGTAAATTAGGAAGTAATTAGATACTTCTTTTGTAATATGACGTGGGACTGCGTCCCGAGATATTGTCGTACTGTAAATAGTAGATAAGGTAGAAACCGTGTCCTACACGGATGTCGTTATGCCTGGGTATAAATAAGACCCGAAGGCTCTTTGTAAATACAACACGCACATCAATACAAACTCGGCGCATCGCCAAACCTTTTTATTTTAGACGAGTTCTTGATCTCGCTTCGGGCTGCATCGATCTCAATCTCCAAGTAAGGTAATTACTTGTCATTAGCGGTTTGTATCGTCGAAATTAGTGCTTATATCATCATGATACTCTAGTTTTGATTTAATGAAATGCGCAAATTATCATATACGACATATAATCTAGAGCAATAGCCGATAGATCTAGATGTAGCCGATAGAGCCATCTCACTGTCGACTGGTTTCTCTCGGGAGACAGTAGCCGATAGAGCTAGATCTAGATGTTGAACCAGGTTACATGTTGTATCCACCGTCTCGAGGTGTTTACATCAGTTTTTATGGATCTAATACTTCTTTCTATACTTAATGCTGCATCGTAGTGATCTATTAAGTCGTTTTTAGAATTATTAAGATCTATTTGGTTATATGTTTATCTTTAGAGACAGTGCGAGAGTTTCAGCCGGCCTTATCTGTTTTAATTATCTTTATGGTTATATTCACTATTAGATATATTAAAACTGCCTTTTATATTAAGATCTTAATCTATCTAAGTGTCTTAAGCCGATATCAATCTGTCATGCTCTGCTGACAGCCGATTGATCTAGGTTTGGCATATTTAGATCAGATTAATATCTTTTTATAGAATGTGTGAGAGTATTAGCCAATTTATATTGGATCCGTAATATGGCTAAGTTATCAATGCAGATAATTACTACCCTAACACTCTTTTAGCCTAAGTGATTTATATTGTCTCGGCATAGCCGACCTATCCCAATCACTTAGTTTAAGTGCACTTTGCCTATCTCTTGTTTCTTGTTGGTTACAGGATCAAACCAACTGGCACACCTTAACCACCAAAGGTAGCCAAGAACGGACCTGCACTGGAGTTAAGCAGATCTCCCAAGCCAGTGCATGGGAAAGATTTCTCATCAACACCGGAATGCCAATTCTTCTCCAAGCAGCATCGTCTTCCAGCTCAGGCTCTCCAAACGATCCTACCGTCATGGCCGTTTGCATGCTGGGCGCTTGACATGGTTGGCCCATTCCCGAAAGCACAACTGAGCTATGATCGTCTTTTTGTTGCAATCGACAAGTTCACAAAATGGATCGAGGTAATGCCCTTGAAGACCTGCACCGCAAAGAAAGCGGTTGAATTTATTGAGGGCATTATTTACTGTTTCGGCGTCCCGAGGGAGATTATCACCGACCTCAGCACATAGTTTACCTGGAACGACTTTTGGGAGTTCTATGAGGATAGGTGCATCGAGGTCAAGTATGCCTCGTGGCGCACCCTCAGGCGAATGGGCAATGCGAACATGCCAATGGCATGATTCTACAGGGTCTGAAGGATCGAATCTTCGACCCACTCAAGAAAAACGGGGGTCACTGGTTGCGCGAGCTCCCCGTTGTGCTCTGGGGTCTACTTAATCAGCCAACCGAGCCATGGGACGAACCCCATTCTTTTTGGTTTACGGCTCGGAGGCAATCTTGCCGGTCGACATGCTCCATGGGCTCCATGGGCTTGTCGCTCCATGGGCTTCTCACCCTCTAGCTTATGTCCCCATTCTCACCGCCATCTTTGTCGTCCTTGTGATATGCTTCTTCTTCCATGTTACCCCAAATGCTCAGGATATCTCCGACGAAGATGGCATAAAGCTCGTCTGCATTGACAGGTAAAAAATACGTAAACTTTCAAAGCTTTCTACCGCGTACTTTGCTTGAATACATGATGTTCCATTGTTACTCGATACAAATACTTGTATTACCTTGCAAGAAGCTACTTTGAACAATACTATAGTAATGGTGAGTGAAAAAGGGCTTTATCATCTCCAACTTGGTAATCAAGATTTTATCGACCGTGACTCACTCGAGTGTAGCATTTGCTTCCTGTCTTTTGAAGCTCGAGTTTACATGGTAAGCCTTGTGGGGGGTGTCACCGCGGGGTGGCACTCGGACCAGAATTGAAGTCAAGCTGGAGTCGGATTGCGAGGTCTTTGGGATAAGGTCGGGAGCCCGACCTCTCCTCGGGGTCGGCCGCCCCGACCTCCCCCCAGTCCGACCTCGGCACTCCTTTATCGAACTCGATTCCTCGACCCGACTTCCGGCCTCCTTGGGACAAAATTTGGATTGCAAGGAGACAAGGAGGGGAGAACCCGACCAGGAATGGTGTCACCTGACAGCACAATACAGGTGGTATTTGTAGAGGAGGGGCTCCAAGGCAGGATAAGGTACAAAACACCCACGGTGCGCAAGACCCAGAGAGCATCTCCTTGTACCTTTTTTAGATGTTGTTAGTACTCACCTTTTTAGATATTTAGTCATAGTTTTCTTGGCCCCAGAGTCCCTTGTAACTGCCCCCTTAAGCTATAAATGGGAGGGCAGGACGGACTGAGGGGAGGATCCGACATCCGAGATCAGATCATTCTCAGTTCTTTTCTTATTCTTGGCCAGCTTGCTCTAAGCCCCAAGAACTCTCCCTTGTAAACCTTCTTCATCATCCACCCCAACAAAGAATACTGGACGTAGCCCTATCATCCTTCGGGAGGGCTGAACCAGTATAAATATCGTGTCTTGATCTCTGGCTCGTCTTAGTGACTCAAGTCGACCACCAGGTCCTAAGAGGAGGCGCATTCCTGACCACTCACTCGCCTCCTTGGGCACCCCCCTCGAAGGAATTCCGACCTACTCGTCGACAGTTGGCACGCCAGGTAGGGGAAGCGTTTCTTCTTCATTCTTGGCGACCTGATGGCTATTGTTTTCTCCACCGACTTCACGGCACCCATCGGGGCGACGTTCATCTTCAGGAGCTTGGTCTTCCGTGCCGACGACTTCCGCTGCCTCACCATCTCCTAGGTGGCTTCGTGCGAGCTCGAGCATGCGGTCACGCGATAGCATGAGGCGAGGAGGCAGAGGCGCGTGGCTCCACGCCCGGCGGCCTCGACCCCCGTTGATCGCCTGACCGTGTAGGCTTGGCGGCCCAAGCCCCAGACTGCCTGCCCGATCGCATTGAAGGTAGGCTTAGCTTGGATCCGAGTCGAGCGACCGGCGAGACGCCGCTCCTCGCAACCAGCCTCCCCCCCATGCGGGAACCCATCATCCTCTCCGTCCGTCGCCCGGCGGACTCCCATGCACCCCTGGACGGAGAGCACTCGGAAGATCGCTTGCCATGCTTCTCATCCAAGCTCGGCACCGGCTAAATGGCTACGCGGACCAGTCTTCGTCCCGGGCAACCGCTGGCCGGTGAAATTCATCATGATGGCGGGCACATTTTCTGAGGATGAGGTCACGCGGTCCTAGGATTAGGATGCCCATCGTAATGCCCGTCGTCACCGCAATGCAGGAAGGGTTGCACGACGCGAGCAGGCCCAGCACCCTCGCATCCAACCCCAGAGCCTAGAGTCCGACTTCACTATGGAGTTTGAGGGACAACAGGTCTTCCGAATATTGGCGGCCAACCTGGTGGCCATCGAGCGAGCGCTCAACCTTCCCGACTCCTTGAAGGTGCGAAAGGCACGCTCAGCTCAACATCCCGGGCCTGTCCGAGCGCCCCACGGGAAGCGCACGACGCTCAAGGTCCCTGCCACAACAAAGCGCAGGCCACTCCGCCTCTCATGGCCCCTTCAAGGGCCAAGCCACGATGGAAGGGGTTGTTCCCGGTGGTTTAGGAGGCCGCCCCAGGAATGCCCGTGCGACGGAGCACTAGGGCAGCTCCTACACTTGGGGACATGTGTGAGATCATCACGTAGAAGACCGATGCTCGCAACACCATCGAGCGTCGCGTTGTGAACCAGTGGCACTAGGAGTTACGACACCAGGACGACTACGACCAGGTCCATAGCCCTCCCGACGGTGCCACGACACCGAGGCCGTACCACGGCACAATGGCTTCACGACCTTCACCACTAGCCTCCGGCAGGTAACGTGGCCCAAGGGGTTTTGCCCGATTGGGATTGATCTCTACGATGGCAAGACCGACCCCACCTTGCGGCTTCAGTTGTATTGCACGGTTGTCCAAGTAGCGAATGGCGATGCCCACGTGATTGTGAACTACCTTCTGGTTATGCTGCTCCGACCGCCATGAACTAGCTGGCAGGACTCCCCGAGGGCTCTATAGACTCTTGTGATGCTCTCTGCGACGCCTTCGTCCCCAACTACCAGGGCACTTGGTAGCGCCCTGCCTCACGCTATGACCTCTGCCAAGTTTGGCAGGGTGCTAGTGAGTCCATTTGGGACTACATCCAACACTTCTCGGAATGCCACAACACCGTTACAAGCATCACCGAAGAGGATGTCATGCGCATCTTCTCCGAGGGCCTGCGAAAGCCCTCCGGGCTATTCTGGTTCCTTGTGAGGAATTGGCTGACCTCTCTGGCGGATATGATCTCCATCACCGAGAGCTTCGTCGATGCCGAGGATGCCGAACGGCAGGAATGCTCGCCCCTGAGCCCCACATCCCGAGGGAATCTCGAGGAAAGCAGCAGGCAGAGCCTGAGTGGCGCTCGCCAAGAAGAGCAGACCGCCGACCGCCTCCGTGGGTCAGGCGGGACGAGGTAAAGTGCAAGTCGACCCTGAGGTCGTGGCCATTGAAAGGATGAGCTCGAGAGGAGAAACCTCAGGAAAATCGGTTTGGGAGGCACTAGACAAACCGTGCTTCCTGCACCCAGAAGGTAATCACACCATCCGCTAGTGCTACACCCTCCAGGACCAGTTGGCCCAAGAGGCGTAGCATCCCCAACCTCTGAGGCCGCGACGGAGGAGGAACGGGGACGTGAAGTGCCACAAAGAGGATCATCGGAGGGATGACGGCTTCCAGGAGCCGACCCACACCGTTAGCATGATCCTGGGTGGCGAAGCAACGCCAGAGAGCCAACGTCAGCAAATGCTTTTCTCTCGCTATGTGAACGCCATCTCGACCGAGCCGACCGAGCACCTCCAGTGGTTGGAGGTCCCGATTCTTTCTCTCAGGCCGACCAATGGGCCAACGTCCCAAAGCCGGGCCGGTTTCCCCCGTGGTGGACCCGATGGTGCTCAAAGTGCGCCTCAAGCGCATCCTCATCGAAGGAGGGAGCGGCATCAACGTCCTCTTATGAGGAACCCTACGCGAGCTTGGGGTCTCCCTCTCCACCCTTGAGCCCACAAACTCACCATTTTATGGTATTGTCCCTAGAAGAGCGAGCTTGCCGCTCAGCGTGATATCACTCCCTATGACGTTCGGGACATAGGAGAACTACTGCACCGAGTTCGTCAGATTCTACGCGGTGGACTTCAAGACTGCCTACCATGAAGTACTCGGCCGCCCAGATCTTGCCAAATTCATGGCGGTCCCCCACTACACGTACCTGGTCCTCAAGTTTCTAGGGCACGCAGAGGAGTTCTCCGTGCGAGGCGACGTCGCCACCTCTTATGCCTGTGAAGCCGAGAGCCTCACCTTGGGCGAGGTTGGTGACCCCTCAGCCTGCATGGGGGGATTTGTCCCGTTGCACGCCGACTCTAAGGGAAAGGTGCCGATGGTCGAGGAAGCTCCGAGCTCGGTGCCACCGACATCAAGACCCACCGCCGACTATGTTGAGTACAAGGTTATCACCCTCTCCAACACCAACCCCTCCAAGACAGCGCTGATAGGCACGAGCCTCGAGGAGAAATAGGAAAACGCACTTGTCAACTTCCTGCGTGCCAACATTGACATGTTCGCTTGGAAACCGTGAGACATGCCAGAAGTACCTAGGGAGTTGTTCGAGCATGAGCTCCATGTTCCCCTCGATGCCAAGCCGGTCAGACAGAGGCTGTGGCGGTTAGCCCAGGAGCGAAGGTAGAAGATCTAGAAGGAGTTAACCAGGTTTCTTGATGCAGGTTTCATCAAAGAAGTGTATCATTCGTAATGGTTAGCCAACCCGATTCTTGTAAAGAAGAAAAATGGGAAATAGAGAATGTGCATTGATTATACCAATCTGAACAAACATTGTCCTAAGGACCCATTTACTATTCCTCGCATCAACCAAGTCGTCGACTCCACTGCGGGTTGTTCCCTCCTGTGTTTTCTAGACTGCTACTTGGGCTATCACCAGATAGGCCTCAAAGCGTCCGACCAGGAGAAGATGTAAAGATAGGCCTCAAAGCGTCGACTCCACCACGATGGCCTTTGGCCTAAAGAATGCTGGGTCAACCTACCAACGAGTCGTTCAGCATTGCCTAGCGAGCCAAATCGGATGTATCGTGGAAGCCTACATAGACAATGTAGTGATTAAGATGTGGAACCCTGACGATCTCTTGGCCGACATAGCCGCGACCTTCACAAATCTTCACACCTACCGATGGAAGCTTAATCTCAAGAAATGCGTCTTCGGCGTATCGTCCGAGAAGCTCCTCGACTTCATCGTCTTCACCCGAGGGATGGAGGCCAACCCCGAGAACATCTCAGTGATCTTGAGCATGGGCAAGCCGTCCTGTGTCAAGGACGTGCAGAAGCTCACAGGTAGCATGACATCGCTCGAAAGGTTTATCTCCGATCTCGACGAGCGCAGAGCGCCATTCTTCAAGCTGGTCGAGAAAGACAAGGACTTCAAGTGGACAGATGATGCCGACAGAGCCTTCGTCGACCTTAAACACCTCTTGACTATGCCACCGGTACTCGCGCCAAACCCCGAGGAACAGCTGCTTCTTTACATCATCGCAACCACATCGGTCGTCAGCACGGTACTAGTTGTCGAGTGCCCGGAGGAAGGCCATGCCTATCCGGTCCAAAGGCTGTTCTACTACGTGTCCGAGGTCCTTGGACCCTCTAAGGCGCAGTACCCCCAGGTAAAGAAGCTGTTGTACGCCGTCCTTATCACCACCCGAAAACTAAGGCATTACTTCCAAGCCACAAGGTGGTGGTAGTGACTGGTTTCCCCCTCTGGGATGTCATTTGGAACCGCGAGGCCACTGGTTGGATAGTCAAGTGGGCCTTTGAGATGGGCGAATTCTCCATAAACTACAAGCCGCGCAACGCCATCAAATCCCAAATCCTCGCGACTTTGTGGCCGAGTGGACAAAAATCCAGCTCCCGCCAACCTCTGAGATCCGGTTGACCTAGACCATGTATTTCGACGGCTCCCTCATCATCATCGGTGCTGGAGCCGGTGTACTTTTGGTCTCCCCAAAGGGTGAGCACATCAAGTATGTCCTCCAGTTGCTCTTTAAAGCATCGAATAGCACCATCGAATACGAGGCTTTACTCAATGGTCTCCGAATTGCCAAGTCCATCGGCGTCGAGCGCCTCATGGTGTATGCTGATTCGAAGCTATTGATTAGCCAGGTCAACAGGACTGGGCCTGTTCGAGCGAGAAAATAGACGCATATTGTGCCGAGGTCCGGAAGGTCGAGGGCAAGTTTAGCGGTCTCGAGTTCCACCACATCCTCCGTGACGCCAATTCGACAGCCGACCAACTGGCCAAGCTCGGGTCATCTCGCGCGATTGTTCCTAGGGGGTTTTCATTCACAAGCTGCACAAGCCATCGATCAATAACTCGGAGTCGAGTGAGCCAACTCCTCCTTCGCTGGGCGGCTCAGTGCTGATCGTCTCCGGCGCTGCGGATGACTGGCGTCGAGGGCTCATTAACTACATCACCACCAAGGCGCTACCACCCGACAAGGCCGTGGCCAAGCGCATCGCTCGACACAGTAAGCAGTACGTCGTGGTCGGCTCCGAGTTGTACAAATGTACGGCCTCGACCCGAGTACTCCTCCTGTGTGTCCTCCGGGACCGTGGGGTCCAGATCCTCGATGAAATTCATTCAGGTATCAGCGGCCACCATTTTGGCGCTAGGACACCGGTTGGCAATGCTTTCTGTTCGGGTTTTTATTGGTCGACTACCAATGAAGACGCCAAGGAGCTAGTGCGACGCTGCTCGGATGTTAACGACCAAATTTTGTAACCAAATCCCCAGGTTTGAAGCAGAGATTGAGGCAGAATCGGAGAATATGTGCGACCGACGGAGAAACAGGGGCCGCATCGGCTAAGTCCGAATCGGCTGCGGAGCTAGTCGGCTGAGTCCGAGTTGGACGAGGATAGTCGACGTCGACCCTGTGCGAAGATGGAGCTGGGGCCGGTCCCGAAAGGAAACTTGAAGATAAAGTATTGGGTTCGGTCTACAAATTGTGTGTTAAAGATATTGCCATCTATGGATAAGGTCCTGTAACGGCAATTGTATATGTAAATTAGGAAGTTATTAGATATTCCTTTTGTAATACGACATGGGACTGTGTCCCGAGATATTGTCGTACTGTAAATAGTAGATAAGGTAGAAACCATGTCCTACACGGATGTCGTTATGCCTGGGTATAAATAAGACCCGAAGGATCTTTGTAAATAGAACACACACATCAATACAAACTCGGCGCATTGCCAAACCTTTTTATTTTAGACGAGTTCTTGATCTTGCTTCGGGCTGCATCGATCTCGATCTCCAAGTTAGGTAATTACTTGTCATTAGCGGTTTGTATCGCCAAAATTAGTGCTTACATCATCATGATACTCTAGTTTTGATGTTATGAACTGCGCAAATTATCATATACGACATATAATCTAGAGCAATATCTAGATCTATCTCACCGTCGGCTGGTTTTCCTCGGGACACAGTAGCCGATAGAGCTAGATCTAAATGTTGAACCAGGTTATATGTTGTATCCACCGTCTCGAGGGGTTTACATCAGTTTTTATGGATCTAATACTTCTTTCTATACTTAATGCTGTTAGTGATATGCCCTAGATGCAACATGGAGATGTTGGATATCACGTCAATGTTTATGTATAAATGAATAAAGTGTTATTCAGTTCCATGAAATAGACATCTTGTATTGATCAATAAGTACGTGACTTATTTATGAGACTCGATATGTATGAATCTATTTCTAAACGATCCACGATCATATGTCATATTGCTGGAACAAATATGATTCTAAGATCGGCATGTTTATTGATTGATGATCATGTCTCATAGATCATGGGTATGGAGATACCAAATCAATAAACATGGACATATGTGTTGGAGAACACATTGTTGGATAGACCCACCATGAGACACTACGGAATTAATGTGCCATTAGTTGGTCTCGGGTAGTGTTGGTACAAAGTCCTTAGACTGAGATCACCATGGATTCCAACATGTGTAGTAGCCTACTTTGGGACTACCAAACGCTATTCCGTAATGGGTAGTTATAAAGGTAGTTTTCGGGTTTGCTATGAAACATGGAGTGGGATGTGAGTGATCAAGATGGAATTTGCCCCTCCTTTAGAGAGATATCTCGGGCCCCTCGAGGTAATGGATTATGGAAATGCATGGCCATGCTAAGTTGATTGAGGAGTCAATCAAGGCAGATAATCCAATACGGTTCGAGTGAATGGTTAAGCTATTGAAGGGATGGCACACATCTTGCCTATAGCTTAAGCGGTATCGTGAGGCAAAGGGATTTGTGTACACATTACGGTTCGAGCCGATATTATATTCTTGTATACTATGGTGTCAATATGTGCTGCTAGGCGCCGCTATTGACAGTCGGCTGAGTTGGACTCGAGCCGACGATCGGCTAAGTTAGACTATAGCCGAAACCGAGTATACCTGAACCTACGGGTCGCACGCTTAAGGGGATAGAATAGATATTCGAGTTGGACTCGGATACGGCTCGATCGGATAGGGATCCGATCGGATAGAGTCCTATGGGCTTACGACGTATGGGCGGCCAACTCTATGAGATACGAGATGAGATCCGATTCAAAATAGAGTCCTAATCGGCCACTAGTCCCGGTCGTCCAACTCTATATAAAGGAGGGAGGGGTGGAGAGCTGAATAGACGTCAATTGCATCGCGTGCAACGAAGTTGCCGAGATCAATCTCCACGGAAACCCTCCCCACTTTCGAGCCAAACCCTAGCCTTGCATCGCGTGCTAGCACACGGGTGTACGGCGTTCGTCCTCGGATGTGTGGATACCGGTAGAGGCGCTGCTACGTTGCGCGCTCTTGATCGGCTGCGGTCGGGCGCATCGGAGCGAGGCGTGAGAACGCGGCCGGACGACTCGAATCGGCGATTGGCGAATCGGTCTCCGGAATCGGCTACTTTTCGGATCGGATTGCCCGATTGGCTATTCCGCGCACTCTACTCCAATCGGTAACGATCTATCGGCCCTTACTTGCAAGTGTTCTGGTTTGCGCGGTAGAAATTTTTGTTTTCGGCTAGCGTAATTTCCGCGTAACCCTACGGTGGTATCGAGCTAATCTTGCTTAGTTCGGGTTTTAGATTGGATCGGAACAAGTTTTGCGCACGGGTTGATTAGATCAATCGGTTTTACGGGATCTGTTGAGGAGAGTAGATGGTAATTGCGTTCCTTGATAGTGTATCGGAACGACGTAATGTGATTACGTCGAAGCAATTTCCAAATAACTCGGTTTGAGTTGGGTTCGAGATAGCGTTCCTTGATAGTGTATCGGAACGGTATAATGTGATTATACCGAAGCTATCTCGTAGTCCGACTTTGTTCTTGCCTCGCGCCTACGGAAACCATCTCCCTTGATAGTGTATCGGGACGGCATAATATGATTATGCCGATATGGTTTCCATAAGCGATTTCATAGATTGGACCGCCGTGTGCGTACCCCCTTATAGGTCGTCTCGATGCCGTAGCTCTGCGATAAGTAGAAAACGTTTCTACGCCTAACTTGTTTTTGCGAGAGAATGCTTTGAGATGGTATGGCCCTATTGTATGTATGAGATGTATGAGATGCATGTGATGCATGTAATATTCTTTCATATGTGCAATCCTGTAATATTCTTTCATACGTGCAATGCTTGTAATATTCTTTCACGACCTGCGAGTCGATGTAATCTTCAATTAGAGCTTCTATAGTAGTAGCTTAGTTTGAAGAAATCAAGCATTCGGCACTCGAAAGAACGGTGATGAAGATGGAGATCCTGTACACCGGCATGGAGATGGAGATCACCATGTGAAGGGGGCCATACTATTTCATTATATGCTATTCTATCTGCTTTCATATATGTGATATGTTTGTTTGATAGGATAGCATCCTCGCAAAATTAAGTAGTAATGATGCCCTTCCAAATGTTGCACCCGTCACCGTTATGCTCGTCAATGGTGGGTCTGCCAAAGCGAGTGTCATTCTCTATCATAACACGAGGGGTATATGTCGGACATATACAGCGGAGCATTTGGTTTACTTAACAAGGCTATCAAAACAGTTTTGGGCCTTGGGGCATAGGTTGGGGCCGGGGCATGGAGATGCCACACCAACAACAAGAGTCACATAGAGATGTGATTAGCAAGGAGTTGCTTACCGATGTTATTAATCTTCTAGCGTGATGCCAAAGCTCACTAGAAAATTAATTAACATGTGGATCTTGACCCAATACGTAACCTAGAGGGAAGGTGGAAAATACGTAATGGGAGTCTAATGTTAAATTGTTTAACAATAGACATAGCATAAACATTGTGCTAAACTTTGCTTTTTCGTTGTAGAATAAATGGCGGCTAATACTACACCCCGGTACCTTTAATTTGCGATCTATTCTCGAAAAGGAAAAATTAAATGGAACAAACTTTATGGATTGGTATCGCAACTTGAGAATTGTTCTCAAGCAAGAGCGTAAGGAGTACGTTCTTGAAGTACCCTATCCCGAGGATTTGCCTAATAACGCCACCGCAACCGCACGGAGGGCTTATGAGAAGCACACTAATGATGCCCTAGATATAAGTGTCTCATGCTTGCTACAATGTCTCCCGAGCTTCGAAGCAATATGAGAGCAGCGATGCTCACACTATTATTCGGGGACTGCGTGGTATGTTTGAGAACCAAGCTCGGGCCGAGAGGTTCAACACCTCAAAGTCCTTGTTTGCGTGCGAGCTTGTTGAAGGGAATCCCGTCGAGTCCGCATGTGATAAAGATGATTGGCTATATCGAGAGTCCGGAAAAACTAGGTTTTCCCCTTAGCCAAGAGTTGGCTGCGATGTGATTCTCCGGTCGCTCCCTCCGAGCTTCGAGCCATTCATATTGAATTATCACATGAACAATATGGATAGGACCTTGGCTGAATTGCATGGGATGCTAAAGACGTGAGGAGAGTATCCAGAAAAACGGTCATCATGATGATGCAGAAGGCTAAGCGCAAACCACTGTCAAGAAACTTTGCACCAAGAGGAAGTTAACTCCCGATGAGATCGCGAGTGCCTCTAATACAAAGAAGGGCAAGAAGGGGTCGGCGGCATCGATGCCGTTTGCTTCTCTTGCAAGGAGACAGAGCCACTTGGAAAAGGAACGCAAGAAGTACATGGAGGATCTCAAGAAGAAGCAAAGTACGACTTCGCTTCGGTATTAATGTTATAGACATTAATCTTGCTACTTCACCTACCGACTCTTGGGTATTTGATACCGGATCGTAGCTCATATTTGCAAATCGTTGCGGGAATGAGAAGAAGTAGAGGATTGAGAAGGGGCGAGGTGAACCCGTGCGTCGGCAATGGAGCAAGCGTTGCTACGTTCTTGTCGGCACGAGTACTCACTTCATCTACCTTCGGATTAGTTTTGGAATTAAATAATTGTTATTGTGTTCCAACACTATGTCAAAACGTTATTTCCGCTTCATGTTTGCAAGCGGAAGGATATGATTTTAGATCAATGAACAATGGTTGTTCAATATATCTCGAGATATGTTCTATTTTAATGCTCCATTGGTGAATGGATTATACGTTTTGAATCTTGAAGCGTCTCCCATCTATAACATTAATACGTAAAGGCAACTCTCTAATGATATAAACCCCACGTTTATCCGGCATTGTCGCTTAGGCCATATAAATAAGAAACGCATGGAGAAGCTCCATAAGGATGGATTGCTTCACTCTTTTGATTTTGAATCATTTGAGACATGTGAGTCTTGTTTACTTGGTAAGATGACAAAGGCACCTTTCACGGGACATAGTGAGAGAGCAAGTGACTTATTGGCACTCGTACATACGATGTATGTGGACCAATGAGCTCAACGGCCGAGGTGGTTATCGCACTTCATTACCTTTACGATGACTTTAGTAGATATGGTTATATCTACTTAATGAGGCATAAGTCTGAATCCTTTGAAAAGTTCAAAGAATTCCGAATGAAGTACATAATCATTTAGGGAAAACAATCAAGTTTCTACGATCGGATCGTGGAGGGAATACTTGAGCCAAGAGTTTGGTAATCATCGAAAGATTGTGGAATTGTTCCACGTTGACTCCGCCAGAACTCCACAGTGGAACGGAGTGTCCGAACGGAGAAATCGCACCTTGTTGGACATGGTGCGGTCGATGATGAGCCAAAGTGATCTTCCGTTATCCTTCGGGATATGCTCTTGAAACATTGCGCTCACACTAAATAGAGTTCCATCTAAGTCGGTTGAAAAGACACCATATGAGATATGGACAGGGCAACCCCTAGTTTGTCTTTTCTCAAAATTTGGGGATGCGAAGCTTATGTAAAACGTTTACGTCGACAAGCTCACACCCAAATCGACAAGTGCTTCTTTGTGGGATATCCTAAGGAAACTAAGGGATATTACTTTTATAATCGGGAACAAGGCAAAGTGTTTGTCGCCCGACACGGTGTCTTCTTGGAGAAAGAGTTTCTTTCAAGAAGGGTTAGTGGGAGCATGGTGCATCTTGAAGAAGTTCAAGAAACACCGGAAAATGTTTCGGCGACCACGGAACCACAACAGGAGGTGCAAAGTGTTGCGCCACCGGTTGTAGATACACCAGCCCCACGGAGTCGAAAGATCACGTCGTGCGCCCGAGTACACAAAGTGCGGAACAACGTGATATATTGTTGTTGGACAACGATGAACCTAAGACCTATGAGGAAGCAATGGTGGGACCCGATTCCAACAAGTGGCTTGGAGCCATGAAATCCGAAATAGAATCCATGTACGACAATCAAGTTTGGAACTTGGTTGATCCACTGATGGTGTCAAAACCATTGAGTGTAAATGGGTTTTTAAGAAAAAGACCGATATGGATGGAAATGTTCACATCTATAAGGCGCGATTGGTGGCGAAAGGTTTTAAACAGATTCAAGGAGTTGATTATGATGAAACCTTCTCGCCCGTCGCAATGCTTAAATCTATTCGGATTATCCTAGCGATTGCTGCATATTTCGATTATGAGATATGGCGAGATGGATGTCAAAACGGCTTTCCTAAATGGAAACCTAAGCGAGGATGTATACATGATACAACCTCGGGGTTTTGTCGATCCGAGAATCACTGGAAAGATATGCAAGCTACGAAATCCATTTATGGATTGAAGCAAGCATCTCGGAGTTGGAATATTCGTTTTGATGAAGTAATCAAAGGGTTTGGTTTCATCAAAAACGAAGAAGAGGCCTGTGTTTACAAAAAGGTCGGTGGGAGCGCAATTGTATTTCTAATCTTATATGTGGATGACATATTACCGATTGGAAATGATATCCCTATGCTTGAATCCGTCAAGTCTTCATTGAAAAATAGTTTTTCCATGAAAGACTTAGGGAGGCAGCATATATATTGGGCATTCGGATCTATAGAGATAGATCCAAGAGGCTAATTGGATTAAGCCAAAGTACATACATTGACAAGGTGTTGAAAAGGTTCAACATGCATGATTCCAAGAAAGGTTTCTTGCCTATGTCACATGGCATCAATCTTAGCAAGAATCGGTGTCCTCGGACACATGATGAGCGGAATAAGATGGGTATGGTTCCATATGCTTCGGCAATTGGATCCATCATGTATGCCATGCTTTGTACATGCCGATGTCTCGTACGCTTTGAGTGCTACGAGCAGATACCGTCGAGATCCAGTGAAGGTCACTGGATGCCGTAAAGAATATCCTTAAGTACTTGAGAAGAACTAAGGATATGTTCCTAGTCTATGGAGGTGAGGAAGAGCTCGTTGTAAGTGGTTACACCGATGCTAGCTTCCAAACGGACAAGGATGATTATAGATCGCAATCGGGTTCGTGTTCGCCGAACGGAGGCGCATCACTGGAAGAGTTCCAAGCGGGATACCGTTGCTGATTCTACAACGGAGGCCGAGTACATTGCTGCTTGGAAGCCGCAAAGGAGGCCGTTTGGATCAAGAAATTCGTTTCGAGCTTGGTGTGATGACTAGTACGACGGTCCAATGTCTCTCTATTGTGATAATAGTGGAGCCATTGCGCAAGCCAAGGAGCCGAGGTCACATCGAAGTCCAAACACATACTTCGGCGATATCATCTCATCCGCGAGATTGTGGACGAGGTGATGTCAAGATATGCAAAGTGCACAAGGATCTCAACATAGCCGATCCGCCGACAAAACCTCTCCCTCACCGAAGCATGAGGCGCACACAAGAGCAATGGGTATTAGATACTTACATGATTGACTCTAGTGCAAGTGGGAGATTGTTAGTGATATGCCCTAGAGGCAACATGGAGATGTTGGATATCACGTCAATGTTTATGTATAAATGAATAAAGTGTTATTCGGTTCCATGAAATAGACATCTTGTATTGATCAATAAGTACGTGACTTATTTATGAGACTCGATATGTATGAATCTATTTCTAAACGATCCTCGATCATATGTCATATTGCTGGAACAAATATGATTCTAAGATCGGCATGTTTATTGATTGATGATCATGTCTCATAGATCATGGGTATGGAGATACCAAATCAATAAACATGGACATATGTGTTGGAGAACACATTGTTGGATAGACCCACCATGAGACACTACAGAATTAATGTGCCATTAGTTGGTCTCGGGTAGTGTTGGTACAAAGTCCTTAGACCTGAGATCACCATGGATTCCAACATGTGTAGTAGCCTACTTTGGGACTACCAAACGCTATTCCGTAATGGGTAGTTATAAAGGTAGTTTTCGGGTTTGCTATGAAACATGGAGTGGGATGTGAGTGATCAAGATGGAATTTGCCCCTCCTTTAGAGAGATATCTCTGGGCCCCTCGAGGTAATGGATTATGGAAATGCATGGCCATGCTAAGTTGATTGAGGAGTCAATCAACGGACGGATAATCCAATACGGTTCGAGTGAATGGTTAAGCTATTGAAGGGATGGCACACATCTTGCCTATAGCTTAACCGGTATCGTGAGGCAAAGGGATTTGTGTACACATTACAGGTTCGAGCCGATATTATATTCTTGTATACTATGGTGTCAATATGTTTGCTAGGCGCGCGCTATTGACAGTGTGGCCGAGTTGGACTCGAGCCGACGATCGGCTAAGTTAGACTATAGCCGAAACCGAGTATACCTGAACCTACTGGGTCGCACGCTTAGGGGATAGAATAGATATTCGAGTTGGACTCGGATACGGCTCGATCGGATAGGGATCCGATCGGATAGAGTCCTATGGGCTTACGACGTATGGGCGGCCAACTCTATGAGATACGAGATGAGATTCGATTCAAAATAGAGTCCTAATCGGCCACTAGTCCCGTCGTCCAACTCTATATAAAGGAGGGAGGGGTGGAGAGCTGAATAGACGTCAATTGCATCGCGTGCAATGAAGTTGCCGAGATCAATCTCCACGGAAACCCTCCCCACTTTCGAGCCAAACCCTAGCCTTGCATCGCGTGCTAGCACACGGATGTACGGCGTTCGTCCTCGGATGTGTGGATACCGGTAGAGGCGCTGCTACCTTGCGCGCTCTTGATCGGCTGCGGTCGGGCGCATCGGAGCGAGTCGTGAGAACGCGGCCGGACGACTCGAATCGGCTGATTGGCGAATCGGCTGTCTCCGGGAATCGGCTACACTGTTCCGGATCGGATTGCCCTGATTGGCTATTCCGCTGCACTCTACTCCAATCGGTAACGATCTATCGGCCCTTACTTGCAAGTGTTCCTGGTTTGCGCGGTAGAAATTTTTGTTTTCGGCTAGCGTAATTTCCGCGTAACCCTACAAATGCTGCGTCATACTGATCTATTAAGTCGCTTTTAGAATTATCAAGATCTATTTGGTTAGATGTTTATCTTTAGAGACAGTGCCGGGGTTTCAGCCGACCTTATCTGTTTTAATTATCTTTATGGTTATATTCACTATTAGATATATAAACTGCCTTTTATATTAAGATCTTAATCTATCTAAGTGTATTAAGCTGATATCAATCTGTCATGCTCTACTGACAGCCGATTGATTTAGGTTTAGCACATTTAGATCAGATTAATATCTTTTTATAGAATGTGTCAGAGTATTAGCCGATTTATATTAGATCTGCAATATCGGCTAAGTTATCAATGCAGATAATTACTACCCTAACACGCTTTCAGCCTAAGTGATTTATATTGTCTCGGCATAGCCGATTTATCCTAATTACTTAATTTAAGTGCGCTTTGGGATAGTAATTATGTATAAATTGATGTCTTCAGACGATTCTGTGGGATCTAATTTTAACTTAATGCCTATCTCTTGTTTCTTGTTGGTTACAGGATCAAACCAACTGGCACGTCTTAATCACCAAAGGTAACCAAGAACAGACCTGCACTTGAGTTAAGCAGATCTCCCAGGCCAGCGCGCGGGAAAGATTTCTCATCAACACGCTTTTTGGCACGCCTGGTGGGACCATCGGCAAGTTTGATAAAGTCGACGCGATGGTTAACATCAAGAGCCCCGAGATCAGTGAAGAAAATATGGTTCCTATCAAGATAGAGCAGTTTTCGATTGAGCAATTGGCCGATTACAATAAGATTGTGGAAGAACTGCTTGCCAATTTTCTACAATCATTCGCCCAGAGCAGATCTGGGGCCATCCACCAGAAGTACAAATTCAACATGGATGACTTCAAGGCATCCTCCTCCGAGGACATGAAAGGGAAGCACAAGATGGAGGAGGTAAAGCAAGAGCAAGATGATTCGGGACTGCACACCTTGCAAGACCGAATCGATTCGGCTGTACACCACGCCCTCGTCAACCAAAGTGTTGTCTTGGTCAACACCCTCAACAACATGATTGCCACCGTGGTCGACTCGAAGATTGCCGATCAACTACAGCGAGGGCCAACCTATTTCACTGATGGCCAGTTTCCCAACTACAGGGTTTTGGCATCCCAGAACCGGTCGATGCAACCATCAGTACAGCCAGGGCCACCAGGAGGAGTTCTCAGTCAAGGCCACCGCCCGTCGTTCTGAACCGACAGCAACCTCCTTCCCAGGAACAACTGCCGACATGTTCGACTTCAATCGGCAGCAAGAACTGGTCGCCAACCTCATTCAAGGGGCACAGTACAATGTCGGGCCGGTGAATCGGCCGCCTCCCGCCGTCGACCCAGCTCAATATCAATACCAGGGAGGCCAGCATGACCAATATTACTGGCCGCAGACACCGCTACCTCAGTATTGGCAAGGACTTGTCAAATACGACCAATATGAGCCAATACAACAAGATCAAGATAACAAGACGAGCCGATTTGATTGCCGACATAATGCGCGATCAATTCAGTCTCAAGTCAAAAGATTCTGGTAACATGCATCGGTATCCATATGCGAAAAATTTTGAGAGAGTGCCACTCCCAACCGATACAAGGTTCCAGACTTCTCCAAGGTTTCAGGGAAGGACAATACCTCTACGTATGAGCACGTCAGCCGATTCCTTGCGCAATGCGGGGAGGCATCGGCTACATACGCCCTGAGGGTTCGTTTATTCCCGCTCTCATTGTCGGGATCAACCTTTACATGGTTTTCTTCATTGCCTTACAACTCCATCCAGAGCTGGGCCGATCTCGAGAAACAGTTCCGCAGCTACTTCTACACCGGTAACCACGAGATGAAGTTGTCGGACTACATCCAGAGATTCAAAGAAATGATGAACCGCTGCTAGAGCCTGGTGCTGTCTGATTTCCAACTAACCGATTTGGCTTTTCATGGGCTTCTAGCGCCCGATCCGTGAAAGGTTTTCGGCTCAAGATTTTGGCAGCTTGGCCCATCTCGGCTCGAGAGGGTGACGGCCCACGAACAGCGATTTCAAGAGTCAAGGAAGGCCATCAAGAAGGTTGCCCATGTCATCGTTGAGACCGACTCAGATACAAGCGACAATGACGCAGAAGTTGCGGCGACCGAATGGAGCAAGAATAAAAAGGCCATCGTTTGCCAGTGGCTGCTAAAAACGGCCAAGGAGGAGAAATATGACTTCGACATCACTAAAGCCGATAGGATCTTCGACTTGTTGCTAAAGGAGGAGCAAATTCAACTACCGGCCAATCACGTGATCCCATCGGTACGATGAACTCAAGAAGAAGAAGTACCGCAAGTGGCACAACTCCACCTCCCATAGCACTAACGACGTAAAGTTTTCGGGTAGCAAATCTAGTCAGCTATTGAGACCGGGAAGCTGAAGTTCATCGATTTGTCTCGGCCGATGAAAGTCGATAGCAATCCCTTCCCGGTCAACATGGTTCAGGCCGGCCCCAGGCAAGCTGATCGGCAGAACATAATGACGTACGTCTTAGCCAAAACTCTCAAAGGGATTAAGGCCGCAAAGAAACCGGTTGGAGATCGAGCTGCACCCGTTAACATGGTGAATTCCACCGGCCGATCGACCAATCGGCGACCCAGCGCATGGTCCCCATGCCCCGTTTCGTGAAACCGGGCAAAGGAGCCGAAGATCTAATCAAGACAAACATTGTTCTCAAAGACTTCGACGGCAATCCATCGGAAGCCAAGGGCGTGTTGAACGTTGAACCGACCGTCGGCAGCAAAACCATGCCCACGATATTTTTCATCATCGACGGGAAGGGACCTTACAGCCTACTTCTTGGGAGGGACTGGATTCACGCAAATTGCTGCATCCCTTCCACCATGCATCAAAGTCTGATCCAATGGCAAGGCGACAGGATTGAGATCGTGCCAGCCGACAGGTCAGTGAACATCGCTAATGCCGATTTGCCACTTTGGGAAATCAATGGTATTGATTGTCTGTCAGGAAAAATCTGGCAAGCCGATTTTCTAAAGGTGTCCGATTCTGCTATACAGCCTATTGGAGACGAGGAGCCTCAATTGCTACATTGAGGGCGTCGTGGAGGGCTCGAGCATCGACGGCAAGGACATCGCGGACGATGACGATGGCAAGCTTGGGCAAGGTTTCATGTCGGCCGACGAGCTAGAAGAAATTGATATAGGTTCTGGAGATAGGCCTAGCCGACATACATTAGCAAAAATTTGTCTTCTTGTTTTAGATCCCAGCTTATTGATTTACTAAAGGAATATAAAGATTGTTTTGCTTGGGAGTATTTTGAGATGCCTGGTCTTAGCCCATCTATTGTTGTGCATCGGCTGCCTATTAAGCCGGGGTATCGGCCGTATAAACAGCATCCCAGGAGGTTTAAGGTCGATATGCATGATGCGATCAAAGCCGAAATCACACGGCTATACGATGCTGGATTTATTTTGCCTTGCCGATATGTGGAGTGGGTTACAAATATTGTTCCAGCCATGAAGAAAAATGGTAAACTTAGGGTGTGCATCGATTTCAGGGACCTCAACAAAGCTACCCCTAAGGACGAATATCCAATGCCCATAGCCGATTTGCTCGTGGATGCTACTTCCGGCCGCAAGATCATAAGTTATATGGATGGTAATGCAGGATATAATCAGATTTTTATGGCCGAAGAAGATATCCACAAAACTGCTTTCAAATGCCCAGGAAAAATTGGCTTGTATGAGTGGGTCGTCATGACGTTTGGCTTGAAGAATGCTGGAGCAACTTATCAAAGGGCCATGAATTACATTTTCCATGATATGATCGGCTCTCTAGTAGAGATTTACATTGATGGAAACAGAGAATCACATAGCCGATCTCAGGCAGGTGTTGGAGCGGACAAGGAAATATAGCCTAAAGATGAATCCACTAAAATGCGCGTTTGGCGTGTCGGCCGGGCAATTTTTAGGGTTTCTTGTTCACGAGAGGGGGATTGAAGTTACATCAAGGAGAATTAATGCTATCAAAACAATACAGGCTCCGAAGGACAAGAAGCGGCTGCAATCTTTGATCGGCAAAATCAACTTCATCAAACGATTCCTCTCCAATCTTTTGGAAAAGATGGAGCCGTTCATGCCTTTGCTTCGGCTGAAACCCGATCAAACATTCACTTGGGGGGCATAGCAGCAAAAAGCCTTGGACAACATCAAGGATTACTTGAGCTCGCCTTCAGTTTTGATTTCTCCATAGAAAGGGATAACGTTCAGGCTATATTTGTCAGCCGACGACAAATCAATCGGCTCAGTTCTAATTCAGGAGAATGAAGGAAAGGAGAAGGCCATCTTTTATCTCAGCTGACGGCTGCTGGACACAGAAACAAGGTATTCAGCGGGGGAGAAGTTATGTCTTTGCCTGTATTTTTCATGCACAAAATTAAGACATTATTTATTATCCAATGAGTGCATAGTGATATGCAAAGCTGATGTAGTCAAATACATGCTATCGGCTCCAGTGCTAAAAGGACGAATTCGGAAATGGATTTTTGTCTTAACATAATTTGATCTAAGATATCAGGCGCACACGGCAGTTAAAGGACATGCCATAGCCAATTTCACACTGGAACATAAAGATGATTCGATTGGCTTAGTGGATATCAGCCTTGGACTTTGACATTTGATGGATTGGTTTGCACAAATGGGTGTGGTATTAGCTTGGTCATCATATCCCCAAGGGCGGCAAGCTTCGAATTTGCTTTCTCAATCAACCCCCATGCCACAAACAACCAAGCCGAATATGAGGTTTGCATGTTCTCAAGGAAGTTGAAGCCGACGCCATCGAAATAATGGGAGATTCGCTGTTGGTCATCAGCCAGTTGTCAGGAGAATATGAATGGAAAAATGATGCGCTGATGGTCTATTATCAACGATGCCGAGAATTGATGGACAACTTTTGGCTAGTAACATTGAAACATATCTCTAGAGAGCAGAATGCAGAAGCCAACGATTTAGCTCAAGGGGCATCAGGCTACAAGCTGATGACAAAAGGTGTTGAGGTGGAGATCGCCACCATGACAGCCGATGATTGGAGGTTTGAGGTCTACAACTATTTACAAAAACCCTTCCCAGCCGGCTTCAAGGAAATTGCGCTACAAGGCTTTGAGATATGTCTTGCTCGATGACGATTTATACTATCGGACGATTGATGGTGTGCTGCTCAAGTGTCTCAGTGCCGATCAAGCCAAGATGACTATCAGAGAAGTGCATGAAGGAACCTGTGGCACACATCAATCGGCTCACAAGATGAAATGGCTATTTCGAAGAGTAGGATACTTTTGGCCGACGATGCTAGAAGATTGTTTCGGGTATTATAAAGGTTGCCAGGATTGTCAGAAATTTGGAGCTATACAGAGGGCACCAGCATCAGCTATGAATCCAATTATCAAGCCTTGGCCGTTCAGAGGTTGGGGAATCGACATGATCGGCCAGATCAATCCATCCTCATGCAAGGGACATAAGTTCATACTGGTGGCAATAGATTATTTCACAAAATGGGTAGAAGCAATTCCTTTAAAGAAGGTTGATTCAAAGGACGCAATCGAGTTTGTTAAGGAGCATATCGTATACCGATTTGGCATCCCTCAAACAATAACAACAGATCAGGGATCTATCTTCATATCGGACGAGTTTGTTCAGTTTGTCGACGGCATGGGAATTAAGTTACTTAACTCTTCGCCATATTATGCTCAGGCTAACGGACAAGCAGAGGCCTCAAACAAGAGTCTAATCAAGCTGATAAAGAGGAAGATCGCTGAATATCCAAAGCAATGGCACACCCGATTAGCCGGATCACTCTGGGCCTATCGGATGGCTTGCCACGGATCTATCCAAGTCCCTCCTATAAATTGGTCTATGGGCATGAAGCAGTCCTGCCATGGGAAAACATCATTGGCTCAAGAAGGGTTCAGTTACAAGATAAGCTTACAACCGATGATTACTACAACCTGATGGTAGATGAATCAGAAGATCTAGTTTTGTCACGGATGAGGGCCTTGGAAAAAGTAACAAGAGATAAGGAACGAGTATCCCGTCATTATAACAAGAAGGTTGTGCCTAAATCATTTGAAGAAGGCGAACTCGTTTGGAAATTGATGTTGCCGATTGGATCAAGAGATAAGTTCGGCAAGGGGTCACCAAATTGGGAAAGGCCTTTCAAGATCCACAAATGCATCTCTAAAGGAGCCTACATGCTAGAAGGATTGGACGGAGAAGTATTTGGAAGGGCTCTCAATGCCAAATATTTGAAAAAATATCACCCAGTGTTTGGATCAACTCATGATTCGGCTAATGCCTGGCCGATTCATGTTAGCCGATGTGGTGGGATACCCGAATCACCTTTAGACCATTTTTTCTAAGTTTTTCATCCTCTGGTTTTCCGCAATCGGCTCCATACAGCCGACACGCCTTGGTTTGTTCGGAATACTACTTTTATCAATGCTGCAGTCATCATCGACAAAACTAGGGGGACATATACATATACAACATCAGGAATCAGACTTAGCAAGTTTTCAAAAATTTTCAAGGCGTTCAAATCTTAAATTGGCAGAAGGAATGAGATTAAGGTCAACGAGCCGATTACAAAAGATTGTTTAAATGAAGTCAACACAAGTTTCAAAAACTGAGTCCTGTTACATGCCCAAGAATGCATCTATGGCTGAGATAGCTAAAGTCTTGATGGCGTTCACTTTGTCAATCACGGCGGATCTTCGCATCGAGCCGGGACCACTTTGGCCGACTTATGCGTTCCTTCAAATGCTTGATCGTGGCCATTAATCTGCTCTTTTGGTCCTCGGTGGCTTTGGCCAAATCGGCTAGCAGCTGTTCTTCGGCGGCGATCTTTGCTCGACATTGTTCCAATTGTAGCAGCAAACCGGCTTCCTCGAGCTTGAGATTGGCAATCCGGGCTTGTGAGGTTGATTGACCAGCTGTCAGTTCGTTTAGCTTCATATTTTCGGCTTCCACATCCTTAACCGTTGATTTGATCCTAGCTATTACGTCGGCCTGGGTGGCTCTCTCTATCATTCTTTGCATCGCACACCCTAACTTAGGCCGATGCAGGTCGATGTAGACAGCTTCTGAGATTTTGGTGGCCAGATCTTCCGGGAGTTGGTTCTCAATCTCAAAGAACCGTGACCTGCCTGATCCGCATTCCACAACCAGTCGATCCACGTCGATATCTAGCCAATTGCGGAAGTCTTGGAGTTTGCTTCTAAGTTCATCGGCTACAACTTTGTTCGGACTGGTTGCTTCACCTTCTCATCACTAAGGAACTCCTTGATGTCAAAGGACAACAAATCGGCTAGGGTCTGCAAAAGAGATGGAGAGGACATATCACGAGTCAGAAAGTAGCCGATTATTTGAGGACTAAAAAGAGGGAAGGAGCAAGGCTTACTCTTGCTGTAGGGACTGGAGCAACCGTTTCTTTGGCAGCCAAACTGATTGGAGCAATGGCCTCCTCATCATGATCACTGGCCGATGTGGCCACCTCCTCAGTGGGTTCGTTGATTGGCCCAGTGACATCTTCGGCGTCATGACTACCCGTGGCCGTTTGAGTGTGCTCGCTTGAGACTTGGGGGGCAGCTGATGGAGACCGAGGAGGCTGCACAAGAGATAAAGTGTTAGTTCAGATCGGCCAAGGAGAGCAAGGCAAATAAAAGGCAAGGTTAGAGGTTTACTGGTGAAACAGGACATGGAGTGCGACCAGCTAGCCTTTTAACCTACAGAGGAAAATTTGGTTAAGGATTGAGGTGATCAAGGCTCATTAATCAGATTTGATGAGAGAAGGACTTACTGGCCGTTTCTTGGCAGGAGGGCTTGGAGGAGATGGGTCGTCGGCTGGTGGGCTCACTGAGTTATGGCTCGAGTCACTTGATTCGGCCGCCTCCTCGATTGCTCGAGACATTTCCTCATCCATGACTTCTTCATTGAGGGCCTAGTCGACACTTGGGTCGATGGATGGGAGGCTGCCAGCTAGTGCAGTTGGTTTCTCTTTCTTCTGCTTCTTGGCAGGTATAGCCGACAGCCTTGCAGCAGGGGCAGCCCTTTACTTTCGCGCCAACGGCTTGCGTGTTTGCCCGTGCAACAGGGTCCTTAACTTTGGCGCTTCTCAGTCGATCGTCGAAGGAGCTAAGCCGCAGCCGTTAGGGAGAACGCCTAGGCGGTAGTCGATTGTGGCCCCGGAATAACTTACCTTCAGTGGATCCATTTCTATCATCTGCAAAGGAGAAAAAGACTCAAGTATTAGCGAGACAGATCAGTCGATCACTCAAAGAAAGGAAAATGTTTAAAGTTTAGAACTTACCGAGGGGATCTCGTCCGGCAGCAGGGAGGTGATGTAGTAGGAGGATCATTGATGGAACGTGTGTTTCTTGATCTCTACCCACCATCTATCATATGCCATGCTCTTTCTGTAGGACAGCCCCACGAAGCCGATACTGCCGAGGGGTGGGCCATTTATTTCCATTAACTTGTTCACAATCATCCTCTTGGTCAGCACCCCTCGAGTATCAATCTTATCGGCAAAGAAGCAGCCGATGGGCAATTTCCCAAGACCAAACTGCCTAGCAGCCGAAATTGCATAATAGAACTCGTATGTCTTAACATTTCGGCCCTGGTGAATCCCTATCGGCACGATGCATGGCACAAGCGCTGTGGTGAATATCTCTCGACATCTGGGGTAATTAGCTGAATTGACTTCTTCAAAGTTTATCTCGATCGATAGCTCAAAAAGTGCTCTGTCCCTGTAGAAGTACCAGCACCGGTTGTCCTTAGCGAAACCATCATAAAGGGACATGAACCACTCGGCTAGCGGCTCGGCCGATTGCTTGGATCCAAGTATGTGTGTGGCCGTTTGCCGTAGCTAAGGCATCTCCGGTGGTCACCGCCTCCTTCATTATCTTCAATCGGCTCTAACAAGGAGAAACGGGCCTCAGTCAGTTGTGGCCGACCGGCTATCTTTTGCATAAACAACACCAGCCACAACTGAAGAAACCACCACGGACCCCCGGAGTTGATGTTGGCATTAGAAGCGATCTTGGAGACGACTTGATTCAGGGTTATGTACAAATAGCCGAGCAAGAATTTGCCTAATGGGATCTTCTTCTTGACCACTAAGGCTACGGCTATCACTTGCCGTCGGCCTGTAGCTAGATCCACAGAAAAAGAATTTTTCTAGCCACATCATTAAGAATCCAGCGTGCTCCCTGGCACGGATCGGCCCTTCCTGCATGTTGGCAGCCACGAAGCCGTTCCAACCCCCTATGGCCTTAGTTTTGAATTGAAACTAGGCTTTGCCTTCCAGACTGTTGGGGTTAGCCGATGACAGGACATCTAATCGAGTTATCATTACTACATCGGCTAAGGTGATGGTCATTGGGCCCTATTGGAAGACGAAAGCATTCTAGGTATTGTTCCAGAAATAGACTGCAGCTGACATGAGTGGTTCGTCTTTTTCTATATCGGCTATAGACATGTCTAAACATTGTGCTATCCCAATTTCTTCCCAGTGGCTGCGCTTGGCTGGCTCCATTCTCTTGTACCATGCCGGCCAAGATTTGTCCATTGATGGCCAAGATTTTAAGGTGGTTGCCCAGTGGCTAAGATTTTGGTTTTTCGTCCTATAGGGCATTCTATTGGTTTCGGCTATTATGAACTATGTGGGGTCCTTGTTGCCGATTGGCCCTAGGAAATATCTGTCATTCTGTAGAAGGTTGGGGATTGCTACTTGATGAGCGAGATGCTACAATCGGAAAATATGGATTTCAGAACCATAAACCCTAGAATTCAGATCTGCAAAGGGGAACAAGCAAGAAAAGGAGTTCTAGCCGATTAGGGCATACCTCAGGAAACTCGGCAGGAGACGCGGCCGACGGAGCAGCGGAAGACGCCATTGGGATGCGCTGGGTCGTCGGAAGAAGAAATCACCACCGCGAGCTTGGGGAGTCGGAGAGGTCGTCGGAGAGCTCGAAGACGTTTGCTGGAGTGGTTATCTATTGACGGCGTGACTTGTTCGGCGGGCGGCGGGCATTATTTAAAGAGTTTTCATAACGGCTGAAAAGAAATCGACCTAGGGTTGCGCTTGGAATTCGGACTATACAAAATCTGCAACATTTTCATATTGCGGACTTGGGGGCATGTATTAACGACTAAATTTGGTAACCGAATACCCAAGTTTGAATCAGAGATTGAGGCAGAATCGGAGAATATGCGCAACCAGCGGAGAAACAGGGGTCGTGTCGGCTAAGTCCGAATTGGCTGCGGAGCCAGTCGGCTGAGTCCGAGTCGTATCAGGATAGCCGACGCCGATCCTGCGCGAAGATTGAGCTGGGGCCGGTGCTGAAAGGAAACTTGAAGATAAAGTATTGGATTCGGTCTCCAAATTGTGAGTTAAAGATATTGCCATCTATGGATAAGGTCCTGTAACAACAATTGTATCTGTAAATTAGGAAGTTATTAGATATTTCTTTTGTAATATGACATGGGACTACGTCCCGAGATATTGTCGTACCGTAAATAGTAGATAAGGTAGAAACCGTGTCCTACACGGATGTCGTTATGCCTGGGTATAAATAAGACCCGAAGGCTCTTTGTAAATACAACACGCACATCAATACAAACTCGGCGCATCGCCAAACCTTTTTATTTTAGACGAGTTCTTGATCTCGCTCCGGGCTGCATCGATCTCAATCTCCAAGTAAGGTAACTTGTCATTAGCATTTTGTATCGTCAAAATTAGTGCTTATATCATCATGATACTCTAGTTTTGATATAATGAAATGCGCAAATTATCATATACGACAAATAATCTAGAGCAATATTTAGATCTATCTCACTGTCGACTGGTTTCTCTAGGGAGACAGTAGCCGATAGAGCTAGATCTTGATGTTGAACCAGGTTACATGTTGTATCCACCGTCTCGAGGTGTTTACATCAGTTTTTATGGATCTAATACTTCTTTCTATACTTAATGCTGCATCGTACTGATCTATTAAGTCGTTTTTAGAATTATTAAGATCTATTTGGTTATATGTTTATCTTTAGAGACAGTGCGAGAGTTTCAGCCGGCCTTATCTGTTTTAATTATCTTTATGGTTATATTCACTATTAGATATATTAAAACTGCCTTTTATATTAAGATCTTAATCTATCTAAGTGTCTTAAGCCGATATCAATCTGTCATGCTCTGCTGACAGTCGATTGATCTAGGTTTAGCATATTTAGATCAGATTAATATCTTTTTATAGAATGTGTCAGAGTATTAGCCAATTATATTGGATGTGTAATATCGGCTAAGTTATCAATGCAGATTATTACTACCCTAACACTCTTTTAGCCTAAGTGATTTATATTGTCTCGGCATAGCCGACCTATCCCAATCACTTAGTTTAAGTGCACTTTGGGATAGTAATTATGCATAAGTTGATGCCTTCAGCCAATCTTATGAGATCTAATTTTAACTTAATGCCTATCTCTTGTTTCTTGTTGGTTACAGGATAAAACCAACTGGCACGCCTTAACCACCAAAGGTAGGCAAGAACGGACCTGCACTGGAGTTAAGCAGATCTCCCAAGCCAGTGCGTGGGAAAGATTTCTCATCAACACCGGAATGCCAATTCTTCTCCAAGCAGCATCATCTTCCAGCTCAGGCTCTCCAAACGATCCTACCGTCATGGCCGTTTGCGTGCTGGGCGCTTGACATGGTTGGCCCATTCTCGAAAGCACAACTGAGCTATGATCGTCTTTTTGTCGCAATCGACAAGTTCACAAAATGGATCGAGGTAATGCCCTTGAAGACCTTCACCGCAAAGAAAGCAGTTGAATTTATTCAGGGCATTATTTACTGTTTCGGCGTCCCGAGGGAGATTATCACCGACCTCAGCACATAGTTTACCGGGAACGACTTTTGGGAGTTCTGTGAGGATAGGTGCATCGAGGTCAAGTATGCCTCGTGGCGCACCCTCAGGCGAATGGGCAATGCGAACATGCCAATGGCATGATTCTACAGGGTCTGAAGGCTCAAATCTTCGACCCACTCCAGAAATACAGGGGTCACTGGTTGCGCGAGCTCCCCATTGTGCTCTGGGGTCTACTTAATCAGCCAACCGAGCCACGGGACGAACCCCATTCTTTTTGGTTTACGGCTCGGAGGCAATCTTGCCGGTCGACATGCTTCACGAATCCCCAAGGACTCGCCTCTACGATGAAGCACGGATGGCCCTGACAATCCAGATGGAACGATACCAGCAGGCTCTTCGTCGATACCATGATAGAAATGTCCGTGGGAGGTCCTTCAAGGTCGGTGACATCGTGCTCCGCAAGGTGCAGTCCTCAGCCGTCATGAACAAGCTGTCGGCCCCTTGGGAAGGCCCCTTCATTGTTTCTGCTGTCACACGTCCGGGCTCCTACAGGCTGGTTCGGGAAGATGGACAGGAAGTGCCAAACTTCTGGAACATCGAGCACCTGAACAGCTAAGTACCCGATCCTTAATCCCTTTAAATAGCGCAATTTCGATTATCCCCTGATCTTTTTGCAGGATGCTTATCTCCCGACCCCCGAACAGTTCGGGGGGTCGGCAGTCCTCTTCAGAAAAATTGCCAGTTGTGTCAGCCCCTTCTCACGCAAATACGCTTATGGCGAGCCCTGAGCAATGCGGCCCCAGCTTGTAAGCTGAGGGTACATGAGAAGAGCAGACCACCGGTTGAGCTCGAGCTGCTCGGGGCCTCATTCTTTGCCCACTTCGATTGAACGTGACGGATCGACCTGACGTCCTTTGGGATAGGCACCTATCCCCTACCCAAGGTAGGATAGGGTCGGGACCAGTCGTGTTTCCATCAAGTGCCAAGCGAATGAGCTTGGGGCTCTTTGAAGGATAACTCGTAGGCTACAAGCATAAAACAAAAAAAATTCTACGGTGCAATCCAAGAGAGCTTGCAAGTAAGGGTCCATAGATTGTTACCAAGTGATGTGCAGTGCAACAGGAAAACTATGTTGGAGTAGCAGACTCAACGTATGCACATTGGGACGTCTTGCCAACCTCGGACCTCCTTGCCCGACCTCGCCGACCTCAGACCGTCTCGCCCGACCTCGTGGACCTCGAATCGTCTCGCTCAACCTGTCCGACTGCCAACTATCGAATAATGGATTCGACTACTCGGAACTAAGGGATCTTCCTATGTCACCGATTACACCACAACGTAGCAATGTCTCTACTAGTATCCACACATCTAGGGAGGGAACGCCGAACACCTGTGTGCTAGCACGCGATGTACGCCTGGGGATTGGCTCGAAGGCGACGGCTAAGGTTTGCTTGTGGAGAACTTGATCCGACTAAAGAAGTTCCACTCCTTGATCTCCACCCCTTGTCCTCCTTATATAGAGTTGGCTAACTGGGCCTAAAGGCCCATCAGGACTCTATGTTCGATCGAATCTCTATCCGAACTGAGACGTACCCGAGTCAAACTCGAATACCTGTTCCATCCCGTTAAGTGTGCGACCCTGTAAGTTCATGCAGACTTGGTTCTGACCTGAGAACGCTTCTCGGCCGACCGTCAACAGCGGCCCCTAGCAGAATGTATTGACACCAAAGTCTATAAGAAGATCAAATCAGCTAAACCTGTAATGTGTGCATAAATCCTTTTGTCTCGCGATACCAATTAAGCTATAGACAAGACACATGCCATCCTATCAATAGCTTAATCATTCACTCGATCACGTGTTGGATTATATATGTGTTGATTGACTCCTCAATCTGTTAGTGATATGCCCTAGAGGCAACATGGAGATGTTGGATATCACACTCAATATTTATGTATTAATGAATAAAGTGTTATTCAGTTCCATGAAATAGAGATCTTGCATTGATCAATAAGTATGTGACTTATTTATGAGACTCTTTATGTATGAATCTATTTCTAAATGATCCCTGATCATATGTCATATTGTTGGAACTATTATGATTCTAAGATCAGCATGTTTATTGATTGATGATCATGTCTCATAGATCATGGGTATGGAGATACCAAATCAATAAACATGGACATATGTGTTAGAGAACACATTGTTGGATAGACCCACCATGAGACACTACAAGAATTAATGTGCCATTAGTTGGTCTCAGGTAGTGTTGGTACAAAGTCCTTAGACCTGAGATCACCATGGATTCCAACATGTGTAGTAGCCTACTTTGGGACTACCAAACGCTATTCCGTAACTGGGTAGTTATAAAGGTAGTTTTCGGGTTTGCTATGAAACATGGAGTGGGATGTTAAGCTATTGAAGGGATGGCACACATCTTGCCTATAGCTTAACTGGTATCGTGAGGCAAAGGGATTTGTGTACACATTACAGGTTCAGAGCCGATATTATATTCTTGTATACTATGGTGTCAATATGTGCTGCTAGGCGCCGCTGTTGCAGTGCCGGCTGAGTTGGACTCGAGCCGACGATCGGCTAAGTTGGATTATAGCCGAAACCGAGTATACCTGAACCTACAGGGTCGCACGCTTAAGGGGACAAGAACAGGCATTCGAGTTGGACTCGGATACGGCTCGATCGGATATCGATCCGATCGAATAGAGTACTATGGTCTTACAACGTATGGGCGGCCAACTCTATGAGATACGGATGAGATCTGATTCAAAATAGAGTCCTGATCGGCCACTAGTCCCAGTCGGCCAACTCTATATAAACGGGCGAGGGGTGGAGAGTTGTTGAATTGCATTGAACCGAATCCGCAACAGAAGTCGCCGAGATCAATCTCCACGGAAACCCTTCCCACTTTCGAGCCAAACCCTAGCCTTGCATCGCGTGCTAGCACACGGGTGTTCGGCGTTCTATCCCCGAACGTGTGGATACCGGTAGAGGCGCTGCTATGTTGCACGCTGTTGATTGGCTGTGGAAGAATCGACTGCGGTCGAGTGCATCGGAGCGAGGCGCGAGAACACAGTCGGACGACTCGGATCGGCTACGGCATCTGCGAATCGGCTGATTGGCGAATCGGCTGTCCCCGGGTATCGGCTATCGGCTTGCGGGAATCGGCTACATTGTTCTGGATTGGATAGCCCTGATTGGCTGTTTCCGCTGCACACTCCAATCGATAACGATCTATCGGCTCTTACTTGCAAGTGTTCCTGGTTTGCGCGGTAGAAAAGTTTTTTTTCGGCTAGCGTAGCTTCCGCATAACCCATCAGTGGTATCAGAACTAATCTTGCTCAGTTCGGGTTTTAGATTGGATCTGGAACAAGTTTTGTACACGGGTTGATTAGATCAATCGGTTTTACGGGATCTGTTGAGGAGAGTTAATGGTAATTGCGTTCCCTGACAGTGTATCGGAACGGCGTAATGTGATTACGTCAAAGCAATATCCATAGAACTCGGTTTGAGTCGGCTTCGAGATAGCGTTCCTTGATAGTGTATCGAAACGGTATAATGTGATTATGCTGAAGCTATCTCGTAGTCCGATCTTGTTTGCTGCCTTGCGCCTATGCAAACCATCTCCCTTGATAGTGTATCGAGACGTCATAATATGATTATGCCGACATGGTTTTCGTAAGCGATTTCATAGATTGGATCTATGAATTTCGTGTGGTGTTCCGGGCGCTACCCGGAAGCCCGCGAAGGGGCGGCTTCCCCCTCGACCCCCCGCCCGCTAACCGGCTAGCGGGACCGCCGTGTGCGTACCCCTTATAGGTCGTCTCGATGCCGTTTCTCTGTGATAGGTAGAAAACGTTTTCTACGCCTAACTTGTTTTTGCAGAGAATGCTTTGAGATGGTATGGCCCTATTGTATGTATGAGATGCATGTGATGCATGTAATATTCTTTCATATGTGCAATCCCTGTAATATTCTTTCATACGTGCAATGCTTGTAATATTATTTCACGACCTACGAGTCGATGTAATCTTCAATTAGAGCTTCTATATTAGTAGCTTAGTTTGAAGAAATCAAGCATCATGCACATTAGAAGATGTGCCGAAGATGGAGATCCTCAGCGCCGACATGTTGATGGAGATCACCATGTGAAGGGGGGGCCATACTATTTTATTATATGCTATTCTACCTGCTTTCATATATGTGATATGTTTGTTTGATAGGATAGCATCCCTCACAAAATTAAACAGTAATGATGCCCTTCCAAATGTTGCACCCGTCACCGTTATGCTCGTCAATGGTGGGTCCGCCAAAGCAGAGTGCCATTCTCTATCATAACACGAGGGGGTATATATCAGACATATACATGCAGGAGCATTTGGTTTACTTAACAAGACTATCAAAACAGTTTTGGGCCTTGGGGCATAGGTTGGCGCCGGGCATGGAGATGCCACACCAACAACAAGATTCACATAGAGATGTGATTAGCAAGGAGTTGCTTACCAATGTTAGTAATTTTCTAGCAGTGATGCCAAAGCTCACTAGAAAATTAACTAACATGTGGATCTTGACCCAATACGTAACCTAGAGGGAAGGTGGAAAATACGTAATGGGAGTCTTATGTTAAATTGTTTAACAAAAGACATAGCATAAACATTGTGCTAAACTTTGCTTTTTTGTTGTAGAATAAATGGCGGCTAATACTACACCCAGTACCTTTAATTTGCGATCTATTCTCGAAAAGGAAAAATTAAATGGAACAAACTTTATGGATTGGTATCGCAATTTGAGAATTGTTCTCAAGCAAGAGCGTAAGGAGTACGTTCTTGAAGTACCCTATCCTGAGGATTTGCCTAATAATGCCACTGCAACTGCACGGAGGGCTTACGAGAAGCACACTAATGATGCCCTAGATATAAGCTGTCTCATGCTAGCTACAATGTCCCCTGAGCTTCAGAAGAAATATGAGAGCAGCGATGCTCACACTATTATTCAGGGACTGCGTGGCATGTTTGAGAACCAAGCTCGGGCCGAGAGGTTCAACACCTCAAAGTCCTTGTTTGCGTGCAGGCTTGTTGAGGGGAATCCCGTCAGTCCGCATGTGATAAAGATGATTGGCTATATCGAGAGTCTGGAAAAACTAGGTTTTCCCCTTAGCCAAGAGTTGGCTACTGATGTGATTCTCCAGTCGCTCCCTCCGAGCTTCGAGCCATTCATATTGAATTATCACATGAACAATATGGATAGAACCTTTGCAAAGAAACTTTGCAACAAGAGGAAGTTAAATCCCGATGAGATCGCGAGTGCCTCTAATGCAAAGAAGGGCAAAAAGGGGTCGGCGACATCAGATGCCGTTTGCTTCTATTGCAAGGAGACAGGCCACTAGAAGAGGAACTGCAAGAAGTACATGGAGGATCTCAAAAAGAAGCAAAGTACGACTTCGCTTTAGGTATTAATGTTATAGACATTAATCTTGCTACTTCACCTACCGACTCTTGGGTATTTGATACCGGATCGTAGCACATATTTGCAAATCGTTGCAGGGAATGAGAAGAAGTAGAGGATTAAGAAGGGGCGAGGTGAACTGCGCGTCGGCAATGGAGCAAGCGTTGCTACGCTTGCTTTGTCGGCACGTACCACTTCATCTACCTTCAGGATTAGTTTTGGAATTAAATAATTGTTATTTTGTTCCAACACTATGTCAAAACGTTATTTCCGCTTCATGTTTGCAAGCGGAAGGATATGATTTTAGATCAATGAACAATGGTTGTTCAATATATCTCAGAGATATGTTCTATTTTCATGCTCCATTGGTGAATGGATTATACGTTTTGAATCTTGAAGCGTCTCCCATCTATAACATTAATACAGAAAGGCAACTCTCTAATGATACAAACCCCACACATTTATCTGGCATTGTCGCTTAGGCCATAAAAATAAGAAACGCATGGAGAAGCTCCATAAGGATGGACTGCTTCACTCTTTTGATTTTGAATCATTTGAGACATGTGAGTCTTGTTTACTTGGTAAGATGACAAAGGCACCTTTCACGGGACACAGTGAAAGAGCAAGTGACTTGTTGGCACTCGTACATACTGATGTATGTGGACCAATGAGCTCAACGGCCATAGGTGGTTATCAGTATTTCATTACCTTTACCGATGACTTTAGTAGATATGGTTATATTTACTTAACGAGGCATAAGTACGAATCATTTGAAAAGTTCAAAGAATTCCAGAATGAAGTACAGAATCATTTAAGGAAAATAATTAAGTTTGTACGATCAGATCGTGGTGGTGAATACTTCAGCCAAGAATTTGGTAATCATTTAAAAGATTGTGGAATCGTTCCACAATTAACTCCGTCAGGAACTCCTCAATGGAATGGGGTGTCCGAATGAAGAAATTGTACCTTGTTGGACATGGTGCATTCCATGATGAGCCAACGCGATCTTCTGTTATCCTTCTGGAGATATGCTCTCGAAATAGCTGCGTTCACACTAAATAGAGTTACATCTAAGTCAGGTGAAAATACGACATATGAGATATGGACAGGGCAACCCAGTAGTTTGTCTTTTCTCAAAATTTTGAGATGTGAAGCTTATGTAAAACATTTACAATCTGACAAGCTTACACCCAAATCTGACAAATGCTTCTTTGTGGGGTATCCTAAGGAAACAAAATGATATTATTTTATAATCAGGAACAAGGCAAATTGTTTGTTGTCCGACATGGTGTTTTCTTGCAGAATGAGTTTCTTTCAAGAAAGGTTAGTGGGAGTAGGGTGCATCTTGAAGAAGTTCAAGAAACACCAGAAAACGTTTCACCTACCACAGGACTACAACCGGAGGAACAAGATGTTGCACCATCTGTTATAGATATACTAGCCCCACGGAGGTCGAAAAGGGCAAGTCGTGCGCCTGAAAGGTACACAGGTGCAGAACAACGTGACATGTTGTTGTTAGACAACGATGAACCTAAGACCAGACGCCAACAAATGGCTTGGAGCCATGAAATCTGAAATAGATTCCATGTATGACAATCAAGTTCTAAATTTGGTGATCCACTTGATGGTGTCAAAACCATTGAGTGCAAATGGGTTTTTAAGAAAAAGGCAGACATGGATGGAAATGTTCACATCTATGAGGCGCGATTGGTGGCGAAAGGTTTTAAACAGATTCAAGGTGTTGATTATGATGAAACGTTTCCCCGTCACAATGCTAAAGTCTATTCAGATTATTCTAGCGATCGCTGCATATATTGATTATGAGATATGGCAGATGGATGTCAAAATGGCTTTCCTAAATGGAAACCTAACCGAGGATGTGTATATGATACGGCCTGAAGGTTTCGTCAATCCACAATCGTCTGGAAAGATATGCAAGCTACAGATATCTATTTATGGATTGAAGCAAGCATCTAGGAGTTGGAATATTCATTTTGATGAGGTAATCAAAGGGTTTGGTTTCATCAAAAATGAAGAGGAGGCATGTGTTTACAAAAAGGTCAGTGGGAGCACAATTGTGTTTCTAATCTTATATGTGGATTCACCAATGTGGTTTGAAAATATTACATATCTCTAAGATAAATTAAACAACCATTGTCCACTAATCTAAAATCATATCATTCCGCTTGCAAACATGAAACAGAAATTATGTTTTGACATAGAGTTGAAACCAATAATAATTATTTAATTCCAAAACAAATCCTGAAGGTAAGTGAAGTGGCATAGTGCCGATGACAGCTGTAGCAACCATTGCTTCATTGCCGACCCACAGGTTTACCTCGCCCCTTGTCAAGCTTCTACTTCTTCTCAGACCCTGCAATGATTTGCATATGTGAGCTATTGATCTGTATCAAATACCCAAGAGTTAGTAGATGAAGTAGCAAGATTGATTTCTATAACATTAACTCCTGAAGCAGAAATCTTGCTTTGCTTCTTTTTGAGATCCTTCAACTGATTCTTGCAGTTCCTCTTTCAGTGACCTGTCTCCTTCAATAAAAACAAGCAAGCATCGCCGTCGCCGACCCCTTCTTGCCTTTCTTTGCTTTCAAAGCACCCGCGATCTCATCAGTAGTTAACTTCCTTTTGGTGCAAAGTTTCTTGACAGGGGGCTTGCGGTCAGCTTTCTGCATCATCATCACATGATGACCATTTTTCTTGATACTCTCCTCAGCAGTCTTTAGCATCCCATGCAATTCAGCCAATATTTTATCCATGCTATTCATGTGATGATTTAGTATGAATGGCTCAAAGCTCGAAGGGAGCGACTAGAGAATCACATCTGTAGCCAACTCTTGGCTAAGAGGAAAACCTAATTTATCAGGACTCTCAATATAGCCAATCATCCTTATCACGTGTGGACTGACGGGATTCACTTCTACAAGCCTGTACGCAAACAAGGACTTTGAAGTGTTAATCCTCTCGGCCCTAGCTTGGTTCTCATACATGCCACGTAGACCCTCAATAATACTGTGAGCATCGTTGCTCTCGTATTGCTTCTGAAGCTCAGAGGACATTGTGGCAAGCATGAGACAGCTTATATCCAATGAATCAGTAGTGTGCTTCTCATAAGCTCTCCATGCAGCAGCATTGGCATTATCAGACAAATCATCAGGGTAAGAAACTTCAATAACATACTCCTTTCGCTCTTGCTTGAGAACAATTCTCAAGTTTTGATACCAATCCATAAAGTTTGTTTCATTCAACTTTTCTTTCTGAAGTATAGATCGCAAATTAAAAGAAATGGGTGTAGTATTAGCTACCATAATCTACAACAGAAAACATATGCAAAGTTTAGCACAATGTTTATGCGTTGTCTTTTATTAAACAATTTAACAAAAGACTCCCACTATGTGTTTTAAACCATCCCTCTGGGTTATGTATTGGGTCAAGCTCCACATGTTAATTAATTTCTAGTGAGCTTTGGCATCACTCCTAGAAAATTAGTAACATGGGTATGCAACACCATGCTAATCGCATCCCTATGCGACTTTTGTTTGTTGGGTGGCATCATCATGCCCCGGCCCCAACCTATGCCTCAAGGCCCTTAACTGTTTTGATAGCCTTATTAAGTAAACCAAATGCTTCTGCATGTATATGTCTGACATATACCCCATCGTGTTATGATACACAATTGCACTCTGCTTTGGCAGACCTACCAATTGACGATCACAACCGTGATAGGTGCAACATTTGGAGGGCATCATTATTACTTAATTTTTCCGAGGGATACTATCGTATGAAACAAACATATCACATATATAAAAGTAAGAAGAATAGCAATTAATAACGAAATAGTATGACCCTTTCACATGGTGATCTGTATTTCCATGTTAGTGTAGAGGATCCCTATCTTCATCACCGTTCTCCCGAGTGTCCAATCCTGAACTTCTTCGAACTAAATTACTACTATAGATGCTATAAATTGAAGATTACATTGACACGCAGGTCATGAAAGAATATTACATGCATCACACGTATGAATGAATTTTACATGCATCACATGCATCTTATACATATAATAGGGTCATACCATCTCAAAGCATTCTCTGCAAACACAAGTTAGGCGTAGAACGTTTTCTACCTATCGCAAAGAAACAGTATCGAGACACAATAAAAAAAGGGGGGTATGCACATGGCTGTCCTGCTTATGCTGACCCGAGACACTCTCAAGGGACATGGTTTGCATAGGCGCAAGGTGGCAGTCATAGTCAGACTACTAAATAGCTTTGACATAATTACATTATACCATTTCGAGAGACTCTCGAGGAACATCATGCTAAATCGAACTCTTATTGCTTAATCCTTTCCTCTAACGACCCCTATACTGATTGATCTAATCAACCCGTGTACAAAACTTGTAATAGATCTAATCTACTACAACTGCATATCATCAGATGAAACAATGTAAAACCCAAACTACGAAAGTCTAGCTCTGGTACCATTGAAGGATAACGTGTAGGCTATGATAGCATAAAACAAAAATTTTCTATCCGGCAATCCAGGAAAGCTTGCAAGTAAGGGTCCATATATTGTTACCAAGTGATGCGCCGTGCAGCGGAAAAATTACGTTGGAGTAGCCGACTGAACATATGCACATCAAGAATTCTTGTCGACCTCGGACCGCCTTGCCTGACCTTGCTGACCTCGGACCGTCTCGCCCGACCTTGTCGACCTCGGACCGTTTCACCCGACCTGTCCAACTTCCAACTATAAAATAATGGATTCGGCTAGTCGGAACTCAAGGATCTTCCGATGTCACCGGTTACACCACAACGTAGTGATGTCTCTACCGATATCCACACATCCAGGGAGGGAACGCCGAACACCTGTGTGCTAGCATGCGATGTATGGCTAGGGTTGGGCTCGAAGGTGACAGCTAGGGTTTGCTTGTGGAGAACTTGATCCGACTAAAGAAGTTGCACTCCTTGATCTCCACCCCTTTCCCTCCTTATATAGTGTTGGCCGATTGGGCCTAAAGGCCCATCGAGACTTTATATTCGATCGGATCTCTATCCGAACTAAGATGTACCCGAGTCAAACACGAATACCTGTTCCATCCCATTAAGTGTGTGACCCTATAGGTTCATTCAGACTTGGTTCTGACCCAAGAACGCTTCTCGACCGACCATCAAGAGTGGCGCCTAGGAGTACGTATTGACACCAAAGTCTACAAGAAGATCAAATTGGCTGAACCTGTAATGTGTGCATAAATCCCTTTGCCTCATGATACCTATTAAGCTATAGGCAAGACACGGGCCATCCTATCAATAGCTTAATCATTCACTCGATCACGTATTGGATTATATATCGGTTGATTGACTCCTCAATCAACTCGGCATGGCCATGCACTTCCATAATCCAATACATCGAGGGGCCCAGAGATATCTCTCCCATAGGAGGGAAAAATTCCATCTTGATCATTCACATCCCTCTACATGTTTCATAGCAAACCCGAAGGCCACTTTTATAACTACCCAATTACGGTATAGCGTTTGGTAGTCCCTAGGAAAGCCATTACACATGTTGGAATCAATGATGATCTCAGGTCTAAGGATTTTGTACCAACACTACTTGAGACCAACTAATGGCACATTAATTCCCTGTAGTGTTTCAATGTGGGTCTATCCAACAATGTGTTCTCTAGCACATTTTCACGTTTATTGATTTGGTATCTCCATACCATGATCCATGAGACATGATCATCAATCAATATACGTGTTGATCTTAGAATCATATTCAATCCATATATATGATATATGACTAGGGATAATTTAGAAATAGATTCATATATAGAGTCTCATGAATAATTCACATACTTATTGATCAATACTGATTATATATTTCAAGGAACAGAATAACAATTTATTCATTCATACATAAACATTGACCATGATATCCAACATCTCCATGTTGCCTCTAGGGCATATCACTAACACTCTTAACAACTATATCCTGTGTATAGGACGAACATGCCAGGAGCTCGACTTGCAGTCACCCGGACAAAGTTCTGTCGATGGCTCAAGCCGCTCTACTTCGAGGGTCAGACACACAGAGATTAGTTGGTTGTCGACCTCGGGCTCACTCACTGTGTACACGACTATGTGACCTTGCACGACTGAAAGAGTAGTGTGGGACGGAAGGAAGTGGGAATGACCGGGCTTAAAAAGGGGCAATTATGGGCTTGGTGGCGTCGTTCTTGGAGAACACACTCAACATCATCAATGACAGATGCGGGGAATCCTAAGCGCCCTCGCCCATCCATCTCCCCATCGTGCCACGTCACCTTTGGAGCAAATCAGAGCCGTCGGTTGTGTGGAATAGCTAACGACATCCGCTGCATCTTCCAAAAACCGTCTCCGTCTTAAACTGCCAACCATGCCTGTCGCCTGGGGAAGAGTGGAAAACCAGGAATTCGATTAGCCGCTACGCAGCACCGGTTCTCGCACCCTTAACGTGATGTGATTGGCACTCTGCCTAAGATTGACAGAGGGCCGCCCTTCGACTTCATCGACTATCATTAACCATTTGGGTTATGACCCAGACGAGTCGATATCTAGCCTCGAGGCGGTAGTCCCGATCACCTCGCCGACCACCACTGGCCTCCGAGCGGTAGTCCCGATCACCCCGCCGACTACCATTGGCCTCCGGGCCATGGCTTCGCCGACTCCGGCGGTGGCTTCCAGGTCACCCTTCGGTCGAGGGTCGAAACTACCATAAGCCTCCAGGTAGTAGTTCTGACCAACTCGCCGACTACCACTGGCCTCCGAGCCATGGCTTCGCCGATTCGGGTGATGACTTCGGTCCATCCCCCAACCGAAGTTGGAATTACAACGAGCTTCTAGGCAACAGACCTGTCGAATGCAATAATCATCGCAGGACCCCAAGGTATGGTCGGAGCGGAGAAGAAAAATAAAAAGCAATCCCACAGACTGGAACCTAGGCTTGCATGTACCATCCGACCCTAGGCTCGGGGGCTACACCTGGCAGGTGCACCGCCTACTGAAACTCGAGCTACAAGATTCTGGGAATCAGCTGAAACCCTGCTGCAACACCTTTGGGAACCCTCTAAAGACAATGGAGGAGACCTTAGATGCTAAGGATGGATGTCTCATTCCTCCTTAGGCTTAGGGGCTGCTGTGAGGGGTGTCTCCCCAGGGTGGCACTCGGACCAGAGGTGAAGTCAAGCTGGAGTCGAACTGTGAGGTCTTTGGGATAAGGTCGGGAGCCTGACCTCCCCTCGGAGTCGGCCGCCCCGACCTCTCCCAAGTCCGACCTCGGCACTCCCTTCTCGACCTCGACTCCTCGACCCGACTTCTGGTCTCCTCGGGACAAAACTTGGATTGCAAGGAGACGAGGAGGGGACAACCTGGCAAGGAATGACATCACCCGACAGCACAGTACAAGTGGTATCTGTAGAGGAGGGGCCCCAAGGCAGGATAAGGCACAAAACACCCATGGCACGCAGGGTCCAGAGAGCATCTCCATGTACCTTTTTAGATGTTGTTTGTACTCACCTTTTTAGATCTTTAGTCTTAGCTTTCTTGGCCTCCAAGTCCATTATAACTGCCCCCTTGAGCTATAAAAGTGAGGGCAGGACAGACTAAGGGGGACGATCCGGCATCCGAGATCAGATCATTCTCAATTCTTCGCTTGTTCTTGTACAGCTTCCTCTAAGCCCCAAGAACTCTCCCTTGTAAACCTTGTTCATCATCCACCCCAACAAAGAACACTGGACGTAGGCCTATTATCCTTTGGGAGGGCTGAACCAGTATAAATCTCGTGTCTCTTGATCTTTGACTCATCTTAGTGACTCGAGTTGACCACCAGGTCCAGAGAGGAGGCACATTCCTGACCACTCACTCACCTCCTTGGGCACCTCCCTCGGAGGAAAGCCGACCTACCCATCGAGAAGCCTAGACATTACACCACATCATTTTGAATAAGGCGAGACTGAGGTAGGCCAAGAAGGCACCGGGGCCCCTTCACGGACCAGCAGCGGGATGTGGTGCAGTTGCTGACGAGATGAACAAGGTGACCTACTCGATTGACCGCGACTCGCTGGAGTGTGGGATTTGCTTCATGCCTTTTGAAGCTCAAGTTTACATGGTACTCCTAGACATAGATCATACTAACGCACACGTCCACTACTCGTCACCACCACCTCGATAACGAATGACTGCATGCATGCATTGCAAAAAGACATGACTGAACTGACTTATGATTTTGGAACAAGAGGTGGTCTCCCACGGCTTTGAGGGGAAACTCTTCAAAGCTTGCAAACTCAAATCATGCGTCGTGGCTCTAAGCATTGTCGAGGTTAGATGGAGTTTCAAATTCAGTATTTTACATCCGAGATGTTTCAAGTAGTTTTTGAACATCTCGGATGTTCAAATACTAAACTGTAAAGTTCATTACTGCCTGCCTAAGCATTTTAGATATTTCAGAAGTAATGAACTTACAGTCAAGATTGAACATCCGAGATGTTCAAATACTACATGAAACATCTCGAATGTAAAAATACTGAATTTGGAAGTCCATCTAACCTCGACAATGCTTAGAGCCATAGAGGCATGATTTGAGTTTGCAAGCTTTGAAGAGTTTCCCATCAAAGCCAGGGAGACCACCTCTTGTTCCAAAATCATAAGTCAGTTCAGTCATGTCTTTTTGCAATGCATGCATGCAGCCGTTCATTATCGAGGTGGTGGTGACGAGTAGTGGATGCTTGCATTAGAATGATCCATGTCTAGGAGTACCATGTAAACTCGAGCTTCAAAAGGCATTAAGCAAATTCCACACACCAGCGAGTCGCGGTCAATGGAGTAGGTCATCTTGGTCGTCTCGTCGGCAACCGCACCGCAACTCGCTGCTGGTCCGTGAAGGGGCCCTGACGCCTTCTTCGCCTACCTCGGTCTCGCCTTATTCAAACAGATGCGGTGTTATGTCTAGGCTTACCATGTAAACTCGAACTTCAAAAGGCAGAAAGCAAATGCTACACTCGAGCGAATTGTCGTCGATGGAATCTTGATTACTAGCAGGGAGAGGATGAGCCCTTTTTCCTCGCCATTTCTATTCCAGTGTTCAAAGCAGCTTCTTGCAAGGTAATACACGTCTTTATACCAAGTAACAATGGAACATCATGTATTCAAGAAGGTATACGATAGAAAGCTTTGAAAGTTTACGTATTTTTTACATATCAATGCAGACGAGCTTTACACCATCTTTGACAGAGATATCCTGAGCATTTGGGGTAACATGGAAGAAGGAGCCTATCACAAGGGCGACAAAGATGGCGGCGAGAAAAGAAAAAGAAGCTGAAGGATGAGAAGGGCACAGGGCTACAAGTGCAATGACTCCCGAGCAGGCACAGATCAGGGGATAAGCCTCTTCTCCATCATGCACATCCAATATATATCTATTTTCAAGATTTACTGTATATTTCTACATTCTTTTAGGAGTCATAGTACCCTATTTGTACCTCGTACATCCATCATTGTTCCAGGAAAGCTCTATGCTTGTAGTTATGGATGAAAGCGGGTACAAGAAAATCCATCAAACTCAAGAAAGCATCTACTCCTGCGGGTTATTCTTGAAGCACACAAGAACATAAGAAAGTCACAGGCCAAAAAAAAGGGGAACAAGTATGGTTAAGGTCTTTTCCTGACCGTTTTCATTTCTACTTGTAGTATACATCCATCATTGCTAAAGGAAAGTTCACTAAAATAGTATTTATAGTACTTTAGATTAAATATTTAGAAATACTATAAATATTTATAGTATATAGTAATTTACAGGGAAATAATTTCTGAAAAATTCTATCGGTGACGGGCTCGAAGTCAAGCTAATCGGGCTTAATATCTAAGCCCATCACCGATGAGATCATCGGTGATGGTTTTTAATTAAAGCTCGATAGAGATGATGATCTCATCCGATCGTGCTTAATCTGCAAGCCCATCATCGATGATAACATTGGTGATGGTCATTCATTATACCATGATAGAGATGATGATCTTATCCGATCGGCTAGGTATTTAAGCCCATCATTGATGAATACATCAGTGATGACTTTAGGTTTAGCCCATCACTGATGGAATTCTTCAATCACCCTCACATGCCAAACAAGATCTTATCTGTGATGGGCATTACATTAAGCCCGGTTGAGATGATTCATCTCAATCGTGCTTCTTCTAAAGCCCGTCACAGATGTTCTTCGAATTCCTTTAAAAGAGCACGATGATGCAGATCTACACATTATGGTGAAAAATTTCTAAGTCCTCAAAGAACCCTAGCGCCGCCGCTGTCCCTCGCGTCCTCCCTCGCCACCACCGAGCACCGCCGGCTGTCCCCGAGCCCGGCGCCGTCCTCCCTCACCGCCACCGAGCGCTGCCGGCCATCCCTGAGCCTGGCACCGTCCTCCCTCGCCGCCACCACCAACTGTCGTGCCCAGGTTAGTCCATATATAGCTTCGGATCCGTGCTGAAATGTCGTTTAGTCCATAGCTTCGGATGTTGTATTGCTATTCATGTATGCCATAGCTTCATATTCTATAATATTTGTTAGTATTTTACAACATAGTAATATTTGTATGTTTTACGCACTTACAACTTGATTGATAACAAAATTTAGTAGTTTTAGTTTGTTAGTAAAGTCAGGGTGCTAATGATGATAATATTCGCACGTTATTACAGTGGAAACTTACTACAGTCTCTGAATATGAACACTATTGTTTCATTTAATGTTTGAATAATTAATGGATAGTAGTATCATCCAAAGCTCAAAATGAAAAAGTTTAAGTCCGCTCTCTCTTATGACTGTGTCTCAAAATGAAAAAGTGAATTATTTTGATAGTTTATACAGAAAAAATGAGCCAAAAATCTTGGGAGGATGTGCACAATTGGATCGAGTTTTTGCCGGATATATATTTTCCTCTGTTAAGCACGTGCAGAAATTCTACTGTTAACGACGACTCCTACTGTTAAGTTTTTCATTTTGTGATTTAGTAAGCTATTTAGAGGATGTCTCTGCACGATGAATCAATGTCGGCGATAACTAGTGGGTCCACAAGGACACGGACCCTTAGAAGCCCGAATAAAATCCCAAAGAAATGTTACACCATAACAGAGGTGGACCTCCTAGGAGTGTCGTCCGCTCTCCCGAATGTGCCCACAATGTTCAAGATGATCTGCGGGATAATAGGGAGACAGACCTTCAGTATTTTGCATGATCACATCAAGGAGGTGCGAGACGTGGAGAAGGAAACTACTTGGTTGAAGTTCAAGGAGACCTTTGAATATCCTGCAGCCGACAAGGACAAGCTAAAGCGGACAACTTTCCAGACGATGGGGCATTCTTGGAAGTGCTTTAAGTCCAAGCTAGTCACCGACCATGTTCTCAAGCCCAGCACCCCGAATGAATTTGAGAAATACCCCTTCGTCATGCTACTCATGTGGGAGGAGTTGTAGCGAATAAATCAACTGTCGAATCCCGAGCCAGAAGCGATGCTTATAGGGCACTCCAGGCTCGGTATGTACACCCGCACCGGCTTGGCAGCAGAGGATATGCAGGGAAGTAGGAGCAATTGCAAAAAGAGGATGAGGCGGTAGAGGCATCAAATGTACCTCCTCCATTTGTCGATATCCCACACCCTCGTGCAAGGAGCTGAACATGGGCAAGGGCTATGAAGAACAGCGATGGGACGTTCACTCTGCCAAATCCCTAGGATCAACAAGTTTACAAAAATATTGTAAGTGTCTCACCTTATTATGTTTAGTTTGTTTACACATATTGTACACTCGATTTATACCGATCTCACTTGTAATGTAGAAAGAGTTGGTTGCCGTGAGACAGTGCCCCCGAAAGGCCTACACCAATAGACGCGAGGATGACATCCTCACGCAAGCGTTGGGCTCCGACGAACACCGTGGATGGACAAGAGGCGTTGGCTCTAATGTCCCCCGGAAATATGGACTTCCAGAATATGCTGGACAGTATAAGAAGCGAATAGTTATGAAGAATGCGGAAAGAGATGCATGCCTAGTTGATAGGATCCGGGAGCAGGTTAGAGCTGAACTGAGCTCAGAAATTGAAGAGAAGCTAGACCATGTTGCGGAACGGATTAGGCAGATGATCCGAGCCGAGCAGCAGACCATCGCTCACACCGTCGCTCCGCAATGAGAAAGTCCAACACAAAGACAGAGCAGTTGTGCATCAATTGAGGAGATAAAAAAAATCCAACACTGGTCCTAGCCACAGTCGATCATATAACAGTAAAACTCCAGGCCGAAATGCATAACACTCTTAACAAATCCATTTTCTACAAATTATTTAAAAATTATGTTTGGATCTATCGCATAAACCAACTAACTACATGCTAAGAGTTGAGGTGATGCTCTCTTTCATGATTCCGACGGCCAAGGGACTAGCATTCAATCCAAGCGCCGATAGAAGAGTGCACGGGTTGCAACTTATGGCCGGATATGCAAAAGTGCAAGTGGAGAAAGTGAACAATGATTGGGTCCGTCTGCCGCTGCAGCATCCACCGAATGATGAGATACTAAACCTAGGAGCTTCATGAGGAAGCTTTATCCAATGGCGGAAGGATCTCATTGACATCAAATTAACTCCGATGTCAGCCCCTTCATCTCCCTTAGGTGATCCAACCCCTCCATCTCCCTTAGGTGATCCACAGGATGACTGGATTGAGCTACAGTATGACACCGACTTTGGCGGGTCTAGCCCTGAATGGCCTGCTCGCTCTGAACCATCATCTTTGGAGAAGGGCAAGAAAGCGGTGTCATAGCCATATGTATGCATGCTAGTTGAAGTACAAGACCACTTCATTCGCATGGCAATGCCACCAGCACCAAAAAAACCAATTTTGGACTACCAACGCACGGTTAACAAAAGAAAATGGTGACAATTTTCTAGGGAAGAGTTTGTGAAAGACATATCACAGAAGTATGAGCAAGGAATTCTTGAAAGTTCAGGGGTGAAGACTTATACTGATGTGCACAATATTGCGAAGGGCCCTCAGCCAGCTAAGTTCAAGTTAGGTGCTCCTTTGACCACCCCTGAATATCACAACGTAGTTGGAAATTGCACTCAGATGAGAAGGGTAGAACAGTTGTACCTACAGATTGCACAGGATGGTAAAGAGACGTTCACCGTCTTTTATTGGGGCGAGGACTTCCCTCACGAGGATGGTATAATCCGGGTCCCATTTGAGAAACTATTTCAGCTATACAATCTGAGGGACCTAGACGTATCGCTATTTCAGCTGTGGGCATTGTAAGCATACTTAAACCACTCGCTATTATTTCTAAGTTGATATCCTCACAGAGTGTCTAAGTTGTTTCCTTATGCAGAATGGAGATGCTTTAATGTAAAGCAACCTATAACAAAGTAGGATTCCTCGATCCAGGGGTTGTCAATTCCAATCATATTGATGACGACCCAAGGTCCCAAAAATGGGTGCTGGACTACCTCTACAACTCCTTTGTCAGGCTTAAGGACATGATACGATCCTTTTGCCCTACAACTTTGATTAAGTGTGACATTTGTTGTTGTTCACACCATTTATGCCTGAAGGTGTTAATTGCTTTCTCTCTCTCTTTTTATGCAGCCATCATTGGATCCTTCTTGCCATCCATTTAAATGAATCTAGGATTGTCGTCATGGATGGATTAAGGAAACCGCAAGAAGCTTTCCAATCTGTCATTGACATCCTAAATAAGGCACTTGTGAAGTATAATAAAAAGTGTCATCGACGCGCTCCATGTGCCGATACATTTTGGGTTTGCTGCCACCATTGGTGCCAACGACATGAACCAGGCACGAGCATATGGGGTTTCTACGTGATGAAATTTATGTGGTTTTACCTAGAGGACCGCAACTCCCACGTTTTAGATTTTGATGTTCGCCATATTTGTTAAGACATAAATACACGTTTCTAAATACATATTACATTTTCACATATTCAATCCATTCATTTGCAGAAATTAGATCTCTCGACAAGTCAATTATTGCCACATGTTTGCTTAGCCCTTGTTGAATAACTCTGCGGATTCATCTTTCAACATGTCATCTCGTCGTGCGGCGCATATCATGTTTCGAGAGCTCCAGATAGGCTAATTGCTTTCCTTGAGGCTGGCAGCCCTAGTCAAATGTGCTCATGAGAAATATGTGAATAATGGATGTGTTTGTGGATACATGTGTGAATGTCAGATGTATGTGAATATATGTGAATTTCAGATATATGTGAATGTATGTAAAAGGGGATGCAAAGGGGAAAGGGATCTTGTTTCTATAATTTTTGCAGTGGGCATGGCTAGTGAAGGCCACAGGCTAGCCAAAAAACAATATTTTTTTGGGAAAAACTCATCGGTGATGGGCTTTAATGGAAGCCCGATGGAGATGATAGCCATCCGTGACGGGCGTAAATTAAAGCCCGATTCAGTTGTTAGTCACCCGTGACGGGCATAATTTAAAGCCTGATTGAGTAGTTTGTTATCCATGACAGGCTTTAGTTGTGGCCCGTTTGAGATTATATGATCGGTGTTAGGCCCTTGTTTGACTGGTCTTCTATGTCAAACCTATTGGTGACGGGCATAAGTTTAGGCCTGACAAAGATAATGACCGTTGTAGTGCTTGCATGTGTATGCAAGACACCATGAGTTTCCTGTTTCCTGATGATCGCAGTTTTGTAACACTTTCAAGTTAATAAGTCACTCCTACACTAGAATTTTAAGTCTACAACCGCATTGATTTAATCCTTTCAATTACATATATTCCAAGAAGCTGCTAAGTTAATTTCTCAGGTAAGGTCTATCTACGGATCCAAAATACATAGTTCCTGTTGGAATATATGGGCTTGGCTAGTCTATTTAACTAAAAGAATTAAAAGCATGTTAGTAATTGCGAGGGAGCTATGTGCTTAGTTCACATGGGAACTTCAGAAGGATCTCAATCAACTAAAAAGGTGGACTCTGAACATATTAGCATGCCACACGTGAGCACACGCGCTCGCCTTTGGCACTGGTCTCATCATAGGGTACTCACTGAAAATACACTGTTTCATACTGTTCATGATTAAATTTGTGTTAAACATTAAATTGTGCACATATTCTATTTCACTCACTATAGTCATGAAAATATTGTTTATTTACCTGATTAATCTTGAAATTAAAATATACAAAAATAGGCCTATATTTCTAACAATCCAAAAACCTTATTATGTTGATCGGGCTTTCGATAACTAGCTTTGCTGTATCAGTTAAGCCAAACGTGTTTGACGGTTCCAATTACAAGCATTGGCGTGAGAGGCTTACGTTGTGGTTGACTGTCATGAATGTTATGTATGTCGCAGACAGAAAACCTGAAGGCACTACTCCAGAGGAGGGGAGTTCCTTCGATCGTGTTGATAGCTTTTTTCGAGACGCCATCATAATTGTTCTAGCTGAAAAAGTTATAGACACGTACCTCTTGCTTCCAAATGGAAAAATGATGTGGGATACTCCTGAGGCTCAGTATGGAGTTTCTGATGTTGGCAGTCAGCTGTATGTCATGGAACAATTCCTTGACTACAAGATGGTAGAAGACCGTCCTATAGTAGAATAAGCTCATGACATTCAGGCGCTAGCAGAAGATCTCAAAGACTGTAGCAAATAGACCCCATTTATGTTGCCCGACAAGTTTGTGGGAGCAACAATTTATATCTAAGATGCCACCTTCTTGGAGGGATTTTGCTACTTCTCTGAAACACTAGAGGTAAGAGTTCAGCATCTCTGATCTCATTGGGACTCCTGATGTTGAAGAGAAGGCAAGAGCAAAAGACACATAGGGGAAAGGAATTGTTGGAGCTTCTAGTGCCAACTTTGTTCAGAATAATAATTCCAACTCCCAAAAGAAGAGGAAGAAGCCACCGCAGAACAAGGAAAGACTAAACAGACCACCGCACCACTTAAGAAGAAGAAGAGGGGAGTTTGCTTTCTGTACAAGAGTCAGAATCACTTTCTTCACAGTGTCTGAATCGCAAAGGCAAGAAGTCTGCCAACATGGTCATTAGCGAGGCTGAAGGAACATCGGGGTACGGTAATTTATTACCTATAGTTCTTTCCGTATGTCACTCACACAAGTGGTGGATTGACATTGGGACTAATATCCATCTATGCGCTGATATCTCCTTGTTTTCTTCTAACCAGGTTGGAGGGACTGGCTCCTTGTCAATGGGAAACAGATCACACGCGCGTGTTCTTGGTGCTGGTATGATCAATCTGAATCTTACTTCGGGAAAGATCATACAATTAAAGAACGTGCAGCATGTCCCCACTATCAAGAAGAATCAAGTTAGCGGATCTGTACTATGTAGAGATGGTTTCAAATTCGTATTTGAGTCCAATAAATGTATTATGTCCAAGTTTGGTAGTTTTATTGGAAAAGGTTATGACAGTGGAGGCTTGTTTGACTTTTATTTTTCCGATGATTGTAATAAAGTTATGAACAAATTATTAATGTTGATGAATCAAATGTTTGTCATTTGAGGCTTTGTCACATTAATTTTTGTTGTATGACACACTTAGTGTTAACGACCAAATTTGGTAAGCCAACCATCGGATTTGGAACTAAAGCCAAAGCGGATTTGGAGGAGATCGTGGTTCTTGGAGACATAGTGCGTGTCAGCTGAGACCGAATCGGCTAAGGTATTCATCGGCTAAGACCGAGTCAGACAAGGATAGCCGATGTAGCCGATTCCGAAAAGGATAGTCGATGTAGCGATGAAGTGCTTCATGATAGCCGAGTCGGACAAGGATAGACGATATAGCCGATGTAGTTGTCCAAGTTTGGTAAAAGAGCATTCGAATCATCATCGGATTCGTTTGAAGTGCTTTATGAGGATTGACATCCTTGGATAGAGTCAAAAAAGGGCAATTGTATCTATTAATTAGGTTATTGTAATTAATTTCCTTATAGATTGTACCAGTAAGAGTCCACCTAGGGGGCTTGAGCGTATTTTGAGTTGTAATAGAGATAAGACCCGTGTCCGACAAGGACATATCGTGTAATTGGGTATAAATATAGCCAAAGACCTTGTAAGTTAGACAACAATCAGTTCAATACACCTTCGGCGCATCGCCACCTTTTTTACTTTCAATTACTTCGACAAGTTCTTGCTTTTGAGCCTATCGGGTTCGATCTGCGACAAGAGGTAAAGCTTGTTATGGCGGCTTGTGCTCTCGGGATTAGTGCTAACATCTTTATGACACTCTAATCCTATTTACGAAAATCGTCGAGTTATCATATATGATATATAATCTAGATTGATATTGTTGTGTAACCCTAATCGGCTAGTATATGTTACTAGACAACAGACGATAAGGTTAGATATCAATGTTGACCTAGATTATATAGTGTATCCACCATCTCGAAAGGCTTTCATCGACTTGTTTAGATCTTATGCTTCTATCTATGCTTAGTGCTGCATCGGTTGAGTCTGACCTACTAAGTATTATCTAGAATGACAATATCTATCTTGTCCCATGATTGCTATTAGAGATAGTATGGGGGTTTTAGCCGATCTTACATGGTTTAGTTATCTTATTTCTTACATGTTTACTTGATATGTTAAATCTACCCTTTATATTAAGATCTCACTGTGATAAAATATATTTAGCTTGTTATCGATCTGTTAGATTATCTTAACACCTGATCGCTTCCTGTTTAATGTATTTAATCTATGTTGATATCTTAGCACAAAGTGGTATGAGAGTGCTAGCCGATACATGTCAGATTTATGACATCGGCTATGCTATAAATACCTATAATCTTTGTCTTAAAGTATTTTTAGACATAAGTGATTTATACTGTCTTGGCATGCTGTCGGTCTATCTCAATCACTTGGCTTAAACATATTTCGAGACATAGATTATATATTATGGATATCTACAGCCGATCGATTAGATTTAATTTTCCCTTTGTCGATTCAGTGCATAATGCATCGGCTCAATATTAAACGATACGTCATCGGCTACACCCGATCGGCTATCGTTTATAGATTTAACTCTGATTTCTTTCTGTAGTTTCTTGTTGGTTGTAGGATCAAACCAAGTGGCACGCCCTTGAACCCTAAAAGCAATATTATGGACCTGCACTAGAGTTAAGCAGATCTCTCAGGCCAGTGCGTGTATTTTGAACACCGACACTTAGCTAATTTGAGTTTAATTCCAAAATTTACCTGTGTCAAAAATTCTAAGTGTCAAGTTTGTGTTAAATCAAAACAAACTCGCAAGCCTCACAAGACTGCAGAGGCGAAGAAATTGGCACCTTTAGAATTAATTCATTCCGATTTGTGCGAAATAAATGGTGTTGACAAATGGTGATAAAATTTTTTTCTGACTTTGATAGATGACTGCACTATATTTTGTTACATCTATTTGTTGAAGTCAAAAGATGAAGCATTGAATTTCATTAAAATATATAAAGTTGAAGTAGAAAACCAACTTGCGAGAAAGATCAAACGAATTAGGTCGGATCATGGTGGCGAGTACTTCTCAAACGTTTTTACTTCATTCTTTGAGGAACATGGTATTATTCATGAGAGGACGTCTCCCTATTCACCTCAGTCAAATGGGGTTGCCGAAAGAAAGAACCACACTCTAACTAATTTGGTTAATGCCATGTTACATACAGCGGAATTCCCAAGGAATGGTGAGGTGATGCTATATTGACTGCTTGTCATGTCCTAAACCATGTTCCCGAAAAGAATAAAAAAATAACATCATTCGATGAATGGGAGAAGAAGAGGCTAACACTTTCTTACTTATGTACTTGGGGTTGTTTCGCAAAAGTTAGTGTGACAATCACAAAGAAATGTAAGCTTGGACCTAAAACTGTTGATTGTCTTTCTAGGTTATGCTATTCACAGTGTTGGTTATCGATTTTTGGTAGTAAAATATGGAGTACCTGACTTGCATGTTGGTACAATAATGGAGTCTAAAGATTCTACATTTTTTGAGAACATTTTCCCCATGAGAGATGAAACAAGTTCATCTAGGCAAGAGTTTATCGAGAAGGATTTCTCTACCGAGCTGATAGAACACAATGAACCTACACTTGTGAAAAATCCCAAGGATAACAATGAAGCTCCCAGAAAGTGCAAGAGACAAATGATTGAAAAGTCTTTTGGCAATGATTTCATTATATACCTCGTGGATGACACCTATAACCATCAAAAGAGACATATTCATCCCCTAATGCTGACAATTGGAAGGAAGCAGTGAGGAGTGAGATGGATACTATTATGTCTAATGGTACTTGGGAAGTTGTTGAACGACCTTACAGGTGCAAACCTGTAGGATGCAAGTGGGTGTTCAATAAAAAGCTTAGGCCTGATGGTACTATTGAGAAGTACAAGGCTAGGTCTGTGGCCAAGGGTTATACCCAGAAAGAAGGAGAATATTTCTTTGATACTTATTCACTAGTTGCTCGACTGTCCGCTCGTCCGCCCGCCTGTGTGGCTGCCACGCCAGCGCCATGTGTGTACCACGTGGTGCACCCGTCCCCTTGGCACGGTGGGCTTGCTCCACCGTGCGCCACCGCCTTGCGTCAATGCCAGGTGGGGGCCGCTTGCCCGCGTCGGCTCCTCTCACTGATGTCAGCTCTTGGGCTTTAATACGCAAAAAATAATTAAGGACTTCTCTGTTTATAGTAAAAACACAGTGAATATTCTAAAATTCATAGAAAATTCATTCGAGTTTCGATTAAGTCCATTCAAATTGTAGTAATTTCATAAAAATGCCTAGAGTCCATTAAAATGGTTTTTTTCCTATTTTAGTAGACTTATAGCCAGTTTTACTTGTGTGCTTTGTTTGTCATGTAAATTCTGGCAGTTCTGACGCTCCGGTTGACTTTGAAGTTATTTCAAAGGTCCCAGGAGCACCAGAGCAAGGCAAGTCATGTATTTCTCATTGAACATATTGTACCTACTTGATAATATCTCGCTTTCTATTAGATTTTCGTTATTTCATAATGTCATGTGGGATGGTCCCTATTATACTCAGCCTAGTTTGTTTATCCTATATCGTTGATAGCTTGGGGATTAATATGACTAGATGATGGCTTAGGAAATGCTTAGCCATGCTTAGATCAACTAGCTCACTATGGAGAATATCTCTACTACCCTATGTCTTTTATTAATGAGGATAATTATAGACATGTACCACCATGGTATTAATTCAAATAAAAATATGCCTAATGGTGTGCTGTGGGTGCGTGGTTTTGACAGACACGCCCATGACATTTAAGAACCGGTTCACTGGAAACCTTGGAAGAATTACCGTACATACCACAAGCCAGTGTGGGCAACGACTGGGCTTGTAGCGTAGCTTTTCCCTATATGACGTACCCAGGCAAGGGTGAGCGTGATGGAGTTTGGATGGGCCCTACGACGGTCTATGCGGCTTCCATATTTCGCCTAGGCACAAGGGGGGCTGCCTACCTTGGTTTTAAAGGTAGGGGAGAAACCTGAAGTGTGGTGCTATAGATTAGTCAGGATTATGCGAATGTTTCAGTCATAGTTCCTTTCCGGTATGTCGTGATGGCATGTCGCTGCACGAAAACGTGTCATGGGGCTATGTCTTGTGGGTACAGTTGTACACCTCTGATCACAGTAAAACTATTCGAATAGTCATGCCCGCGGTTATGGGCGATCAACCACATTCACCATGATTAGTCTTATCATTAATAATTTGGCTTAATAGAACTGGCATAGATCAGATGAATGGTTGGGCTTGTCGCAACATGGTGTAACAGTAGGACAATGATGTTTAATATTGATTAATTAAATTCAACTATTTTACTGATTTCAACTACTATTCTTAAATGTCTGATTTATGAAAAAAACCCTAGCCTCCCTTCAAATTACTTGCATCATATCTTCTCTTGGTATGACTTGATGAGTACAGTGGGTAGTAGTCAGTCTTGCTCTATCTTCACTACCCCAAAGCTAGAGAACTACTCGGATGAAGGTTACTCAGAGGAGTAGGCTTTGCTGCTACTATCGACGATGCCCGTGGAGTGGAGTCACCACGCTGCGAGCGACAAGTTGTATAGACTAGCTCGTTCTTACTTTTCGCTGCATTAGTAAGACTTTTATTATGTTTTGTAAGACCTGGATCTATATGTTGATTTTTTGTCTATGTACCCTGGCCGGTCCTGGACAAGGATGTAATGCACATTTAGCTTGGAATTTTGGTTCATGAATTTATGGTAATGACAAGTTGATATTAGAGCTGACCTTGACCATAGGACAAGCCAACTAGAAATCCTAAGAGCCCTCTGAAACTCTTTCACCCGCATGCCTTGTTTTGCACTTGGAGTTGTTTCGGGAAAATTTGGTGATGAGGACATCACCTACTCGGATACAACCACATGGGAAACTTTTGATTTAAAGGTGACCGAATTTTTTATCAAGATTGTATTTTATGCTTTTGATGAATTGTTGCAGCACCATGATGTGTGTTCATTTACATTTTCAGAAATACATACGTAGATCAAAAAGAGTGTTAAACACACATGGAAGGCATGCAGGAGAAAGGAACTTGATTGGGGACCAAATCCTAGTATTCCCAACGTCCTCCACCAGGTCGCCATGTCACTTTTTGCCCAAGGAAAGAAAGAGATCTAATCCAACACGTTTTGGGTCTAGAATCGGACTGCAGGACAGTGCTAAATTGTGACGGTTGTCACGGTTTCATACGGACTCTAATTTGAGTGTTCATGTACTTCATGAAAAGCTTATGAAGTCTACTTTCCAATGGATCTGGCCTCACTTCCATATATATTACAATCTGACCAAAATCATCAATTTAGTCAAGATACCTTATTCTGCCCGAGGTGCTGCATCACCAAAATTGGACCCGATGAGCCTTGTATCAAGTGGAGTCCATTATGGACATGCCATAGGGTTGGAGGACGACCCGACTCGTCTTCCCACCTATATATATATATATATATATATATATATATATATACTAGCCATCATATAGTAACTTGGGGTTTTGTTTATGTAAATTTAGCTATTGCTACTTCCTAATAGACGGGTGTGTCAGCTAGACCATCCATTCTATTCGATTTGGAACCCCACCTTTTCATGTGCAACTAATATTTGCAATTGAGGTGCTGTTCATATTGTTCTTGCGAGTTCTGCGGTTGCTTGTAGGAATAACCCTAGTGGTTTGGTTGATCGTCCTCTTCAAGATTGTGTCAGCCAGTGGTGTTGGTGTATCGGTCGCTAACGCGCAATTACTCCATGGAGTATTGTAGTCGGTCCATGAACATCGCTCCATTAATCAAAGTTATCATCTCCACCGAAAGATCAGGACACCCTAGTGCATATCAGGTGGTATCAGAGCGTCAAGTTGATCGGTGAGATATTTTACTTTTGCATATGTTATATTCCTATTGTCTAGAGAAGTCCAAACAAATATATTATTTTTGTTTTTTTCATGATCCCATTGTGGGGGTGTCACCCCGGGGACCCACTTGGACCAGAGTTGAAGTCAAGCTGAAATCGGGCTCCGAGTCCTCGGGACATGGTCGGACGCTTGACCTCCCTTCGGGGTCGGCCGTCCCGACCTCCGCCTGGGTCCGACCCCGGTACTCCTTTCTCGACCTTGGCTCCTCGACTCGGTTTTTGGCTTCCTCGGGACAATACTTGGTTTGCAAGGATAGCTGAAGGAGGCAAGGAGGGGACAACCCGGTAAGGAATGACGTCACACGATAGCACAGTACAAGTGTTACCTGCAAAGGAGGGATCCCAAGACGAGATAAGGACTAAGACACCCACGGCGCGCAAGACCTGGAGAGCATCCCATGTACCTTTTCATATGTTGTTTTGTACTTACTTTTTAGTTCTTTACTCTTAGCTTTCTTGGCCCCCAAGTCCCATGTAACTGCCCTCCTTGGACTATAAAAGGGAGGGCAGGATGGGTCGAGGGGAGGAACAAAAAGGAACACACAGAGACCGACATTGCTCAGTTGATAGCTTGTTCTTGGTCAGCTTGCTCTAAGCCCAAAGAACTCACACTTGTAATCCCAGTTCATCATCCACCCCAACAAAGAACACTGGATGTAGACCTATTATCCTTCGTGAGGGCTGAACCAGTATAAATCTCGTGTCTTTTTTTTTTCTTGGCTTGTCTTAGTGACTCGAGTCAACCATCAGATCATGAGAGGAAGCGCCTTCCCGACCAAACTCACTTACCTCCTTGGTCACCCCTTCTTGGAGGACTGCCGACCCATCCGTCGACAGTTGGCACGCTAGGTAGAGGGCACGTTTCTTCTTCATTCTTGGCCACCTGATGGCTGTCATCTTCTCCATCGACTTCATGGCTTCCGCTGGACGACGTTCACCTCCGGGAGCCTAGTCTTCCATCTTGACGACTTTAGCCGCCTCACCTTCTCCCAGGTGGCTTTGTGCGAGCTGGAGCGTACGACCACATGACAACGCGAGGTGGGGAGGCTGAGGCACGCGGCTTCGCGCCCGACGGCCTCGACCCCTGCAGATCACCCGACCGCGCAGGCTTGGCAGCCCAAGCCCCTGACTGCCTGCCCTATAGTCTTGAGGACGGACTCAACTTGGATCCAGGTTGAGCACACTACAGGACGCCGCTCCCCGCGTCTGGTTTCTTTGCCATGGGGGACCCGATCATCCACTTCGTTCATCGCCAGGCAGACTCGCATGCTCCTGGGGCGAAGAGCACCCAGAAGATCGCCCGCCGTGCTTCTCTTTACGCTTGGCACCGGCGAAACGGTTGTGCTGCGTCCGAAGGGTTACGCGGAGGCTACGCTAGCCGAAAACAAAAACTTTTACCGCGCAAACCAGGAACACTTGCAAGTAAGGGGCCGATAGATCGTTACCGATTGGAGTAGAGTGCGGCGGAATAACCAATCGGGGCAATCCGATCCGGAACATAGTAGCCGATTCCCGGAGACGATTTGCCAATCAGCCGATTCGAGTCGTCCGCCGCGTTCTCACGCCTCGCTCCGATGCGCCCGACCGCGGCCGATTCCACCACGCCGATCGCTCCGATTGCGGCCGATCCGAAGCCGATCAACGGCGCGCAACGTAGCAGCGCCTCTACCGGTATCCACACGTCCGGGGACGAACGCCGTACACCCGTGTGCTAGCACGCGATGCAAGGCTAGGGTTTGGCTCGAAAGTGGGGAGGGTTTCCGTGGAGATTGATCTCGGCGACTTCTATTGCACGCGATGCAATTGACGTCTATTCAGCTCTCCACCCCTCCCTCCTTTATATAGAGTTGGCCGCGGGACTAGTGGCCGATTAGGACTCTATTTTGAATCGGATCTCATCCGTATCTCATAGAGTTGACCGCCCACACGTCGTAAGCCCATAGGACTCTATCCGATCGGATCCCTATCCGATCGAGCCGTATCCGAGTCCAACTCGAATATCTATTCTATCCCCTTAAGCGTGCGACCGTAGGTTCAGGTATACTCGGTTTCGGCTATAGTCTAACTTAGCCGATCGTCGGCTCGAGTCCAACTCAGCCGACACTCAATAGCGGCGCCTAGCAGCACATATTGACACCATAGTATACAAGAATATAATATCGGCTCGAACCTGTAATGTGTACACAAATCCCTTTGCCTCACGATACCGGTTAAGCTATAGGCAAGATGTGTGCCATCCCTTCAATAGCTTAACCATTCACTCGAACCGTATTGGATTATCCGTCGATGATTGACTCCTCAATCAACTTAGCATGGCCATGCATTTCCATAATCCATTACCTCGAGGGGCCCAGAGATATCTCTCCAAAGGAGGGGCAAATTCCATCTTGATCACTCACATCCCACTCCATGTTTCATAGCAAACCCGAAAACTACCTTTATAACTATCCGATTACGGAATAGCGTTTGGTAGTCCCAAAGTAGGCTACTACACATGTTGGAATCCATGGTGATCTCGGGTCTAAGGACTTTGTACCAACACTACCCGAGACCAACTAATGGCACATTAATTCTGTAGTGTCTCATGGTGGGTCTATCCAACAATGTGTTCTCTAACACATATGTCCATGTTTATTGATTTGGTATCTCCATACCCATGATCTACGAGACATGATCATCAATCAATAAACATGTCGATCTTAGAATCATATTTGTTCCAACAATATGACATATGATCGAGGATCGTTTAGAAATAGAGTCATACATATCGAGTCTCATAAATAAGTCACGTACTTATTGATCAATACAAGATGTCTATTTCATGGAACTGAATAACACTTTATTCATTTATACATAAACATTGACGTGATATCCAACATCTCCATGTTGCCTCTAGTGCATATCACTAACAATCTCCCACTTGCACTAGAGTCAATCATGTAAGTATCTAATACCCATTGCTCTTGTGTGCGCCTCATGCTTCGGGTGAGGGAGAGGTTTTGTCGGCGGATCGGCTATGTTGAGATCCGTGTGCACTTTGCATATCTTGACATCACCTCTGTCCACAATCTCGCGGATGAGATGATATCGCCGAAGTATGTGTTTGGACTTCGATGTGACCTTGGCTCCTTGGCTTGCGCAATGGCTCCACTATTGTCACAATAGAGAGACATTGGACCGGTCGTACTAGTCATCACACCAAGCTCGAAACGAATTTCTTGATCCAAACAGCCTCCTTTGCGGCTTCCGAAGCGCAATGTACTCGGCCTCCGTTGTAGAATCAGCAACGGTATCCCGCTTGGAACTCTTCCAGTGCGCGCCTCCGTTCGGGCAGAACACGAACCCAGATTGCGATCTATAATCATCCTTGTCCGTTTGGAAGCTAGCATCGGTGTAACCACTTACAACGAGCTCTTCTTCACCTCCATAGACTAGGAACATATCCTTAGTTCTTCTCAAGTACTTAAGGATATTCTTTACTGGCAGATCCAGTGACCTTCACTGGATCGGCGATGTATCTGCTCGTAGCACTCAAAGCGTACGAGACATGCGGGCGTGTACAAAGCATGGCATACATGATGGATCCAATTGCCGAAGCATATGGAACCATACCCATCTTATTCCGCTCATCATGTGTCCGAGGACACGATTCTTGCTAAGATTGATGCCATGTGACATAGGCAAGAAACCTTTCTTGGAATCATGCATGTTGAACCTTTTCAACACCTTGTCAATGTATGTACTTTGGCTTAATCCAATTAGCCTCTTGGATCTATCTCTATAGATCCGAATGCTCAATATATATGTTGCCTCCCTAAGTCTTTCATGGAAAAACTATTTTTCAATGAAGACTTGACGGATTCTAGCATAGGGATATCATTTCCAATCAGTAATATGTCATCCACATATAAGATAAGAAATACAATTGCGCTCCCACGACCTTTTTGTAAACACAGGCCTCTTCTTCATTTTTGATGAAACCAAACCCTTTGATTACTTCATCAAAACGAATATTCCAACTCCGAGATGCTTGCTTCAATCCATAAATGGATTTACGTAGCTTGCATATCTTTCCGAGCGATTCTCGGATCGACAAAACCCCGAGGTTGTATCATGTATACATCCTCGCTTAGGTTTCCATTTAGGAAAGCCGTTTTGACATCCATCCGCCATATCTCATAATCGAAATATGCAGCAATCGCTAGGATAATCCGAATAGATTTAAGCATTGCGACGGGCGAGAAGGTTTCATCATAATCAACTCCTTGAATCTGTTTAAAACCTTTCGCCACCAATCGCGCCTTATAGATGTGAACATTTCCATCCATATCGGCCTTTTCTTAAAAACCCATTTACACTCAATGGTTTTGACACCATCGGTGGATCAACCAAGTTCCAAACTTGATTGGCGTACATGGATTCTATTTCGGATTTCATGGCTCCAAGCCACTTGTTGGAATCGGGTCCCACCATCGCTTCCTCATAGGTCTTAGGTTCATCGTTGTCCAACAACAATATATCACATTGTGCCGCACTGTGTACTGTCGGTGCACGACGTGATCTTTCGGACCTCCGTGGGGGTGGTGTATCTACAACCGGTGGCGCAACACTTTGCACCTCTGTTGTGGTTACGTGGTCATTGAAACATTTTCGGTGTTTCTTGAACTTCTTCAAGATGCACCTGCTCCCACTAACCCTTCTTGAAAGAAACTCTTTCTCCAAGAAGACACCGTGTCGGGCGACAAACATTTTGCCTTGTTCCCGATTATAAAAGTAATATCCCTTAGTTTCCTTAGGATATCCCACAAAGAAGCACTTGTCGATTTGGGTGTGAGCTTGTCGGTAAACGTTTTACATAAGCTTCGCATCCCCATATTTTGAGAAAAGACAAACTAGGGGTTGCCCTGTCCATATCTCATATGGTGTCTTTTCAACCGACTTAGATGGAACTCTATTTAGTGTGAGCGCAATGTTTCAAGAGCATATCCCCGAAAGATAACGGAAGATCACTTTGGCTCATCATCGACCGCACCATGTCCAACAAGGTGCGATTTCTCCGTTCGGACACTCCGTTCCATTGTGGAGTTCTGGCGGAGTTAAGCTGTGGAACAATTCCACAATCTTTCGAGATGATTACCAAACTCTTGGCTCAAGTATTCCCTCCACGATCGATCGTAGAAACTTGATTGTTTTCCCTAAATGATTTTGTACTTCATTCTGGAATTCTTTGAACTTTTCAAAGGATTCGGACTTATGCCTCATCAAGTAGATATAACCATATCTACTAAAGTCATCGTAAAGGTAATGAAGTATCGATAACCACCTCCGGCCGTCGAGCTCATTGGTCCACATACATCGGTATGTACGAGTGCCAACAAGTCACTTGCTCTTTCATCTGTGTCCGTGAAAGGTGCCTTTGTCATCTTACCAAGTAAACAAGACTCACATGTCTCAAATGATTCAAAATCAAAAGAGTGAAGCAATCCATCCTTATGGAGCTTCTCCATGCGTTTCTTATTTATATGGCCTAAGCGACAATGCCGGATAAACGTGGGGTTTATATCATTAGAGAGTTGTCTTTCTCGTATTAATGTTATAGATGGGAGACGCTTCAAGATTCAAAACGTATAATCCATTCACCAATGGAGCATGAAAATAGAACATATCTCGAGATATATTGAACAACCATTGTTCATTGATCTAAAATCATATCCTTCCGCTTGCAAACATGAAGCGGAAATAACGTTTTGACATAGTGTTGGAACACAATAACAATTATTCAATTCCAAAACTAATCCGAAGGTAGATGAAGTGGTATCGTGCCGACAAGAACGTAGCAACGCTTGCTCCATTGCCGACGCGCAGTTCACCTCGCCCCTTCTCAATCCTCTACTTCTTCTCATTCCCCGCAACGATTTGCAAATATGAGCTACGATCCGGTATCAAATACCCAAGAGTCGTAGGTGAAGTAGCAAGATTAATGTCTATAACATTAATACCGAAGCGAAGTCGTACTTTGCTTCTTCTTGAGATCCTCCATGTACTTCTTGCAGTTCCTTTTCCAGTGGCTGTCTCCTTGCAGTAGAAGCAAACGGCATCGATGCCGCCGACCCCTTCTTGCCCTTCTTTGCATTAGAGGCACTCGCGATCTCATCGGGAGTTAACTTCCTCTTGGTGCAAAGTTTCTTGACAGTGGTTTGCGCTTAGCCTTCGCATCATCATCACATGATGACCATTTTTCTGGATACTCTCCTCATTGTCTTTAGCATCCCATGCAATTCAGCCAAGGTCCTACCCATATTGTTCATGTGATAATTTAATATGAATGGCTCGAAGCTCGGAGGGAGCGGCGGAGAATCACATCGTAGCCAACTCTTGGCTAAGGGGAAAACCCAGTTTTCCGGACTCTCAATGTAGCCAATCATCTTTATCACATGCGGGATGACGGGATTCCCCTCAACAAGCTGCACGCAAACAAGGACTTTGAGGTGTTGAACCTCTCGGCCCGAGCTTGGTTCTCAAACATGCCACGCAGTCCCCGAATAATAGTGTGAGCATCGCTGCTCTCATATTGCTTCGAAGCTCGGGGGACATTGTAGCAAGCATGGGAGACGCTTATATCTAGGGCATCATTAGTGTGCTTCTCATAAGCCCTCCGTGCGTTGCGGTGGCATTAGTTGGCAAATCCTCTGGATAGGGTACTTCAAGAACGTACTCCTTACGCTCTTGCTTGAGAACAATTCTCAAGTTGCGATACCAATCCATAAAGTTTGTTCCATTTAATTTTTCCTTTTCGAGAATAGATCGCAAATTAAAGGTTTGGGTGTAGTATTAGCCGCCATTTATTCTACAACAGAAAAAGCAAAGTTTAGCACAATGTTTATGCTATGTCTATTGTTAAACAATTTAACATTAGACTCCCATTACGTATTTTCCACCTTCCTCTAGGTTACGTATTGGGTCAAGATCCACATGTTAATTAATTTTCTAGTGAGCTTTGGCATCTTGCTAGAAAATTAGTAACATCGTAAGCAACACCTTGCTAATCACATCTCTATGTGACTCTTGTTGTTGGTGTGGCATCTCCATGCCCGGCGCCAACCTATGCCCCAAGGCCCAAACTGTTTTGATAGCCTTGTTAAGTAAACCAAATGCTCCTGCATGTATATGTCGACATATACCCCTCGTGTTATGATAGAGAATGGCACTCGCTTTGGCGACCCACCATTGACGAGCATAACGGTGACGGGTGCAACATTTGGAAGGGCATCATTACTACTTAATTTTGAGAGGGATGCTATCCTATCAAACAAACATATCACATATGAAATCAAGAAGAATAGCATATAATGAAATAGTATGGCCCCCTTCACATGGTGATCTCCATCTCCATGTGGCGTGAGGATCTCCATCTTCGGCACCATATTCCAAGTGTCGAATGCTTGATATCTTCAAACTAAGCTACTACTATAGAAGCTCTAATTGAAGATTACATCGACTCGCAGTCGTGAAAGAATATTACAAGCATTGCACGTATGAAAGAATATTACATGCATCACATGCATCTCATACATCTCATACATACAATAGGGCCATACCATCTCAAAGCATTCTCTGCAAAAACAAGTTAGGCGTAGAAACGTTTTCTACTTATCGCAGAGCTACGGCACCGAGACGACCTATAAGGGGGTACGCACACGGCGGTCCCGCTAGCCGGTTAGGCGCGAGGCAGCAACAAAGTCGGACTACGAGATAGCTTCGGTATAATCACATTATACCGTTCCGATACACTATCAAGGAACGCTATCTCGAACCCAACTCAAACCGAGTTATTTGGAAATTGCTTCGACGTAATCACATTACACCGTTCCGATACACTATCAAGGAACGCAATTACCATTAACTCTCCTCAACAGATCCCGTAAAACCGATTGATCTAATCAACCCGTGCGCAAAACTTGTTCCAGATCCAATCTAAAACCCGAACTAAGCAAGATTAGCTCGATACCACTTGAAGGGTTACGCGGAGGCTACGCTAGCCGAAAACAAAAACTTTTACCGCGCAAACCGGGAACACTTGCAAGTAAGGGGCCGATAGATCGTTACCGATTGGAGTAGAGTGCGGCGGAATAGCCAATCGGGGCAATCCGATCCGGAACAGTGTAGCCGATTCCCGGAGACGGCCGATTTGCCAATCAGCCGATTCGAGTCGTCCGGCGCGTTCTCACGCCTCGCTCCGTGCGCCCGACCGCGGCCGATTCCACCACGGCCGATCGCTCCGATTGCAGCCGATCCGAAGCCGATCAACAGCGCGCAACGTAGCAGCGCCTCTACCGGTATCCACACGTCCGGGGACAGAACGCCGTACACCCGTGTGCTAGCACGCGATGCAAGGCTAGGGTTTGGCTCGAAAGTGGGGAGGGTTTCCGTGGAGATTGATCTCGGCGACTTCTATTGCACGCGATGCAATTGACGTCTATTCAGCTCTCCACCCCTCCCTCCTTTATATAGAGTTGGCCGCGGGACTAGTGGCCGATTAGGACTCTATTTTGAATCGGATCTCATCCGTATCTCATAGAGTTGACCGCCCACACGTCGTAAGCCCATAGGACTCTATCCGATCGGATCCCTATCCGATCGAGCCGTATCCGAGTCCAACTCGAATATCTATTCTATCCCCTTAAGCGTGCGACCACAGCAGGTTCAGGTATACTCGGTTTCGGCTATAGTCTAACTTAGCCGATCGTCGGCTCGAGTCCAACTCGGCCAGGCACGTCAATAGCGGCGCCTAGCAGCACATATTGACACCATAGTATACAAGAATATAATATCGGCTCGAACCTGTAATGTGTACACAAATCCCTTTGCCTCACGATACCGGTTAAGCTATAGGCAAGATGTGTGCCATCCCTTCAATAGCTTAACCATTCACTCGAACCGTATTGGATTATACGTCCGATGATTGACTCCTCAATCAACTTAGCATGGCCATGCATTTCCATAATCCATTACCTCGAGGGGCCCAGAGATATCTCTCCAAAGGAGGGGCAAATTCCATCTTGATCACTCACATCCCACTCCATGTTTCATAGCAAACCCGAAAACTACCTTTATAACTATCCGATTACGGAATAGCGTTTGGTAGTCCCAAAGTAGGCTACTACACATGTTGGAATCCATGGTGATCTCGGGTCTAAGGACTTTGTACCAACACTACCCGAGACCAACTAATGGCACATTAATTCTGTAGTGTCTCATGGTGGGTCTATCCAACAATGTGTTCTCTAACACATATGTCCATGTTTATTGATTTGGTATCTCCATACCCATGATCTACGAGACATGATCATCAATCAATAAACATGCCGATCTTAGAATCATATTTGTTCCAACAATATGACATATGATCGAGGATCGTTTAGAAATAGAGTCATACATATCGAGTCTCATAAATAAGTCACGTACTTAGTGATCAATACAAGATGTCTATTTCATGGAACTGAATAACACTTTATTCATTTATACATAAACATTGACGTGATATCCAACATCTCCATGTTGCCTCTAGTGCATATCACTAACACAGTCTTCATCCCCGGCAACCGCTAGTAGGAGAACATGATTTCTGAGGATGAGGTCACAGGCTCCTAGGAGTTTTATGCCAATCGTAACGCCCGTCGTCACCGTAATGCAGGACGGGTTGCGGGGTGTGAGGAGGCCCAACGCCCTCGCATCCAACCCTGGAGCCTAGAGTCAGACTTCACCATGGAGTTCGAGGGGCAACAAGTCTTTCGGATGCCAGTGGCCAACCCGACTCTCCAGCCAACAACGAGCGCTCAATGGCCTTCCCGACTCTCCAGAGGTGCAAAAGGCAAAGGCCATGACCTAGGCAGTCGCCGCTCAACTCAACGTGCCGAGCCCGTCCGAGCGCCCCACGGGAAGCATGTAACGCTCGAGGTCTCGACAGCACCAGAGCGCTGGCCACTCCGCCTCACCGTGCCCCTCCAAGGGCTAAGCCACGAGGACGGGGTCGTCCCCGATGTTTTGGGTGGCCGCCCCATGAATGCCCGTATGGTAGAGCACAAGGGCAGCTCTTACACTGGGGACATGCCTGAGATCATCACGCAGAAGACCGATGCACGGAACACCATCGAGTAACGCGTCCAAAACTGGAGGCGCCAGGAGATGCGACGTCGGGACGATTACGACCGGGCGCACGGTCCTCCTGTTGGCGCTGCCGACACCGAGGCCGTACTAAGACATAATGGTTTATCAGCCTTCACCGCTAGCCTCTGGCAGGTGACGTGGCCCAAGGGGTTCCGCCCGACCGGGACTGATCCTTACGATGGTAAGATCGACACCACCCTATGGATGCAGGTGTACTATACGACTGTTCGAGTGGTGAACGGTGACGCCCACGTGATAGCTAACTACCTCATGGTCATGCTGGCCCCGACCGCCATTAGTTGGCTGGCAGGGCTCCCCGAGGGCTCTATTGACACTTGGGATGCGCTCTGCGACGCCTTAGTCGCCAACTACAAAGGGCACTTGGCAGCACCAAGCCTCACGCTACGACCTCCACCAAGTTTGGCAGGGGGCTAGCGAGTCCATTCGGGACTACATCTGACGCTTGTTGGAATGCCGCAACACCGTTGCGAGCATCACGGAAGAAGACGTAATGCGTATCTTCTCTGAGGGTCTCCAAAAGCCCACCAAGCTGTTCCCGTTCCTCTCTAGCGGACATGATATCCATCCCCGAGAGGTTCGCCGACGCCAAGGACGCCGAACGACAGGAAATGCTCGTCCCAGAACACCTCATCCTGGGTGAGTCTCAGGGAAAGGAGCGGGCTGAGCCTGACCGGTGCTTATTGAGAAGAGAGTACCGTCGACTGCCTCCACGGGTCAGGCGGGATGAGGTGAAATGCAAGTTGGCCCTCGAGGTCACGGCCATTGAAAGGCTGAACTTGAGGGGAGAGACCTCGGGCGAATCAGTCCGGGAGGCACTAGACAAGCCATGCTTCCTGCACCCATAAGGTAATCACACCATCCGTCAATGCTACACCCTCCAGGACCAGTTGGCCGGGCAGGTGCAAAACCCCCGACCCCCAAGGCCACGGCAGTGGAGGGATAGAGACGCGAAGCACCAAAAACAGGATAATCGGAGGGATGACGGCTTCCAGGAGCCGACCCACACCGTCAACATGATTCTCGGTGGCGAAGCAACATCGGAGAGCCGACGCCAACAGAAGCTTCTCTCTTGCTGGGTGAACGCCATCTCCACCGAGCCGTCCGAGCACCTCCAGTGGTCGGAGGTCCCGATCTCCTACTCTCGGGCCGACCAATGGGCCGACGTCCCGAAGCCAAGCCGGTTTCCACTGGTGGTGGACCCAGTGATGCTCAAGGTGCGCCTCGAGCGCGTCCTCATTGATGGGGGGAGCGGCATCAATGTCCTCTTCCGAGGGACCTTGCGCGAGCTTGGGATCTCCCTCTCCACTCTCGAGCCCACAGACTCGTCGTTCTGTGGCATCGTCCCTGGCAGCGTGAGCTTGCCTCCCAGAACGATCTCTCTACCCATTACGTTCGGAAACGGGAGAACTACCACACCTAGTTCATCGGATTCTACGTGGCAGACTTCGAGACCGCCTACCATGCGATACTTGACCACCCAGCTCTCGCCAAGTTCATGGTAGTGGCGGTCCCCCACTACACATTTCTAGTCCTCAAGGTCCCGAGGCTCGCAGGGGTGTTCTCTATGCAAGGCGACGTCGCCACCTCCTATGCCTATGAAACTGAGAACCTCATCTTGGGTGAGACCGTTGATCCCTCAGCCCGCATGGTGGGATTCGCCCCCTTGTGTGCTGACTCCACGGGAAAGGTACCGATTGTCGAGGAAGCCCCGAGCTCGGCCATTGATATCGAGACCCGTGCCAACCATGTTGGGTACAAGGTCGTCGCCCTCTCCGACACCGACCCATCCAAGACAGCGCTGATAGGCACAGGCCTTGGGGAGAAACAGGAAAGCACGCTCATCAACTTCTTGCACGCAAACATTGACATGTTTGCTTGGAAACCGGCGGACATGCTGGGACTAATTAGGGAGTTCGTTGAGCATAAGCTCCATGTTCCCCCTGATGCCATGCCGGTCAGTCAGAGGCTACGGCGATTTGCCCAAGAGCGCAGAGATGAGATCCGGAAAGAGTTGATGTGGCTTCATCAAAGAAGTGTATCATCCAGAATGGTTAGCCAATCCGGTTCTTGTAAAGAAGAAAAATGGGAAATAGAGAATATGTGTTGATTATACCGATCTGAACAAACATTGTCCTATGGACCCATTTTCGCTTCCCCGTATTGACCAAGTCGTCGACTCCACCGCGGGTTGTTCACTCCTGTGTTTCTTTGACTGCTACTCAGGCTATCACCAGATAGGCCTCAAAGCGTCAAACCAAGACAAGACATCTTTGATTATGTCGTTCGGGGCCTTCTGTTACACCACGATGGCCTTTGGCCTAAAGAATGTTGGGTCAACTTACCAGCGAGCCGTTCAGCATTGTCCAGCGAGCCAAATCAGCCGTAACATGGAAGCCTACATAGACGATGTGGTGATTAAGATGCACAACCCTGATGATCTCTTGGTCGACATAACTGAGGCCTTCGCAAATCTCCGCACATACCAATGGAAGCTTAATCTTGAGAAATCCGTCTTCGGCGTATCATCCCGGAAGCTCCTCGGTTTCGTCGTCTCTTCTAAAGGGATTGAGGCCAACCCCAAGAAGATCTCAGCGATCTTGAACATGGGCAAGCCGTGCTGCATTAGGGACGTGCAGAGGCTCACAGGAAGCATGACATTGCTCGGAAGGTTTATTTCTGGTCTCGGTGACCATGGAGCGCCATTCTTCAAGCTGGTTAGGAAAGACAAAGGCTTTTAGTGGACGGACGATGCCGACAACGCCTCCGCCGACCTCAAAAGTCTCTTGACCACACCACCAGTACTCATCGCGCCGAACCCCGAGGAACAGTTGCTCCTGTATGTCGCTGCAACCACATTGGTCATAAGAACGGTGCTGGTTGTCGAGTGCCCCGAAGAAAGCCACGCCTATCCAGTCCAAAGGCTAGGCTACTATGTTTTCGAGATCCCTGGACCGTCTAAGGCACAGTATCCCCAAGTACAGAAGCTATTGTACGCCATCCTCATACCCACCCAAAAGCTAAGGCATTATTTCCAAGCTCACAAGGTAGTGGTGGTGACCGGGTTTCCCCTCGGGGATGTCATTCGGAACCGTGAGGCCACGGTTCGGATAGTCAAGTGGGCCTTGGAGATGGGCGAGTTCTCCATTGACTACAAGCCGCGCAACGCTGTCAAGTCCCAAGTCTTTGTCCACTTCGTAGCTGAGTGGACGGCGATCCAGCTCCCACAGACCTCCGAGATTCGGCCGACTTGGACTATGTATTTTGATGGCTCCCTCAACATCGACGGCGCTGGAGCCAGCCTGCTTTTGACCTCCCCAAAGGGCGAGAATCTCAAGTATGTCCTTCGGTTGCTCTTTAAAGCATCGAATAATGTCGCCGAATGCGAGGCTTTACTCCATGGTCTTCGAATCACAAAGTCCATCGGCGATAAGCGCCTCATGGTGCATGGTGATTCGAAGCTAGTTATTAGCCAGGTCAACAAGGACTAGGCATGTTCGAGCGAGAAGATGGACGCGTATTGTGCTAAGGTGCGGAAGCTCGAGGGCAAGTTTAGCGGCCTCGAGTTCCATCACGTCCTCCGCGACGCCAATATGGCAGCCGACCAGCTGCCCAAGCTCGAGTCGTCCCGCGTGAGCGTTCCACAAGGGGTTTTCATCCATGAGCTGCACAAGCCGTCGATCAAGGACTCAGAGTCGAACGAGCCGACCCCTCCTCCGCCGACCGGCTCAGTGGTTGCCATCACAGGTGCCACGGATGACTGGTGTTGGGAGCTCATTGACTACATCACCACCAAGGCGCTACCGCCCGACAGGGCCATGGCCGAGCGCATCGCCCGACGCAGTAAGCAGTACATCGTGGTCAGCTCCGAGTTGTACAAACGCGCGACCTCCACCCGTGTATTCCTGTTGTCTGTCCTCCAGGACCATGGGGTTCAGATCCTCGATGAAATCCATTTGGGTATTTGCGGCAACCACGCGGCCACTAGGACGCTGGTCGGCAAGGCTTTTCGCTCGGGTTTCTATTGGCCGACCGCCAATAAGGACACCAAGGAGCTAGAGTGATGTTGCCCGGGGTGCCAATTCTTCGCCAAGCAGCGTCATCTTCCTGCTCAGGCTCTCCAAATAATCCCACCGTCATGGTCATTTGCGTGCTGGGGCTCAACATGGTTGGCCCGTTCTCTAAGGCACAGCAGGGCTATGATCGTCCCTTTGTCACAATCGACAAGTTCATGAAATGGATTGATGTAATGCCCTTGAAGACCCGCACCGCAAAGAAGGCAGCTAAATTCATTGAGGGCATTACTTACCATTTCAGCGTCCCGGGGGAGATTATTACCGACCTCGGCACGCAGTTTACCAGGAATGACTTTTGGGAGTTCTGCGAGGATAGATGCATCGAGGTCAACTATGCCTCGGTGGCACATCCCGGGCGAATGGGCGATGCGAGATTGCCAATGGAATGATTATGCAGGGTCTAAGGGTTCGAATCTTTGACCCACTCCAGAAGTACGGGGTCACTGGTTGCGCGAGCTTCCCACTGTACTATGGGTGCTCCGCAACCAGCTGAGCCGAGCCACAGGATGGACCCCGTTCTTCCTAGTTTATGGCTCGGAGGCAATCCTGCAGGTCGACATGCACCATGAGTCCCCGAGGATTCTCCTCTACGATGAAGGCATGGATGAATAGACACAGGCCAAGGACATTGATAGCCTTGAGGAAGCGCGGATGGCAGCGGCAATCCAGATGGACCAATACCAGCAGGCCCTTCGTTGATACAATGATAGGAACGTCCGTGGGAGATCCTTCAAGGTCAGCGATCTCGTGCTCCATAACGTGTCGTCCTCGGCCAGCATGAACAAGCTATCAACTCCTTGGGAAAGCCCCTTCATTGTTTCCGCCATCACACTTCTGGGCTCCTACAGGCTGGTTCGTGAAGATGGACAGGAGGTGTAGAATTCGTGGAACATCGAGCACTTGCGCTGATTCTATGCTTGAACAGCTAAGTACCTAGCCCTTAATCCCTTTAAATAGTGCAATTTCGATTATTCCCTCATCTTTTGCAGAACATTTTTGTCCTGACCCCCAGACGGTTCGAGGACTCGGAAGCCCTCCTGAGAAGAATCGCTAGCCACGTCGGCCCCTTCTCTCGCAAATATGCTTATGGTGAGCCCTGAGCAATGCGACCCCTGCTTGTCAGTTGTGGGTACAAGAGAAGTGGAGTCCACTGGTTGAGCTCGAGCTGCTCGGGGGCTCATTCTTTGCCCACTTCGACTGAACGCGACGGCTAGACCTGACGTCCCATGGGATAGACGCCAGTCCCCTACCCAAGGCAGGCTAGGGTCGGGACCGGTCATGTTTTGGTCAAGTGCCACGCGAATAAGCTCGGGGCTCTTAATGACTATATCGTATGTATATGACTAAGACGCCAGTGGTTTGACTTGCAGTCACTCGGACAAAGGTATGTCGATGGCTCAAGCCACTCTACTTCGAGGGTCGAACACACAGAGATTTGTCGGTCGTCGACCTCGTGCTCACTCGCTGCGTGCACAACTAAATGGCCTTGCTCAATTGAATGCCACCGGGATATGTTCTGCAGGCTTCAGCCGCTTGGCCACGAGAGTTATACACGTACTGAGTTCTTGCCGATCTTCCATCGGCCACCTATTCACCCTGTACATGGCTGAGGCGGTCTGGGTTAAACTGGGGTGATCTCCGAATACGACCTGATATGGAGGAGGAAGATCTGCTTGAGCTTGGTCTGTTGACGGTCGAGATCGCTCAATATGATCTACTCCAAGGGACAGACGTGGTTGGGCTTGACCGGAAGCCTTCCGGCTTTCAATCTGTTGACGGCCGAGCTCACTCGGTGCAAACTACCTAGAGTGGTAACTTTGCCCGAGCTTGACAGGGAGCCCTCCAGATTCGTACGGTAGAAGGACAAGGTCGCTCAGCGCGGTCTGTCACATAGCCAAAAGTTGGGTGTCCAAAAAAACAACAACACAACACACATATCGAACATTTCGCAAATTGAAGACGGCATTCAAATGAACCGATAGAGTTTCTTCTTATACAAACAGGGTGATGATCAAACATAGGGCCCGAGGTCCCCCTAATTCATAGGTCCATGTTGGCGATGATCTTCTCCGATGTTGGCTCCATGGAGGTGTAGATGCCCTCAACATCGGCCTCGGCGATGCCAGCAGGTCACCCTTCGACGACCGCTTCGACCTCCACATGGGGGTATAGTTTTTGCATCACCCCACGGATGTGTGTCGTTGCCGTCTTTGCCACCCCCAGACGTAGGCTTGGAGAAGCTCCCCGCCGCTTTGAAGATGCGCCAGGAGCGCGTCATCGATCGGCACGGCCGACAACGACACCGGGTCGATCTTGGCGAGGAGCGCCCGAAGTCCGTCCACACAAATTGCCTAGCGCTCGGCCATCTTGACTCGATCCCGCAGTCCGCCGATATGTCAGTGGAGGGCCACAAGTTGGCCTATTCAAAACGAGGTCGGTCAAGAACATAGGCTGAAACCAAGAGTAGAAAGAAATAAAGCATGATACTCACAGACGGCTTCTTCCCGCGCGGCCTTGTCCATGGCCATCTCGGCCATTGCTTCATCTCTCACCGCGTCGGCGGCCTCCAGCTTCCTCTCCGTTTTGGCTTTACCACCTTGAATGTCATCGCCCTCACCTCAGTATCGTCGAGCGACTAGGTCTTGGAGAAGGTCCTTGGAGTGCTGACGCTGAGCTGCGAGCTCCTCAGCATCGGCTTGGGAGGACGACCCTTCAATGCGAGGATCGACATCTGACAGCTCCCTATCAAGGACCCTAGCCAGTTCGATCAGCATCAATAAAGTGAAGAATGCAATAAAATGTTGGAACTCACCTGGTGGAGGCTGTGAACCTTACAGCATGCTAGCGTGGTATTTTCCTGGCCGGTTCCAACACTTGTGCTTCCAGCACCCCGCATGAACTTGGCCTTGCGTCGGGGGAAGCGGATAGCCTCCGTTTCCCCCTTGGATCGGCTGTCACAACGAGGAGGCGAATCTCCGCGACGCCCAGTCATGGCAACACTGGGTGGGCTCCGACACCCTGCCATGGCACCAACACCTGGCAGGTGATGTTTTGATAGAAAAACAGAGGAGACGAGAAAAAGAAAGAAAGAATTTGAGTAAAGGCCAGGATTTGGGACTTTACCGGTTGACGACGATCGGGGTTGTCGCTCTAGTTCTCGCTTTCTGAGGAACTCAGAGAGGACTCCATGAGCTTTAGAAAGCTTTGAGATAGTAGAAGACCAAGGAGGGTGGGAGTCTTGAAGTTTTATTTTGGCGAAAAGATGGTGTGAGACGAAAGGAAGTTGGAATGATAGGGCTTAAAAAGGGGAAATTGATGGGCCTGGCGGCGTTGTTTTTGGAAAATATGCACAACGCCATTAATAACGAGCGTGGGGAATCCGAAGCGCCCTCGTCCATCCATCTCCCCGATGTGCCACGTCTCCTTTGGAGTAAATCAGAACTGTTGGTTATGTGGAATGTCTAACGGTGTCCTCAAGGTTTCCATTGGACGTTCCAAGGAAATCCCGCCGAAGCACACCACTTTTTTCCATCTTAACCGTCAGTCATGCCTGTTGCCTAGGGAAAAGTGGGAAACCAAGAGTTCGACTAGCCGCTGCGCAGCAGCACGGTTCTCACGCCCTTAATGAGACATGATTGGCATTCTGTGTAAGACTGGCAAAAGACCACCCATCGACTTCATCGACTATAATTAGTCATTGGGTTACAACCCAAACGACTCGATTCCCTGCCTCCAGGCCAGAACCCAATCGACTTCGGGATTACCGTAGGCCTCCGGGCGATAGTCCCAATCAACTCGCCAACCACCACTGGTCTTCGGGCCGTGGCTTCGTCGACTCGGGCGGTGGCTTCCAAGCCACCGCACGGTGAGGGACGAGACTACCATCAGCTTCCGGGGAGTAGTCCCGGCCAACTCGCCGACCGCCACTAGCCTCCGGGTTGTAGTTTTACTGACTCGGGCAATGGCTTCCAAGCCACTTCCTGGTCGGGGATGGGACTACCATCAGCTTCCAGGCGGTAGTCCCGATCAACTCACCGACCACCACTGGCATCCAGGCCATGGCTTTGCCGACTAGTGATGGCCTCCGAGCCACCCCTCGGTCGAGGTTAGGACTACCATATGCCTCCGGGTAGAAGACCCACTGAACCCAATAATCACCGCAGGACCCCGAGGTATGGTCAGATCGGAGGAGGAATAAAAAGCAATCCAACCGACTGAACCCTAGGCTTGGATGTACCATTCGACCCTAGGCTCAGGGCCTACACCTAGCAGGTGCACCTAGGCGGTGCAACTGCTGGAGCTCAGGCTACAAGATTTCGGGAACCTACTGAATAATCCACTGAAGATGACGAGAAGAATGGCCTTGGATCCTAAGGATGGATGTCTCATTCCTCCATAGGCTCGGGGGCTACTGTGGGGGGTGTTACCCCAGGGTAGCAATTGGACTAGAGTTGAAGTCAAGCTGAAATCGGGCTGTGAGTCCTCGGGATGTGGTCGGAAGCCCGACCTCCCTTTGGGGTCGGCCGTCCTGACATCCCCCCGAGTCCGACCTCGGTACTCCTTTCTCAACCTTGGCTCCTTGACCCAGTTTCTGGCCTCCTCGAGACAAGACATGGTTTGGAAGGATAGCTGAAGGAAGAAAGGAAGGGACAACCCGGCAAGGAATGACGTCACCCGACAGCACGGTACAGGTGGTACCTACGGAGGAGCGATCCCAGGACGAGATAAGGCATAAGACACCCACAGCGCGCAACACCTGGAGAGCATCCCATGTACCTTTTCAGATGTTGTTTTGTACTTACCTTTTAGATCTTTAGTCTTAGCTTTCTTGGCCCCCAAGTTCGATGTAACTGCCCCACCTTGGACTATAAAAGGGAGGGCAGGACGAACTGGGAGGAGGGACGAAAAGGAATACACAGACCGACCTTGCTCAGTTAATAGCTTGTTCTTGGTCAGCTTGCTCTAAGCCCCAACAACTCCCACTTGTAATCCTAGTTCATCATCCACCCCAACAAAGAACACTGGACGTAGGCCTATTATCCTTCGGGAGGGCTGAACCAGTATAAATGTCATGTCTTTTGTTTTCTTGGCTCGTCTTAGTGACTCAAGTCGACCATCAGATCCTGAGAGGAAGTGCCTTCCCGACCACACTCACTTACCTCCTTGGGCACCCCCCTTTGAGGACTACCGACCCACCCGTCGACACCCATAAACCCTTGAGCCTTTTTATTAGTTACTAGGTGGTCGTAGCTTGTTGTGTTTTCTATTGCTTTGGATGTTTCAAGTTGCTGGTCTTAGTTTTAGTCCTTTAGAGTTTCAAGTTCTTATCATGTTTTGTCATAGTCGTGCACTATGTTTGATCTATTTGTTGGTGGAATCTAAAGTGCAGTTGAAGTTCTAATCCGACTTGGTCTCTGTTGGGCTAATTGGAGTTGGAATCAGTTTTAGAATAGGAGTTGGAATCGGTTTCAGAATTGGAGTTGGAGTCAGTTTCACAATTAGAGTTGTAGTCGGTTTTAGAATCCAAGATTGATTTCACCATCGTATTATACACGTTGGAGAGAGAGTATCTCTTTTTTAACCAGAGTACCCCTGCTCATCCAACAAAAGTGCGTGGAAAATGGTTCATTTGCAATATTTGGTTTACACATTTAGTTTTTGAGGATCTCCTGAAAAAAGTGAAAAAGTGAAAAATAACAGAAAAGGAAAAGGGGTTGATTATTGTTCTTCATTTTTGTTCTCGGTGGTGTGTGTTGTTGTGCATAGGCTCACGTCTCTAGCACGGTCTATGCTAGGACCAGCACAGTACGGTCGTTGAATGATTATTCAACTTGCTTTGACTAACATTGTTTCTAGTTCCCTTTGAACACTAGCAGCCCACCTACAGCTCCACCTTTCCGGCTACAACTTCATAAGTTGTTTTTGCTGTTGCTGCACCGATTTACCTCTCTCAAGGTTGCCGACTTGTTGGTTGTTGTCACCTCCTGTCGGACAAGATAAGAACTGGTAAGAGCTTATGTGAGCAGATTATGAGCGAGTGCCTTGCAGTAGCTACACCCTAATAGCATAGGGATTTTTATTGCTTTATTTGTTTGCTACTAACCATGGCAGGATTATGAAAGGGGATACAAGACGGTTATGCTCAACATTGACATCTTCGTTGAGACATGAGGAGTGATTAACATGACAAGGTAAGTGACATTGTTCTTGCTAAGATCAAATCTGCACTACCATATTTTGAGGGAAACTTTGACCCTCATGTTTATATTAAATGGGAGCTAGAGGTTGTCAAAGAATTTAAAAAGCATGGTTTGTCTAAGAAACATATGGTTATATGTGCTTCTTGTGTTTTAATTAAAAATGCTTTTTATGATCGAAAACATATTTGTAGGTAGAACAAAATACCTCAATCTTGGAGAGACTTGAAACGATATTTGCGACAATGTTATGTTCCTTTGTATTATATTGATATTCTTCTCCTCAAATGCTATGTTTAAAACAAGATACTAGAACTATTACTTCGTACTATCATGATATGCATGATTGTTTATTATGTTGTGGTTGAGATGAATGCGAAGAAGCTACACAATTGAGGTTTTTACGTGGGCTTAACAAAGAAATTCAGGACATGCTTGCTTGTCAAAGTTCTAGATCTTTTTCTCATTTGTTCGAACTTGCTTGCAATGTTGAAGGTTAAATAGAGGACATGAAGAAGCAACAAGTAGTGCTTGTACCACATATTTTCCCATGTAATGATGACGTGCAAACTTGTGAGGAGTAATCTTTTGTGTCTCCTATTACTGACGCTTTGTAGGACATTGAAAATATTCACCAAGAGGAGGAGAACAATGTTCTTGAGAAGAAAGGTGAGCAGCATGAAGTACCTAAAATATCTAAAGAGAGTTTGCAAGGTAATGGTGCTAACATGAGTCAAGGTGAGTATTCACAAGTTGGGCTACATATGTCCACATTTCATGCTAACATATAGCAAAAAATAGTGGAACTTATATCTCATTTGCCTTTGTCAGAAGTTGATTTGTTTGTTGTTCTGTCGATAGGTAGGTCGGCAGTCCTCTGAGGGGGTGCCCAAGGAGGTGAGTGAGTGGTCAGGAACGCGCTTCCTCTCAGGATCTGATGGTCGACTTGAGTCGCTAAGATGAGCCAAGGAACAAGAGACACGAGATTTATACTGGTTCAGCCCTCCTGAAGAATAACAGGCCTACGTTCAGTGTTCTTTGTTGGCGTGGGTGATGAACAAGGTTTACAAGAGAGAGTTCTTGGGGCTTAGAGCAAGTTGGCTAAGAACTAGCGAAGAACTGAATCACCCCTCTCCCTCGACCCCTCCTGTCCTCCCTTTTATAGCTTAAGAGGGGCAGTTACAAGGGACTTGGGGCCAAGAAAGCTAAGGCTAAAAGATCTAAAAAGGTAAGTACAAACAACATCTGAAAAAAGAGTACATGGAGATGCTCTCTGGGTCTTGCGCACCGTCGATGTCTTGTGACTTATCTTGCATTGGGATCCCCCTATGCAGATACCACCTGTACTGTGTTGTTGGGTGACGTCATTCCTTGCCGGGTTGTCCTCGCAAGCTAAGTCTTGTCCCGAGGAGGCCGGAAGTCGGGTCAAGAAGTCCAGGTCGACAAAGGAGTGCCGAGGTCGGACTAGGGGGATGTCAGGGCGGCTGACCCCAAGGGGAGGTCGGGTCCCTGACCATATCCCGAAGACTCGCAATCCGACTCCAGCTTGACTACAACACTAGTCCGGGTGCTACCCCGGGGTGACACCCCCCACAGCTGCCCCCGAACCTAAGGAGGATTGAGACATCCATCCTTAGGATCTAAGGTCCTATTCGTCGTCTTCAATGGGTTCCCAAGGCATCGCAACAAGGCTTCAACAGGTAGCCGAAATCTTGTAGCTCGAGCGTTAGCAGATGCACCGCCTAGGTGCACCTGCCAGGTATAGCCTTGAGCCTTGGGTCGGATGACACATTCAAGCCTAGGGTCCAGTCCGTAGGATTGCTTTTCATTTTTCTTCTCTGATCTGACCGTACCTCGGGGTCCTGCGATGATTATTGTGTTCAATGGGTTTACTATCCATTGGCACATGGTAATTCCAACCTCCACCGGGGGATGGCTCGGAAACCATCGCTCGAGTCAGCAAAGCCACGGCCCGAAAGCCAGTAGTGGTTGGCAAATCAGTTAGAGTTACCATCCGGGGTCTTATGGTAGTTCCAACGTCGATTGGGGGATGGCCCGAAAGCCAGTGGCGACCGGTGAGTTGGTCAGGACTACAGCTTGGAGGCTTATGGTAGTCCCAACCTCGACCAGGGGATGGCTTGGATGCCGTCGCCCGAGTCAACAAAGCCACACCCCGGAGGCCAATGGCGGTCAGCGAGTTGGTAAGGACTACTGCCCAGAGGCTTATGGTAGTCCCAACCTCGAGCGGTGGATGGCTCGGATGCCGTCGCCCGAGTCGGCAAAGCCATAGCCCGAAGGCCAGTGGTGGTCGATAAGGTGATCAGGACTACCGCACGGAGGCCTACGGTAATCCCGACCCCGACCGGGGGGTGACACGAAGGCTTGGAATCAAGTCGTTTGGGTTGTAACCCAAATGCCTATTGATGGTCGATGAAGCCGATGGGTGGCCCTCTAACGATCTCAGGCAGAGTGCCAATCACATCACATTAAGGGCGCGAGAAACGGCATTGCGCTGTGGCTAGTCGAATTCCTGGTTTTCCACTCTTCCCTAGGCGACAGGCAGGGTTGGCGGTTTAATACATAAGCAGTTTTCGGAACGTGCAACGAAAGCCTTGCAGACGCCGTTAGTTATTCCTCATAACCGACGATTCTGATTTACTCCGAAGGTGACGTGGCATGCCGTATAGATAGATGGGAAAGGACGCTTCGGATTCCCCGTGTCCGTCATTATCAGAGCTCTACGTGTTTTCCAATAACGACACCACTAGGCCCATCATTGTCCCTTTTTAAGCCCGGTCTTCCCTACTTCCTTTCATCTCACACCACTCTTTCACCAAGGAAAAAAACTTCAAGTATCGCTCCCTCCTTGCTCTCCTGCTGTCTCAAAACCTTCTAATGCTCATGGAGTCCTCTCTAAGTTCCTCAGAAAGCGGGAACTGGAGCGATATCCTTGATCGTTGTCAAGAGGTAAAGTCCTGAATCCCGGCTTTTAGTCAAATGTTTTCTCTATTTTCTTGTCTTCTTTGTTTTTTGTTGGAACCTCACCTGCCATGTGTTGGTGCCATGGCAGGGTGTTGGAGCCCACACCGTGTTGTCGCAACTTGACATTTTGGAGATCCGCCTCCACATTGTGATGGCTGATCCGAGGAGGAAACGGGCGCTGTCCACTTCCCCGTGGTGGGGCCAAGTTCATGCATGGTGCTGGATGCGCAGGAGTTGGAACCAGGCAAGAAGATACCACGCCGGGGTGCTGTTAGGTTCATAGATTCCACCAGGTGAGTTCATCATTTTATTGTATTCTTTACCTTATTGGTGTCGATCGTACTGACAAGAGTCTTTGGTAGGGAGCCGTCGGACATCGACCCTCGCATTGAAGGGTCGTCCCCCAAGCCAGCGCTGACGAGCTTGCGTCTTAGCTTCGGCACTCCGAGGACCTTCTCCAAGACCTAGTCGCCACACTCGACGACGCTGAGGTGAGGGCGAAGGCGTCCGAGGTGGCTAAAGCCGAAGCAAAGAGGAAGTCGGAGGCTGTCGAGGCGATGAAGGACGAAGCGTTGGCCGGGATGGTCGTGGACAAGGCTGCGCAGGCAGAAGCCGTCTGTGAGTTCCATTCTTTATTTCTGTCTACATTTGGTTTCGGCCTATGTTCTTGACCGACCTCTTTTTTGAATAGGCCAACTCACGACCCTCCACTGTCAGATTGGAGGCCTATGGGCCCGTGTCCAGACGGTCGAGCGACGCTGGGTGATCTGCGTGGACGGACCCCGGGCGCTCCTCGCCAAGATTGACCCAGAGTCATCGTCGACCATGCCGACCGATGACGTGCTCTTGGCACGTCTTTAAAGTAGCGGGGAGGTTCTCCAGTCCTACGTCCAGGGCGTGGCGAAGACGACGGGCGGCACATGTCCTTGGAATTGTGCAGAGACTGTACCCCTTAGCGGAGGTCGAGGTGGTCACCGAAGGGTGGCCTGCTGGCGTCGCCGAGTCCGGTGTTGAGGGCATCAACGCCTTCGTGGAGCCAACAACGGAGATGGTTAGAGATGGCTTTTGACGAGTAATCAGTAGGTGGCTAGTGACGGTGATAGGCGTTGCGGTGGTCGGTCGACAATAGTAGCAGCAAAACACGACATGCGTGTGAATGGTCCATCAAAATTGGTTTCTCACACATTCGTTGGTCGAAATGGCGGCAGCTTGCTGAGGCTTCCTCCCCCACCACCATGCAACAACCTCGTCGGGGAAGATGCTGATCTCTAGGCAGCTTTCTTGGTCCACTTCATGGCTTCCTCGGATCTCCTAGACAGAATCAATTTTAATCAAGGTCTGTCCTTTTAGAAAGAGGTGTGTGAACTCTACAAATCTCCTGTTCATCACCCTCCCCTTCGCCTGCTGGTTCATTCTTCTTTCTGGTAAGCCTTTCATCGCTTTCTCTTCCGTCTCTCCGAAAATTCAGTTGCTTTGGCTGTTCAGTCTTGCTTAGGTGGCAAGGCCTCTGATTTTCATGTGATGTTTCTCAGCAACAACCATTTTTGGTTCTTAGTTTTCTCTAAGCAAGTTGGTTTTCATGTGTACAAGGTTCGCCGTGTTACCACTGAGCTCTTTGATTGTTATTTTCATCTGTGGAACAACGACACCCCTCATTGGGGGCGGGAAAAACTTCTTTAGGAGAAAGAGCAGGAAAAGGAATGGACAGAGGTCATCTCCAAAAGAAACAGAAGGAAAGCTTCCAAAAATCCTAAGAGAGTGTCGTTTGCTAAGAACTTGGTTATTTCCCCACCCAAAAAAGTCCAATCAGCAAAGGTCTATATCTTTTGGGGCCTTTTCGGTTCTGCTCAATGTTGATCACTCATTGGTTCCCAGGAAATTGCTCTTTCATGGTTCTTCTTTTATCAGCTCCTCTGGTTCGAGCAAAATTCAAATCAATGGATTTGTTCTTAGATCCCACTTGAAAAAGTCCGACAATTTTCAAAGCCGTACGTGCATTCAAGGCACTGCGTGCAACATCAGTTCAATAGCAACGAAATCTTCCCCGACCCGAGTTCCAACTGCCAAATCCCTTTTTTCCAGGCTTTGTTCCTCCTGTCGCACCGTAGGTCACTTCAGCATTAACTGCCCGAGGAAAACCCATTGCCACCACTGTTCAAAACTTGGGCACACCTCTAAACGTTGCATGTCATGCCCTGGATGCGCTCCTCACTTCGTGTGGCAACCAAAAGTTTGTAAGGCTCTTACTCGGTCTGGTTGGACTCGTACCAAGCCTAGTATCTCTTGGGCCCTAAAGTCCAATCCAGGGAAACGAACCGACATCCACGATCTCCGAATCCTTCGCTGCTCTACCAAGGGACGGGAACCCTCAGTTCGTCTTCCCCTTTCTCCGCCTAATCCCACTTTCATCGTCTCCTCCGTCTTCTGCCTTCAACTCCCAAAAGACTCTTATACGTCGACCGACGTCACTACTTTCTCCAGCTCCTTTGCCATGGCCAACTTCCCGGTTAATCTATGGCCATTCCTCATTGGAGACCTGCAGATTGCTCATGGATGGGTGCGCCCGGCACGAGGAAGAGTGGCTTTGGGAGGAGAACCACCAAGAGGACATGAAGAGTTCGCCATTGTCTCCCTTCAGCAGATGCTGCAACAAGATGAACTTCTGAGACGTACTCTCAATGCTGTCTATCAATTTTTTGAGCAAGATCAGCATGTCAACATTATGGATGCTCACCTATCCCCCCTTGGTCTAGGGTTGATCAGGCTTCGTTCAGTAGTGCAATGGGAGCGAGTAGTCCGCAACTCCCCCTTCCAGCAAGGTGATGAGAAGGCTATCATGGTGGTCAGGCATGATTATGGAATCAACTTTAGATCCTGCACCTACTCAAGAATCTGCTGGGTCATGCTCTTGGCTTTTTCGCTTGATTACCAGTCTGATCTCTACATCAAAGTGGCGGTTTCTTCTTTTGTTAGGCTACTGGAATGGTACAGGGATGCAAATCGGTCCAGGATCATAGTTCATACCCTGATTCTATCTCCTGAGAGGGTCCCAAGAAGCATTGTTGTTTCTGGTGGCTCAATGATTGATGGCCTTGGTAGATCCTGGTCAGTTCCAGTATATATATTAATGGTCGGTTCTCAGACCAGTTTCCTACTGATGAGGATCCGGTACCACAGGATGGGATCCATCACCCGGAACAAGGCCACCTCTGCCCGCCATCAACTTCCAGCAAGAACCGAACTGGCAACATGAGCAGATGCATGTGCCGAGCATCTTGATCTCTTGGCTAGCCAACCATTGCAAGGGCACCAACAACACCAGAAGCAACAGCCTCTGCAAGGTCATCAGCATCTGATAGGCCAGGGAGAACAGCACCAGGAGCAACAACAGCAGCAGGGGAATGAGGGTGTCGGTGACATGGAGGTAGAGGCGCATGAGAATGATTGGTCGGTCTGGGAACCTCAGATTCTTGAGCATCCGCATGTGCCGCAGCACTATCTTGATGTTGATTCTGATGGATCGTCCATGGAATACCTCCTAATCCATGGCCCTGACATACTGATAAAGGATTTAATGAGGGCCTTGAATGCAGACAGGGATAGTTCCTCCTCAAGTGAGGCAAGCTCTTCCTCCTTGAATGAAGAACAAGCTCGCTTCGAAGCTGCTAGAGCCAGATGCGCCAACATCTAGCTTTATGGAAGAAAGGACATCCCTAGTGTGGTCATGCCGTCGACCCTGTTTTCTTCCCTCCCAATTCGGATTGATGTCTCTGAGCAGAAGGTCACACAAGCCAGTGGGCTGGAGACTGTGCACTGGGAACCAGTCATAGATGCTATTGCGCTGCAGCTTTGGCCTGCTGTCCAGCAATCCATCAGGGAAGCCTGTGGGAAGATGCTGATAACTGCTCCTCTCCCCTCAGTGGATCCGAGCCCACCTACCTTGCGGGGCACCAAGAACTAATCTGCTATTGGTAAATCAACTCTTGCCCTCCCTTCTTCAATATCTTCTGTCAGCAATTTAATTCCTCTAGTGCAAAGCTCGATCAGAAGAAGTTCCAGGAGAAATACTAATCTACTGGGTTTCTTTTGCCCGGCAGTGAAATTGGATGCCAATCCCACCAAGAAAAGAAGGATTGCGGTGGTCCAGATTGATGAGGAAACGGGAAAAGAGGGGCCGGTGCGGTTGCTCGGTGCTCTGTCAGTGGGAGTTGATTGTGGTGTGTCTCCTAGTGAGCTCAGTGAAGAGGTCCTCCTGCAAACATCCAATGCCAATGATGACGAACAAGATCTATAGTCTGCTTTACATCCATGCTATTGTGACTGGAACTCTAGTATCTTTTGCTTTTGGTTATGCTGTGTTTTGAACAATTTTCTTTGTAATTATCGCTGCTTGGACGCAGGCCCTATCCTTTATTCTATGGTCATGTAGGATTGTTTAGCCTACTTGGCTTTCTCTGTTGTTTGGTTGTTGGCCGGGCGTGATATCCTAACTTGCCTTATTCGTAACCTGCCACCTGATTGGGGTCTTGTCCTCTTTTCGGCCTGCTCCCTGTTTGTGTCTGACCTGAGCTGGCTAGCCATGCTCGGGATCTCTTGTTCTTCAACCCTTGTTTATCATGTTAAATCGTGACTGGGCTATCCTCTATTGGAACGTGAATGGGCTCAATGCTTCTGCTAAATGGGAAGCAATCCGAAATAAGATAGAGAAAGTTCTTGTGTGGTCGTCTATCTACAAGAAACTAAGAAGGAAAACTTTGGTAGATGTTTCATCCGAAATCTGGACCCTCGGTGTTTTGATGCGTTTGATTTTGTTCCCTTAGTTGGGGCTTCAGGAGGTGTTCTGGTTTTGTGGAATAGTAGTATCCTCTCGGGTCAAGTCTTTGACAAACAAAGTTGTGGTGTTTCAGTCAACTTCAAGTCCGCTCATAGTTAGGACTCCTGGAATTTAACGAATATCTATGGTCCGTGTGAGGAACTGGCCAAAAGTGAATTTATAGATTGGTTCAGAAGTCATGATATCCAACTCTTAGACAACTGGATCTTTCTCGGGGATTTTAATTTTTACAGGTCAGTAGGCAATAGAAACAGGCCAAGTGGAAACATTCAAGACACTCTTATCTTTAATGACGCTATTGGGCATCTTGGCCTCATTGAACTGCCTTTAAAAGGCAGGGCTTTTACTTGGAGCAATATGTAGTCGAATCCTTTGCTTGAACAGCTAGATTGGTTCTTCACCTCCATCAACTGGAAATTAATTATCCGAATACTTCAGTGACACCTTTAGCAAAGACTACCTCCGACTATGTCCCCTGTAAAATTTCTATTGGCTCTTCCATCCCCAAAGCCATTATCTTTCTCTTTGAGAACTTCTGGGCTGAGCAAGCTGATTTCCTAGAAACGGTCTCGGAATGCTGGGCTTCCACTCCAAATATACTTGATGCAGCGAAGAATATCTCAAAAAAATTCAAAGTGCTAAGAGCAATCCTCAACAGATGGAGCAGAGGCATCTCCAACTTAACAGTCATTAAGCACCTGGATCTCCTTGACGATAGAAGGGGACTCCGTAATACTGAATTCAATATGAGAATACTAGTAAAAAAACAGCTGCAGATCTGGCTTCATTACAAAAATTTATACTGGCAAAACAGGCACAAAATAAACAAAGTCAAGCTTGGAGATGAGTGCACCAAGTATTTTCATGGGATGGCAACCATTGCATACCGCAGAAACTCAATAGCTCAAATCAAAAACGAAGACGGAGTTTGGATACAAGACCATGCTGGAAAGGAAGGCATTATCTAGAATGCCTTCAGAGATCGTATGGGTACCTCCTCAAATCCGACCATGCTTTTTGACCTACCGGCCTTGATTTCGCCGGTGCAAAATCTGAGCCATCTTTCAGATCAGATAACTTAGCAAGAAATTGATGCTATCATTAAAAGAATGCCCAATGACAAGGCTCCTGAACCGGATGGATTTAATGGGCTTTTCATGAAGAAATGTTGGCATCTGATTAGGGCATATTTTTATTCTCTATGTGAAGCTTTCCAGGATGGCACAATTGACCTTGGACCAATTAACAGCTCCTTCATAACCTTGATACCCAAGAAGGAAAACCCAAAAATAGTCAGCGACTACTGGTTGTTAACATCCAAATTTGGTAAGCAAATCCCCGAGTATGAAGTAGAGATTGAAGTGGAATCGGAGAAAACTTGTGATCCTTGGAAATAGAGGCCGCATCGGCTACGTCCGAATCGGCTACAGAGCCAGTCGACTAAGTCTGAATCGGACCGGGATAGCCGATAGCCGATTCCGATCGGGAGCAGAAGGTGGAACCAATCCCGAAAGGAAGGCTTAGAGATAATTATTGGATTCGGTTTCCAGAGTGCTTCAAAGACGTTGCCATCTTCAAAGACACACATCAATTCAATACAACTTCGGCGCATCGTCACCCTTTTTGTTTTAACTTTCTTGACAAGTTCTTGCCTTGTTCTCGGCTGCTTCGGGTTTCGATCTTCAGACAAGGTAATCTCTTGTTACAAGCGGTTTGTGTTATCGGGGTTAGCGCTTCCATCATCATGACACTCTGATCTTGATGTTACAAATTGCTCAATTTATCATATGCGACGTATAATCTAGATCAATGTCTAGATCTATCTCTCAATCGGCTAATGTCTTTCTGAAGATAGTAGCCGATAGAGCTAGGTCCAGGGGTTGATTTAGGTTAAATGACGTATCTACCATCTCGAGTAGTTCTCATTACTCTAATTAGATCTCATGCTTCTTTTTGTACTTAATGATGCATAATTCCGATCTATTAAGTCGCTCTTAGAATCATATAGATCTATTCGGCTCAATTATTATTATAAGAGATAGCACCGGGGTTTCAGCCGGTCTTACCTGTTTTATCCATCTTTTATATATTATTACTATTAGATGTGTTAAAGCCGCCCTTTATATTAAGATCTTTATCTACCTAAACACGCTAAGCCCGATATCAATTTGTTAAGTCATATTAACAACCGATTGATCTTAGGTTTAGTGTATTTAGTTCAGATTAATATCTTCATATAAAACATATCGGAGTACTAGCCGATTTACATTAGACCTGCGACATCGGCTAAGCTATAAATATATGTAATTAGAATTCTAGTGTGTTTTTAGATATAAGTGATTTATACCGTCTCGGTATACTACCGATATATCCCAATCACTTAGTCTAAATGCGCTTTGGAATGGTAATTATGTATTATGGATATTTATAGCCAATCAAGTAGGATCTAATTATAATTTAACTGCATATTGTTTTTTCTTGTTGGTTACAGGATCAAACCAACTGGCATGCCCTACAAGTCACCAAAGGCGATCCAACTTGGACCTGCACTTGAGTTAAGCAGATCTCTCAGGCCAGTGCATGGGAAACTTTTCTGATCAACACGCTTTTGGCACGCTTAGTGGGACCTCTGTGACTTTTAAGTCCAATACCATGGTCTAAGTCAAGTCTGCTGACATGGACCAGGAGAACATCATCCCCGTCACCATGGACAAGCTCACTACCGATCAACAAGCCGAGTATCGGCAGATGGTAGAATGATTGCAATCACACTATTTGTAGTCCTTTACCCAGACCCGGTCTGGATCAATCATTCAGAAGTACAAGGTTGAGATCCCTGAGGACTTTGACTCTAGAACCACTTCTTGTAAGGACAAGGGGAAGCACAAGATGGAGCAGGTCAAACAGGAGCAAGATGAATCGGAGCTCCACACACTATAGGATCGGATGGACTCGGCTATCCACCACATGCTCATGAACCAGTCTGGGATTCTAGTGAACACTTTGAATAACATGATCAGCGCCGTGGTTTATTCAAAGATAGACAAGCAGCTGCCAAGGGGTTCGACCTTTCTTCCTGACGGCCGATTCCCCAACAACAGGACTCTATCAACGCACGGGCTGCCGATCCCTCCACTGGGACAACTGGTTCCTCTATTCAGCCAAATGTGCAGCCATCAGCTATAAAACCACTGCCCAAGCTGTTAACCAGACAACAGCCCTCACATCAGGACAACGGGGCTCCAATACTCCCCAAAGAATAGGTGGAAAGCATGTTCAGTGTCGATCAGCAACCCCTCATACACAAAGTGTCGATCGGCAATTATACGCCCAATCTGCCTCAAAACTCCAGCAGTATTCGACCTTCCCCTGAGCAACAGCCTCCTCTGATGCCTCGGCCGCCTCCTGCCATGAATCAATTCCCACCTCAGTATCCAGGGGGCAACTTTGATCAATATTACCAGCCTCATTCACTGCAAATGCAGTATCCGCAAGCCTCTATGCAGTATGATTAGTGCGAGCCGATACGGCAAGGTCAAGCTCAAGAGACGCAGCCAAACAAGCCTTGGGCCGATTTGATTGCCGACGTCATGCGTGATCAGTTCGGCCTCAAGCCCAAGGACTCAGGTAGCATGTACCGATATCCTTATCCAGAATACTTCGTGAGGGTTCCCCTGCCGAACCAGTACAACCTGCTGGATTTTTAAAATTCTCTAGACAGGACAACATATCAACGTACGAACATGTTAGCCGATTTTTAGCCTAATGTGGAGAGGCATCGGCTACAGACACGCTCAGGGTGTGATTGTTTTTGTTAGTGATATGCCCTAGAGGCAACATGGAGATGTTGGATATCACGTCAATGTTTATGTATAAATGAATAAAGTGTTATTCAGTTCCATGAAATAGACATCTTGTATTGATCAATAAGTACGTGACTTATTTATGAGACTCTTTACGTATGAATCTATTTCTAAACGATCCTCGATCATATATCATATTGTTGGAACAAATATGATTCTAAGATCGGCATGTTTATTGATTGATGATCATGTCTCATAGATCATGGGTATGAAGATACCAAATCAATAAACATGGACACATGTGTTGGAGAACACATTGTTGGATAGACCCACCATGAGACACTACGAAATTAATGTGCCATTAGTTGGTCTCGGGTAGTGTTGGTACAAAGTCCTTAGACCCGAGATCACCATGGATTCCAACATGTGCAGTAGCCTACTTTGGGGACTACCAAACGCTATTCCGTAGCGGGTAGTTATAAAGGTAGTTTTTGGGTTTGCTATGAAACATGGAGTGGGATGTGAGTGATCAAGATGGAATTTGCCCCTCCTTTCGAGAGATATCTCTGGGCCCCTCGAGGTAATGGATTATGGAAATGCATGGCCATGCTAAGTTGATTGAGGAGTCAATCAACGTACGATAATCCAATACGGTTCAAGTGAATGGTTAAGCTATTGAAAGGATGGCACACATCTTGCCTATAGCTTAAGCGGTATCGTGAGGCAAAGGGATTTGTGTACACATTACAGGTTCGAGCCGATATTATTCTTGTATACTATGGTGTCAATATGTGCCGCTAGGCGCCGCCGTTGACGGGTCGGTGAGTTGGACTCGAGCCGACAATCGGCTAAGTTAGACTATAGCCGAAACCGAGTATACCTAAACCTCTGTGGTCGCACGCTTAAGGGGATAAGAATAGGCATTCGAGTTGGACTCGGATACGGCTCGATCGGATAGGGATCCGATCGGATAGAGTCCTATAGGCTTGCGACGTATGGGCGGCCAACTCTATGAGATACGGATGAGATCCGATTCAAAATAGAGTCCTAATCGGCCACTAGTCCCAGTCGGCCAACTCTATATAAAGGAGGGAGGGGTGGAGAGCTGCGACACGTCAATTGCATCGCGTGCAACGAAGTCGCCGAGATCAATCCCCACGGAAACCGTCCCCACTTTCGAGCCAAACCCTAGCCTTGCATCGCGTGCTAGCACACGGGTGTTCGGCGTTCGTCCCCGGACGTGTGGATACCGGTAGAGGCGCCGCTACGTTGCGCGCCGTTGATCGGCTTCGGATCGGCCGCAATCGGAGCGATCGGCTGATTGGCGAGTCGGCTGTCCCGGGAATCGGTGTCGGCTTGCGGGAATCGGCTACAGTTCCAGATCGGATAGCCACGATTGGCTATTTCCGCGCACACTCCAATCGGTAACGATCTATCGGCCCTTACTTGCAAGTGTTCCTGGTTTGCGCGGCAGAAAATTTTTGTTTTTGGCTAGCGTAGCTTCTGCGTAACCCTTCAGTGGTATCAGAGCTAATCTTGCTTAGTTCGGGTTTTAGATTGGATCCGGAACAAGTTTTGCGCACGGGTTGATTAGATTAATCGGTTTTACGGGATCGTTGAGGAGAGTTAATGGTAATTGCGTTCCTTGATAGTGTAGAGGAACGACGTAATGTGATTACGTCGAAGCTATATCCATAGAACTCGGTTTGAGTCGGCTTCGAGATAGCGTTCCTTGATAGTGTATCGGAACGGTATAATGTGATTATGCCGAAGCTATCTCGTAGTCCGATCTTGTTAGCTGCCTCGCGCCTGCGCAAACCATCTCCCTTGATAGTGTATCGGGACGGCATAATATGATTATGCCGACATGGTTTCCCCCTCGACCCCCGCCCGCTAACCGGCTAGCGGGACCGCCGTGTGCGTACCCCTTTATAGGTCGTCTCGATGCCGTTTCTCTGCGATAGGTAGAAAACGTTTCTACGCCTAACTTGTTTTTGCAGATGGTATGGCCCTATTGTATGTATGAGATGTATGAGATGCATGTGATGCATGTAATATTCTTTCATATGTGCAATCCTCGTAATATTATTTCTTACGTGCAATGCTTGTAATATTCTTTCACGACTGCGAGTCGATGTAATCTTCAATTAGAGCTTCTATAGTAGTAGCTTAGTCGAAGAAATCAAGCATTCGGCACTCGAAAGAACGGTGATGAAGATGGAGATCCTCTACACCGGCATGGAGATGGAGATCACCATGTGAAGGGGGCCATATTATTTCACTATATGCTATTCTTCTTGCTTTCATATGTGATATGTTTGTTTGATAGGATAGCATCCCTCGCAAAATTAAGTAGTAATGATGCCCTTCCTAATGTTGCACCGTCCTTTTTATGCTCGTCAATGGTGGGTCCCCAAGCAGAGTGCCATTCTCTATCATAACACGAGGGGATATATGTCGACATATACATGCAGGAGCATTTGGTTTACTTAACAAGGCTATCAAAACAGTTTTGGGCCTTGGGGCATAGGTTGGCGCCGGGGCATGGAGATGCCACACCAACAACAAGAGTCACATAGAGATGTGATTAGCAAGGTGTTGCTTACCGATGTTACTAATTTTCTAGCAGTGATGCCAAAGCTCACTAGAAAATTAACTAACATGTGGATCTTGACCCAATACGTAACCTAGAGGGAAGGTGTAAAATACGTAATGGGAGTCTAATGTTAAATTGTTTAACAAAAGACATAGCATAAACATTGTGCTAAACTTTGCTTTTTCTGTTGTAGAATAAATGGCGGCTAATACTACACCCAGTACTTTTAATTTGCGATCTATTCTCGAAAAGGAAAAATTAAATGGAACAAACTTTATGGATTGGTATCGCAACTAGAGAATTGTTCTCAAGCAAGAGCGTAAGGAGTACGTTCTTAGTACCCTATCCGAGGATTTGCCTAATAATGCCACTGCAACTGCACGGAGAGCTTACGAGAAGCACACTAATGATGCCCTAGATATAAGCTGTCTCATGCTTGCTACAATGTCCCCTGAGCTTCAGAAGCAATATGAGAGCAGCGATGCTCACACTATTATTCAGGGACTGCGTGGCATGTTTGAGAACCAAGCTCGGGCCGAGAGGTTCAACACCTCAAAGTCCTTGTTTGCGTGCAGGCTTGTTGAGGGGAATCCCGTCAGTCCGCATGTGATAAAGATGATTGGCTATATCGAGAGTCTGGAAAAACTAGGTTTTCCCCTTAGCCAAGAGTTGGCTACTGATGTGATTCTCCAGTCGCTCCCTCCGAGCTTCGAGCCATTCATATTGAATTATCACATGAACAATATGGATAGGACCTTGACTGAATTGCATGGGATGCTAACGACGGTGAGGAGAGTATCCGAAAAACGGTCATCATGTGATGATGATGCAGAAGGCTAAGCGCAAACCACCTGTCAAGAAGCTTTGCACCAAGAGGAAGTTAACTCCCGATGAGATCGCGAGTGCCTCCAATGCAAAGAAGGGCAAGAAGGGGTCGGCGGCATCAGATGCCGTTTGCTTCTATTGCAAGGAGACAGGCCACTGGAAGAGGAACTGCAAGAAGTACATGGAGGATCTCAAAAAGAAGCAAAGTACGACTTACGCCAGGTATTAATGTTATAGACATTAATCTTGCTACTTCACCTCGACTCTTGGGTATTTGATACCGGATCGTAGCTCATATTTGCAAGTCGTTGCGGGGAATGAGAAGAAGTAGAGGATTGAGAAGGGGTGAGGTGAACTGCGCGTCGGCAATGGAGCAAGCGTTGCTACGTTGCTTGTCGGCACGATACCACTTCATCTACCTTCAGGATTAGTTTTGGAATTGAATAATTGTTATTGTGTTCCAACACTATGTCAAAACGTTATTTCCACTTCATGTTTGCAAGCGGAAGGATATGATTTTAGATCAATGGACAATGGTTGTTCAATATATCTCAGAGATATGTTCTATTTTCATGCTCCATTGGTGAATGGATTATACGTTTTGAGTCTTGAAGCATCTCCCATCTATAACATTAATACGAAAGGCAACTCTCTAATGATATAAACCCGACGTTTATCCGGCATTGTCGCTTAGGCCATATAAATCGAAATGCATGGAGAAGCTCCATAAGGATGGACTGCTTCACTCTTTTGATATTGAATCATTTGAGACATGTGAGTCTTGTTTACTTGGTAAGATGACAAAGGCACCTTTCACGGGACATAGTGAGAGAGCAAGTGACTTATTGGCACTTGTACATACCGATGTATGTGGACCAATGAGCTCAACGGCCGGAGGTGGTTATCGTACTTCATTACCTTTACGATGACTTTAGTAGATATGGTTATATCTACTTAATGAGGCATAAGTCCGAATCCTTTGAAAAGTTCAAAGAATTCAGAATGAAGTACGAGAATCATTTAGGGAAAACAATCAAGTTTCTACGATCGGATCGTGGAGGAGAATACTTGAGCCAAGAGTTTGGTAATCATCGAAAGATTGTGGAATTGTTCCACGTTGACTCCGCCAGAACTCCACAATGGAATGGGGTGTCCGAACGGAGAAATCGCACCTTTTTGGACATGGTGCGGTCGATGATGAGCCAAAGTGATCTTCCGTTATCCTTCCGGGATATGCTCTTAAAACAGCTATGCTCACACTAAATAGAGTTCCATCTAAGTCGTTGAAAAGACACCATATGAGATATGGACAGGGCAACCCCCTAGTTTGTCTTTTCTCAAAATTTGGGGATGCGAAGCTTATGTAAAACGTTTACGTCGACAAGCTCACACCCAAATCGACAAGTGTTTCTTTGTGGGATATCCTAAGGAAACCAAGGGATATTACTTTTATAATCGGGAACAAGGCAAAGTGTTTGTCGCCCGACACGGTGTCTTCTTGGAGAAAGAGTTTCTTTCAAGAAGGGTTAGTTGGGAGCAGGGTGCATCTTGAAGAAGTTCAAGAAACACCGAAAACGTTTCAACGACCACAAAACCACAACAGAGGAGCAAAGTGTTGCGCCACCGGTTGTAGATACACCAGCGCCACGGAGGTCGAAAGATCACGTCGTGCACTGACAGTACACAGTGCGGAACAACGTGATATATTGTTGTTGGACAACGATGAACCTAAGACCTATGAGGAAGCGATGGTGGGATCCGATTCCAACAAGTGGCTTGGAGCCATGAAATCCGAAATAGAATCCATGTAGGACAATCAAGTTTGGAACTTGGTTGATCCACTGATGGTGTCAAAACCATTGAGTGTAAATGGGTTTTTAAGAAAAAGGCCGATATGGATGGAAATGTTCACATCTATAAGGCACGATTGGTGGTGAAAGGTTTTAAATAGATTCAAGGAGTTGATTATGATGAAACCTTCTCGCCCGTCGCAATGCTTAAATCTATTCGGATTATCCTAGCGATTGCTGCATATTTCGATTATGAGATATGGCGGATGGATGTCAAAACGGCTTTCCTAAATGGAAACCTAAGCGAGGATGTATACATGATACAACCTCGGGGTTTTGTCGATCCAGAATCGCGTGGAAAGATATGCAAGCTACGAAATCCATTTATGGATTGAAGCAAGCATCTCGGAGTTGGAATATTCGTTTTGATGAAGTAATCAAAGGGTTTGGTTTAATCAAAAACGAAGAAGAGGCTGTGTTTACAAAAGGTCAGTGGGAGCGGAATTGTATTTCTAATCTTATATGTGGATGACATATGTTGATTGGAAATGATATCCCTATGCTAGAATCCGTCAAGTCTTCATTGAAAAATAGTTTTTCCATGAAAGACTTAGGGAGGCAGCATACATATTGGACATTCGGATCTATAGAGATAGATCCAAGAGGCTATTTGGATTAAGCCAAAGTACATACATTGACAAGTGTTGAAAAGGTTCAACATGCATGATTCCAAGAAAGGTTTCTTGCCAATGTCACATGGCATTAATCTTAGCAAGAATCGGTGTCCTCGGACACATGATGAGCGGAATAAGATGGGTATGGTTCCATATGCTTCGGCAATTGGATCTATCATGTATGCCATGCTTTGTACACGCCCGAGATGTCTCGTACGCTTTAAGTGCTACGAGCGATACTCGGATCGGTGAAGGTCACTGGATCCGTAAAGAATATCCTTAAGTACTTGAGAAGAACTAAGGATATGTTCCTAGTCTATGGAGGTGAAGAAGAGCTCGTTGTAAGTGGTTACACCGATGCTAGCTTCCAAACAGGACAAGGATGATTATAGATCGCAATCGGGTTCGTGTTTTGCACGAACGGAGGCGCGATCGTGGAAGAGTTCCAAGCGGGATACCGTTGCCGATTCTACAACGGAGGCCGAGTACATTGCTGCTTCGGAAGCGCAAAGGAGGCTGTTTGGATCAAGAAATTCGTTTCGAGCTTGGTATGACGACTAGTACGACTGGTCCAATGTCTCTCTATTGTGATAATAGTGGAGCCATTGCGCAAGCCAAGGAGCCGAGGTCACATCGAAGTCCAAACACATACTTCGGCGATATCATCTCATCCGCGAGATAGTGGACAGAGGTGATGTCAAGATATGCAAAGTGCACACGGATCTCAACATAGCCGATCCGCCGACAAAACCTCTCCCTCGCCGAAGCATGAGGCGCACACAAGAGCAATTGGTATTAGATACTTACATGATTGACTCTAGTGCAAGTGGGAGATTGTTAGTGATATGCCCTAGAGGCAACATGGAGATGTTGGATATCACGTCAACGTTTATGTATAAATGAATAAAGTGTTATTCGGTTCCATGAAATAGACATCTTGTATTGATCAATAAGTACGTGACTTATTTATGAGACTCTTTATGTATGAATCTATTTCTAAACGATCCCGATCATATATCATATTGTTGGAACAAATATGATTCTAAGATCGGCATGTTTATTGATTGATGATCATGTCTCATAGATCATGGGTATGGAGATACCAAATCAATAAACATGGACACATGTGTTGGAGAACACATTGTTGGATAGACCCACCATGAGACACTACAGAATTAATGTGCCATTAGTTGGTCTCGGGTAGTGTTGGTACAAAGTCCTTAGACCCGAGATCACCATGGATTCCAACATGTGCGGTAGTCTACTTTGGGACTACCAAGCTGTCGAAACTTGGTTTCGGCAATATATTTTCGGGGTCGCATCGAGATCGCCAAGCCCAATGGGTTAGAAGAAGAAGAAGATTTAGACGGAGTTCAGGCCCTCTCGTGAGGTAATACCCTACTACCCTGTTTCGGTGGATTCGATCCGCCGAGTGCCTTTATTGATCTCGTGTGTCTAAAGCTCTTGCTTATGAAATCGTATCTCGGATCTAGTGTTGGATATCCCTCAAGGGACGCCCCTTACCCCCTTATATAGTCTTGGGGGAGGGCTTACAAGTCGGAAACCCTATCTTATTCTAAGTTGGTTTCCTCAATCTTACCAAACCGTGACTATAGGCCGATTGCCTTATCTCTATCGGCAACCGTAACACCCAAGTCAAGTTCGGCTTACGAGATATAGCAGGGCGCAATCTATCCCTACCTCCGGTCGGATAAGCTTGCCATGTAGATACCCGATTGCCATAATCTCCCACAGTAGCCCCGAGTCCTTTTCGGTCGACGAGACAACTCGGCTTCGAGACAAAGCAGCACTCAATCAAAAAATCTCTTTGACCGAGTGCTTTTAGCGCCGAGTGATTCCATCATCTCTGCTGAATCTTCCAGTGGCTCCAAAGACTGTGAAGGGCTGGAAAATATATAAAAATCTTTCAAAAATAAATTTCTAGGTGCATCTCCGATGCACCTAATTAGGTGTAGCCCCCGACTATGTGATTAGTCAAAAATAGGCTAAGCATATAGTCAAGAACCATAAAAAATTATTCTCATATAAATGCCTAGCTCATGCTAAAGCAATCATAGAAATCTCATTACTCGGCAAGTTCATACTCATCCGAGTGGATTTTTCCGAGTTATCTCGAACAAACAATTCAGTCAACCCTCATGGGTAAAAAGCACTCGGTAGGCTTTTGCTTATCCGAGTGGATTTGCCCGAGTAATCCCGGAATAAATATTTCATTCATCCCTCGTGGGAAAAACAAGTTCTTTCAATCATATGAAAAATATGACCAAATTATTAAATAGCTTATGCCATAATTCTGGTCTGAATCTATAAAGATCTTCACCAAGGTGGAAAAATAAACAGCATTGGTAAGGTTACCTAACCAAATGCCAAAAAACCAAACAGCCCTTGTTCACCAAGGCAGCTATAAAAACTTAGCTGTTGGTCACCTTCCAAGTTGCATCGTGCTAGCTTCTCATGAAGTCAATCAAACCGCGGTATGGAAGGATTTTTAAAGGTATAGGGCATTCGGACACGCGCATATTGCCAGGGCAAATCTGCTTTAAGCTCATCCGCTTAAGTCCCTAAGGACACGTATCGGACCACACCTTAGTTGGGCCGTAGATTTTCTTATGGGCTCGGCCCACTCACCAGAAAACCTAGCGCAACCCTCAAATCTCTCTTATAAAGACGCGAGGTCGTCCCCGCCTCTTCATCTTCCAAAAATTCCCCTTCTTGCAATACTGCTCATCAGTTCATTGCGGAGAACCCTAGGCTTGCGCGCTCCCCAGTCCATCCGTCAAGAAGCTCGCTTCCTGCGACAACTAGCTTCCGCAGCCAAATCTCCCACATTCCGTCGCCCAAGATCCAACCTTTCTCAACCAGATCCACTTCCCAACAACCTCGCTCTCATGGCAGAGGAGAATAGGATTCCGTTCGACCAATGGGCCACCTCGGTGTGAGGGAATACACCCTCAAGGAGATGGTAAAGCACGGCGTGCTTCCGCCGAAGGAACTTGTGGGATGGCGCCCGGCGGCGGGGGAGGACTTCCCGACCCAAACACCGGTGAGCTCGTTGTCTTCACTTCCTTTTTCTATTGCGGGTTCAGCCTTCCCACCTCTGAGTTCTTCCGGGGGCTTCTGGACTATTATGGGCTTCATCTCTATCATCTGAACCCCAACTCGATGCTTCACATAACCCTCTTCATTCATGTGTGTGAAGCCTTCCTTGGCATTCTCCCCCACTACCAACTCTTCCGTCGTATGTTCTATCTCGAAACCTCATCCGAACAAGGACCAACCTTGCGTTGTTGGCGGGGCGGGTTTCGCTTCGCGGATCTCTCCGCAAAGACTACTTTTCTCTCCCTTTGAAATCTTCCAACAAGGGATGGCACGCGGACTGGTTCTACATCAGCAACCTTGAACCCGGCCTCGCTGCCTTCGTCGGTCTTCCCCTGTCCCCAAACCATCTTGGAGCACCGTCCGTAGCCCAAGACTAGGACGAAGCCAATGATCTGCTCGCGAAGATCCCGCGATGAAGAAGAGGGGTCTTCGCGGGAACAAATCACTCGGCACTTCATCGTGTGCGGCGGCGCCGATTAAGGAGCGGTCGAAGCCGGCCTTCGAGTATGAAGGCGGGACAGACCTCAATCGGGAAGACCCGGATCCACTCACATACGAGATCCCGAAGATTCGGATGTACAAACTCTTCTCGTCCGGGATCGCAGTTGAGCGGGCCCTCATACTTGCCAGTCCTTCCTTCGGCATTCATCGACCTCCTCCTCCGTAAGTCGACCGGTTACTTTATAGTATCTTTCAATTTTGACATCTTGTCTCTTAATGTTGCACTTTCTTTCTTCGCAGGAAAACACCTCTATCGCCTCCAAACCATACAAGGTGGCTCATGACGACGCGCCGCGTCGCCCCAAAAAGCGGCTGGCGGGATCAAGATCCGGAGCGACCCAATCGGGAAGCGAGCGGCGCGAGTGAAGACTCGAACAAGCGTGCAAGCAAGAGGAGGCTGATCATAGAGGATTCGGATGACGACGTCTCGGCTCCTCCGGTCGAGACCCCGCCTCTAAGGCGATCACCGCGGACGGCACCGAAGATCCGCCGGTCATCCAGGTATGCTCGAAACCGAAGTCGAACTCTTTCGCGAAAACTTTTCTTTATCTTTGTTGTATTCACTTTCACGGGAGGCCCCGGGATATAGATCCCTGCCGGAGGGGGTGAAGGGCCGACTCCGACCGCTGCTCCCGAAGTGCCAAGGCCAGTAGAGCCAAAACCCCGGAGCCCGCAACCGAGTGCGAGCGTTGGAGAAACAACCTTCGCCTCTCCGAAGGAGGACGCCCTAGGAAGGAGCCCCCTACGCCAATCGGGATATCCCGGTGGAAAGCCATCATCGGCCGGAAACCCGAGGCCGGCTCAAGCACCCCGGCCAGGGTTACTCGGCGCAAAGCCCGAAGAAGAAGAAGACCAGCCCGGCCGTTCCACCTAGGCGGCGACCCACCGAAACCGGTGAGACTTGCTTCAAAGCACTCTTTCGCTCTTTCAATTTTGGATCTTTCATGTCTTCATTTGTCTTTCTTGCTTGCCGACCACGGTAGAAGAGATCCCCAGGTTGCAATCTTCGAAACCCGGGTTCCCGATCAGATCGAGTGGCGGGACTCTAAGGCGAGCGACAGGGCATCATCCTAGACCGGCAAGCCAAAAAGACGAAAGGGATGCCCTTGTCGAGAGCCTGAATGAGGCGGCGACCGAGCTCAACGGAAGCCTTTGTCTTTCCCTTTGATTATGTCATCGTTATCTTTCGTCGATCATCCATCGCTTTCGCGTGCGGAAAGAGTATTGCCGCTCAATGGCAAAATCGAAGTGTTGGAGAAGCTGGTCCCCCACTTGAACTCCTTGGAGGACGTTCGGCGACGTGAAAGGCCACTCGGGAGGAGGCTGCGTCAAGGGAGGCGGCTTTAAGGAGGGAGATTGCGGAGCTTCGGAAGCGAACCTCGACCTCCGCGGATCGATTGGGAGTAAGCCCACCTCTCCCAGCTTCATCATGGTTCTCATGTTGATCTTGGCTATTGATGATCTTCTTTTGTTGTAGAAAATTCTTCGGAGGTCCACTCGCTTCAAGTCCAAGCGGAAGCGGTCAACCTTGACAAGGCCGAGATGGAGGCCGAATTTGAAGGTAATCTTCTTTGAAGTCAAATTTTGTGTCTTGCTGTATTTCCGAGTGCTTTGAATGATCTCGGGACTTTTTGCGGCTTATAAGATGAAGACCCGAGCCCAATACGACGTCTTGCTTGGGCGGATCAAAACCAGCGACGAGATACGGGAAGAGGTCGCCAACGCCGCCACGCCGATCTTGCTGTCCTTGTTCGATCAAGGAGTTGGGGCTAGCTTGCTGGAACCAATCGAGATCTTCGACAAGCTTCGGCTGCCCTCCCGACCGGTACCGGCCAACATCACCGGGCGGCCAACATGGGGGCTGGTCGGCTCTTGCACGAGACCAAGTCCTCTACCCCGAGTGGATATCCACTCGGTCGGGAAAACTTGGCGACGGAACAACGGACGAGCAGGCCTTGGACATGCTAAGTGAGGCGCAGGAGGCGGCGAAGAAGATATCTCTGGATGTAGTGAACAACTTCAAGATTTAATCGTATTTCGACTTTGCTTTGTAAATGTCACGTAATCGTAACACTTTGATGTAGAACTTTGTGACGCTTTTAGTTTATTTATGTCAATGCCTTGGTTCGAGCTTTTGCGTGAAATTTCTTAAGTAGCTTTCGTCGGTGTCATCAAGCCTAGGCTCGATTAAGTCATCGGAAAACTCTCAATCCTTAGACGCGAGCTCCGAGTCAAAGGACATTAAACAATGATAAACCAAATTATGCACAAAAGTTGACGAGAAAAGTTGACGAGGAAAACTTGAGCTTTATTGACATGTGTACAGCCACATTGCTAGCTCAAGAAGTCATCTTGCTTGAGGTTGGCAGTCAAGGAAAACAGGAGGCCTTAGGCAAATTAGGCATAAAATCGTCGAAGATGCTCGATGTTCCAGGAGTTCTCCACCGTAGACCCGTCTTCACGCTTTAGCCGGTATGCACTGGCCGAGTTACTTGCGATTATGTATGGTCCTTCCCATAGGGAGATAACTTGTGTCGGTCTTTGGTGGTCGGATCTTGCGTAGGACCGGGTCGCCAACGATGAAAGCTCGTGCTCGCACGTTGCGCCGTGGTATCTTCCGAGCCCTTGAAGATATTTGGCCGACGGATGAGGGCCGCCTCACGGGCTTCTTCCAATCCGGGTGAGGTCATCCACTCGGTCCGGTCGTAACATTCATCGTTGAAGCTGCGGACCGGAGGGACTCGTACTCCATCTCGTTTGGCAACATGGCTTCGCGCCATAGACCAAAAAGAAAGGAGTTTGGCCGGTGGCTTTATTTGGGTGTGGTTCGCGGCGACCATAGAACCGAGGGAAGTTCTTGGATCCATTTGCCGGCGTAAGGGCTTAGTCGGTCGAAAACGCGAGCCTTGATGCCTTGAAGGACCATGTCGTTGGCTCGCTCGACTTGCCGTTGCTTTTAGGGTGAGCTACCGATGCATAGCAGATCTTGATTCCGAAGTCGTCGCAGAATTCCTTGAAGATGCCTCCCGTGAATTGAGTCCCATTATCGATTATGATTACGTTTGGGAC